>CAJVGC010000432.1:52060812-52326372 GCA_910822075.1 Senecio squalidus
GTCATACAAACATAACGGTAAAAGAGTCATTCATTCATAATAAATAGTAATTGTTTAAACCAACTCGAACAACCGAAAGATAAATTGTTTAACACATCGACACAAGATTAAATCGTTTCATAAAAATTCCCCCAAAATTAACTGGCCAAAGTCTTTTCCCAAACAACGTCCTCACACGACCGCTTTGACCCGTCCACGCCATGCATCATTAGCTTACACTAATTTCCTGAAACATAAGATAAAGTGTCAACTACGAAAACGCAGTGAGTGAGTTACAGTTTGAATAGTTGGCATAAAAGTATGAGTAAAGTATATAAAGTAAAAGTTTTCCCATAAGGAAGATTAGCGGAGAAAAGTCGCTTAAAAAGTTTATATACTTGTAAAGTTTAAGTAACGGGCGAATTGTGCCCTAACTTGTAAAGACTAAATAGAATCAAATTAGTCATATAGTAAAAGCGGATAACAATCGCTAAAAGTTTATAAGTTGTAAAGACTAAATAGAATTTAATTTAGTCAAGTATGAGAAGCGGATAACAGTCGCTTAAAAGTTTATAAGTTTATGCGTAAGTAACTAAATAGATTTCTTGTATCAACCACTTGGCATCTATAACTAAGTGTTCACACTAATCCGATTATCAACCGAGCGGCCCCAACTTCCCGCCTCTCAAACGGAAAGTTAAAAGAGAGAAATTCAGTAATATGTACTTAGACTGCCATCTAAGCAAGGAACGGTTATTTCCTAAGTATCGATACCCATAATTACTATACGGCTTAAGTAGTTAATAGTGTGTAAGAGGGAAACTAAAACATGAGTGGGCACTATGAAAGCTTATCAATTTAAAAAGAGAGAGAATCACATCACTTAGAAACGCGTTATAGTTCCATCAAGGGTTGGTTACGCATACAAGTATCAATAAATAGTTGAATTAAAGAAATGAAACCATAGTATAAATAAAGAAGGGTGTTTTACGCATAAGAGGTTAAGTAGACGTTTCAGTGTCAAAGTTTGATAAAGTCAAAGTCAAAGTTTAATAAGTCATAGTTTGATAAATCAAAGTTTAAGTATTGCAAGTTGTTTTATAAAGTATAACATGCAATTAATCTTATGTTTCCCCCAAAATGTAAAGCATATAAATAGGGGTTGTAACTCACGGATTGCGAAGAGATCGGAAACTTGGAATGCGGTCGAAATGTGTAAGCCGGGAATCACGGATTGCCTAATAATACCAAGGTAATTTAATGAGTTTATATTATTAGGTTCTTATATAATAATATAGGTAAAATGTCATTAAAGTGTAGGTGTCAAATTTGAGTATCGTCAAAATGGTCCAAAAAGGTAATTGTCACGATTATGTCCGAAAGTTTGATTAACGTTTTAGATCATTATATCTTAAGTGCTTTTGCTCGCTGAAGTGAATTACAATTTCTGAGGAAATTTGGGCAGCGCTTCCGCGCCCAAATTTCACATCCAAAAATTATATTTCAATTCCGCTCACAAATCACCTAAAATACAACAATACATATATTATAGCTTATTAATAGTCCAAATAGTCCACACAAATCACTTTTATTATAGGTTTTGTTTATCTCAGTCCCTTTATGATTTTGGTAAAAGTCCAGAACGTATACACAACTTTTAAACGAGTAAAACGACGATTTTCGGGAGGACAGCAGCCCGGTGCTGCGCACCTGGGCACAGGTGCGGCGCACCTGGCTGCTGTCACAATTCCGTTTTGTGTTTTTCTTGCTAAAAACGTTTTGTGACTTATAGATTTCAACATGCAACCAGTGTATATCATAGAGAATGAAGTTTTATCAGTTTCTAAACAACTTTAAACCACAAAAATGTAGATCTAAACACTTTTTAGTTAAAAATCGTTTTTGTAGGAAAAGTGACATAAAACTTTATAAAAACCTTTCTTTGTTGTTTAGATTGAACATGCAATCAGTAGATATTATTTAAAACAACATTTTAACAGTTTCAAAATCATTTTTATCCACAGATTCGTGGATCTAAAGAGTATTTTGGTTAAAAACGTTTTTGACCGTAAAAAGTCATAGATTTATGAAAAATCGTATTTTTAACCGTTAGATCTTACATGCAAATGAATATTAGTGAAAGGATAGTAAAAGTATAGAGATCTACCGAAGGAAAACTCTAGATGAAGAGTTTTGGCCGGATTATTGCTCCAAAAACGTTTACAACCGTGGTCCTTTTTGATAAAAACGATACCCACTTGCTTTGTTTGATGTTTGGAACGATTTGTATGGATAGAAAATGGTTTATGATGGTGAAATGTTTCTGGATATTGAGTGTTCTTGAGAGTTTTTAGAGAGAACTAAGTGTGTGTGTGTTTTAGTTTTTGTGAAAATGAATTGTAAAATGAAAAGAAAAATGACAAGGGTGAAGTACTGGCCTAGGGACAGCAAATGAACAGTAAAGGCTCGATTTCTATTGGCCTAAATGGGTGGTGGTGGTGTAAAACGAGAAAAGGACTGAAATTGTAAATATTTTGAAAATCTGGCAAGGGGTGCGGCGCACCACCTCATTGGGTGCGGCGCACCGGGCCATTTTTGGTCACTTTGAATTTTCGTTTTTGCGTTATTGCATCGTTGGACCTTTTTGTTAATTATAAGTTGTCGGTTATGATAAGTTATGAACTTAGGAAAGTTCCATAGGTATTTTCTTGGTATTAGGACTTATAATTTTGATTCCGGAATTTATTTCGACACTAGTTCCGATTAAGTATAGATTCAAAAGTTACGAACCAAAATAGAGTGAACGAGACAAAGAAGTAACTAACGTTTCGAATTGATATCACAACAGAATAAGTACCTGGATTTTGACGGTTGTCACAATTCCTTACTTATTTTCCTTTAGCATGTTCTTGTTCATGTACTTACGAAACTTTTTACGTCGCAGATCCGTCATGTCTCAATCGTCACGTTCGCACTCTCTTTCGCGAGCCGTCTCCCCATTGCACGAACCCTCTGAGGGCCATACGGCCTCCGAGAGTCAGCGTCAACAGACGACTGACCCGACGGAGGGCACGTCAATGACCATTAGCAGCAGTAACGGGTCTAGCCCGAGGACGGTGTTGCCTCCTCCCCGACCGGCACCCGTTACAGCACCACCTCAGCCCCAAGGGCCCCGCGCCGGAATGGCCGCGCGCCAGCAACCGGACCCGTTCCGACCCGCACCCCCTCAACCCTTCACAGACCCGTACGACCCCGCCATGCGCACTCCGGTCATGGAGCGCTACGCGTGGGAGCGTCACTTCATGGAAGAGAGGCGACGTGCCCAGGAGGCCGGAGCTTCCCAACCCATGTTGCCACCCACTCTTCAGCCTCCTCCACCGGCCGCATTTCTTCACCTGCACCGCGAGATCCGGGCCCTCTCCGAGGAAGCCCAACAACAGGGCCTTTATCTCTTCGAAGTCTCTGACGCTGCACACAAGCTGGCGGAGCAATCGATCCGAACTATCGCGTCGGCTCGAGCCACTGCACGTACCGTGCAACGCCTCGTCAGCGTGTGTTTCGTCCTAGGGGCATTGGTAGCAGCTATGATGGCCAAGGTGTTCTTCGAGAGGCGTCACTAGTTCATTTCCTTTATTGCATTGTACGCCGAGCTGTAATTTTCCATGTACACAGCTTCGTGCCATTTCCTTATTTTCTTTCATTGTATTGTACTGTACTTTTCCTTATTTCAAGCCATGTACTCAACTCTTTTTATTAATGAATGAAGTTCCATTTGTTATATCTATTGTTACTTATCTTGTGAACCTTGTACTAAGTTGAACCATCTTCTTACGTGTGAATCTTTTGAAACATGTCGTGCGTGTTCTATCTGTTCTGTTAGCTTAATCATGCGTGATTGTTAACTTGTTCATTGAATCATGTTCTTATCATACTCTAATCGTGCGTTCTAAACTGAATCTGTTGTCTGTTGCAGAATCATGGCACCCCGAACCAATGCCGCGATCATTGCTGAGCAAGTGGCCGAGCAGTTGCAAGCAGCGATGCCCAATATGATCGCCCAGATCACTGCGGGAATCAATGCTAACGTCAACACCCACCAGCAGCAACAGCAACAGCAACAGCAACAGCAACAGCAACAGCAACAACAGCAGCAGCAACAAAACAACCACCAGAACCATCAGCAACCCCCGAACCCACCAGCCTGCACTTACAAGAGCTTCATGGCTTGTAAGCCTAAGGAGTTCCATGGCACAACTGGTGTCGTAGGCTTGGTTTCCTGGTTTGAAAGCATCGAGTCGGTGTTGCACATCAGTGGATGTGCCGAAGCCACTAAAGTACAATACGCCTCTTGCGTATTGCACGGTAAGGCACTGACCTGGTGGAACAACTTGGTCCGTAACAGGGGACGTGAGACCGCTTATGCTCTCACCTGGGAGCAATTCAAGACCCTCTTGATTGAGGAGTACTGCCCTAAAGGGGAAATCAAGAAGCTCGAGGCTGAGCTCTGGGATCATCAGATGGTCGGGAACGACATCGAAGGGTACACTGCCCGATTCCACGAGCTAGCTCGACTGGTCCCAAGGCTAGTGACTCCGGAAGAGAACAAGATCGACCTTTACATCTCAGGTCTTGTTCCCGAAATCAGAGGAATGGTTCTCACAAAGGAACCCCAGACCCTCCAAAGTGCCATCATCCTAGCTCACCGCCTCACGAGCGACCTACTCACCACTCCTGCCTCATCCAAGAAGGAGACGGGTGAGAAAAGGAAGTCGGACCAGACCCCGAGGCGAAGTGACCGGAACAAGAAGAAGAAGACCACCCGCAACCTTGCCATAGCAGCCGTAGCACCGCCACCGCCACCTCCACCAGCTGGAAACCGATATACGGGAACGAACCCCAAGTGCAACAAGTGCAATTTCCACCACCACGGTAACTGCCCCGTGTGTCTAAAGTGCCGGGAGGAAGGGCACTATGCTAAGTACTGCACGGAGAAGTTGGCAGCTCAGGGGCCGAAGCCGGCATGTTATGAGTGCGGAAGTGACCAGCACCTCCGGAACGCTTGCCCCAGACTCCGCAACGCCCAACCTAACCAAGGCGGGCAAGGCCGAGGACGTGCATTCGCACTCACAGCTGAAGAGGCACGGCAGGATCCGAATGCGGTGAACGGTACGTTTCCTGTTAACAATCATTATGCATCTGTTCTGTTCGATTCTGGTGCCGAGAGAAGCTTTGTGTCCTTAGAATTTAGACCCCTCATTAATCTAGGATCTAAGATTCTTAAGGATAGCTTCACCATAGAGTACGCTAACGGTCAGGAGTTCGAAGCAAAGGATATAATCATAGGATGTTCCATATGCCTGTCCGATAAAACTTTCCCTATCGATTTAATCCCTATCGAGCTAAAAAGCTTTGATGTCATAGTCGGAATGGATTGGCTCTCTCGCTTCCGAGCCGAGATCGTCTGTTTTGACAAACTCGTTCGTATCCCTCTTTCCAATTCTGAAACCTTAATCGTTCAAGGAGACAAACCCGGACGTTCACTCCGTCTCGTGTCGTCCATCAAAATGCGTAAGTACCTCGAGAAGGACTGTGACGCATTCCTTGCCCACGTTGTTGAACGTAAACCCAAGGAGAGTCGTATTCAAGATATCCCAGTAGTCAAGGATCACCCCGAAGTCTTTCCTGAAGATCTGCCTGGGTTACCTCCGCATCGACAAGTGGAATTCCGGATAGACCTCATTTCGTGTAATGATATTCCAGCTCTCACATTTCGTGTTTCCGCTATAGCGGGGTGTGACAGTTTAATAAAATTTTATCTATATTATTATATAAGAACATAATAATATAACAACTAATTAAACTATCTTGGTATTATTAGGCAATCCGTGATTCCCGGCTATCATATTCCGACCGAGTTTCGTATCGTTTCTCTTCGCAATCCGTGAGTTACAACCCCTTATTTTATATGTTTTTGCATGAGTTTTTGGGGGAAACATAAGATTAATTGTACTTGAAAACTTTATGAATCAAATTGCAATTTATCGAACTTTGACTTTTGAACTTGTTGAACTTTGACTTTTGAACTTATAAACTTATTTTGACTTGGAACTTGTGGAACAAATTGAACATTGGAACTTATGGAACTATTTTGGACAAACTCTTTGAACTCATATGCGTAAAACTCTTTTGACTCTACTTCAACTTACTGGCTTGCCCCCTTTTTCGGCTAAACTAATTATTGATGCTTGTATGCGCGACCAACCCTTGATGGAGCTATAACATGACCTTAAGTGACGGAACGACTATCTCTTTTAAAACAAAACTACTTAGTGCCCACCAACTTTTGACGAGAACTTACACACTATTAACTACAGAGCCGTTTAGTAATTATGGGTATCGATACTTAGGAAAGAACCGTTCCTTGCTTAGATAGCAGTCTAAGTACATATTACTAAGAACTTGAACAACTTCCCGTAGGATAGGCGGGAAGAGGGGCCTCACGGTTGAACAATCGGATTAGTGTGAACGCTTAAGTTATAGATGCCAAGTGGTTGATACAAGAAATCTAATTAGTTACTTACGCATAATTTACGAACTTTTTAGCGATTGATTCCGCTTCTACTATTTGACTGAATTTGACTCAATTTAATCTTTACAAACTTAGGGCACCGATTCGCCCGTTACTGGAACTTTAAAAGTATATAAATTTTAAGCGACTTTTCTCCGCTGACCTCCCTTTGGGAATTTCTACTTTTATATACTTTACTCATATTTTTGCCGAACTATTTAAACTGTAACTCACTCACTACTTTCGTAGTTGACACTTTATCTTATGTTTCAGGAAATTAGTGTAAGCATGATGTGCATGGCATGGACGGGTCGAGGCGGTCGTGTGAGAACCTCATTGGGAAAAGACTTGTCCATTATTTCTTTTGGGAATTTTTAATGAAATCTTTGAACTATGTAATTGTGCACTAAACATCTTGGTTGTCTTGGATTGTAAACACTTTTTATTTTTAATCAATGACTTAATTGCCGTTATGTTTTATATAACCCGTGTAATGATCTTCCAGCTCTTCACATTCCGTGTTTCCGCTTTAGCGGGGTGTGACAGACTTGGTATCAGAGCACATGTTATAGAGAAAAACGGTTTTAAAAATTTTCAAAAATTTTCGAAACCAAACTATAACCAAGGCTTTTCGGAAAATCATTTTTGGGTCTAAACTTTAGAGAATTAATTTCGCGATTGCATATTTATTTTTAACTACGCATGGCCTGATCACCCATGCCTAGTTCAAAAGAGATTATGCAAGGACGGAACGTAATTACTATTGTTAACGGTTTTGAGTCAAGATTCCCGGTACTGTCTTTTCCCGGTTCTCACGCGATTGACCCGTACATGCATTTCACTACACATTTCCTTTATTATTCATTTGTATCTTCTAGTACTCACGAAACTCATTATTCACAGATCCGTCATGTCTCACTCTTCACGATCGCGTTCACCGTCACACTCACAGTCTCGCTCCCTACCTAGAGCCGCGTCGCCTTCCGAGGGCCGCACTGCCTCCGAGAGCCAGCGACACCAGACTCCCGATCCCACGGAGGACACCTCCATGGCGATCCCTAGCAGCATCGGGTCCAGCCCGAGGGATGTGCTACCACCCCCTCCACCGGTACCCGTTGCCGCCACACTCCATTACCGGGGCCCGCGCACCAAGTTGACCGCGCGAAAGCATGTCATCCTCCCGGGCCGTCTGCCGGATAGGATGGCTGCCCGTCAGGAGGGACCATCCCAGCCTATTCCATCACACCTACCGTTCGGACACCCTCCAGAGGTCCCACGGAACCCCACCATGGACCACTACTCCTGGGAAAGGCAATTCGAGCGCGAAGAGATGCAGCGCGCCAGAGACGCCGAGGCCGCGAGGCAGAGGATGCCTCCTACCCTTCAACCTCCCCCACCGGCCGCGTTCCTTCACTTGCACCGCGAAGTGCGGGGACTGGCTCAGGAGACCCAGAACCAGGGATACCTCATCAGTGAGGTTACCGACTCTGCGCAACGGTTGTCGGAGCAGGCGTTGCGATTCATCGCATCGACCCGAGCTACGGCCCGCACTGTGCAGCGCCTCATTGGTGTGTGCCTGGTGATGGGCACGTTGATTGTGGTTATGGCAGCCAAGATGTTTCTGGATAGGCGCCATTAGTTATTTCCTTATTGTATTGTACTTAGTCTAGTCGTAAATTTCTCTCTGTACACGGCATAGACTTTTATTATCTTTCTTTCATGTATTGTATCAGTATTTCTCATTTCAGCACTTGTACCAAACTTAATTATTATTAATGAAATTCCTATCTTTTATCATTATGTTTATCATACCTTGTGAATCTTGTACTTGTTACAATCATTATAATTCTATCTCTTGAATCGTAATCTTGCGTGAACTACTTGATCATTCATCCTAACTTCGTGCTATAACTATATATGATCACTACCTTGCATTCTTATCATATTCCATTCGTGCGTTCTAAACTAAATCTGTTCTTCTGATTGTAGAATCATGGCTCCTCGCACTAATGCTAGCATCATTGCCGAGCAAGTTGCTGAACAGTTGAATGCGGCTATGCCCAACATGATCGCTCGGATCACCGCCGGGATCAACGCCAATGTCAACAACCACCACCAGCAACAGCAACAGCCACAGCAACAGCAACAGCAGCAGCAGCAGCAGCAACAGCAGAACAATCAAAACCAAAATCAGAACCAGAACCAGCACCCGAACCCTCCTCCATGCAACTATAAGAGCTTCATGCAACTATAAGAGCTTCAGCGAGCAAAAGCACTTAAGATTTAATAATCAAAAACGTTAAATTGAACTCTTGGACAAAAACGTGTCAATTACCTTTTCGGACTATTCTAACTATACTTAACCTTGACACTTAAAGTTTAATAAAATTTTATCTATATTATTATATAAGAACATAATAATATAACAACTAATTAAACTATCTTGGTATTATTAGGCAATCCGTGATTCCCGGCTATCATATTCCGACCGAGTTTCGTATCGTTTCTCTTCGCAATCCGTGAGTTACAACCCCTTATTTTATATGTTTTTGCATGAGTTTTTGGTGGAAACATAAGATTAATTGTACTTGAAAACTTTATGAATCAAATTGCAATTTATCGAACTTTGACTTTTGAACTTGTTGAACTTTGACTTTTGAACTTATAAACTTATTTTGACTTGGAACTTGTGGAACAAATTGAACATTGGAACTTATGGAACTATTTTGGACAAACTCTTTGAACTCATATGCGTAAAACTCTTTTGACTCTACTTGAACTTACTGGCTTGCCCCCTTTTTCGGCTAAACTAATTATTGATGCTTGTATGCGCGACCAACCCTTGATGGAGCTATAACATGACCTTAAGTGACGGAACGACTATCTCTTTTAAAACAAAACTACTTAGTGCCCACCTACTTTTGACGAGAACTTACACACTATTAACTACAGAGCCGTTTAGTAATTATGGGTATCGATACTTAGGAAAGAACCGTTCCTTGCTTAGATGGCAGTCTAAGTACATATTACTAAGAACTTGAACAACTTCCCGTAGGATAGGCGGGAAGAGGGGCCTCACGGTTGAACAATCGGATTAGTGTGAACACTTAAGTTATAGATGCCAAGTGGTTGATACAAGAAATCTAATTAGTTACTTACGCATAATTTACGAACTTTTTAGCGATTGATTCCGCTTCTACTATTTGACTGAATTTGACTCAATTTAGTCTTTACAAACTTAGGGCACCGATTCGCCCGTTACTGGAACTTTAAAAGTATATAAATTTTAAGCGACTTTTCTCCGCTGACCTCCCTTTGGGAATTTCTACTTTTATATACTTTACTCATATTTTTGCCGAACTATTTAAACTGTAACTCACTCACTACTTTCGTAGTTGACACTTTATCTTATGTTTCAGGAAATTAGTGTAAGCATGATGTGCATGGCATGGACGGGTCGAGGCGGTCGTGTGAGAACCTCATTGGGAAAAGACTTGTCCATTATTTCTTTTGGGAATTTTTAATGAAATCTTTGAACTATGTAATTGTGCACTAAACATCTTGGTTGTCTTGGATTGTAAACACTTTTTATTTTTAATCAATGACTTAATTGTCGTTATGTTTTATATAACCCGTGTAATGATCTTCCAGCTCTTCACATTCCGTGTTTCCGCTTTAGCGGGGTGTGACAACAAGCTAACCCAAAGCAATCCCAGCTCACCAGAAAAACTAAACGACCTACGAGTAAGAGACAAGTTTGGAAAAAGAGTTTTATCATAAAGATAGTGAGACAATACTATTAGTAAAGACTATTTAAAGAGTTTAGAAAGAAACATATTTAGTCTTTACTAACTAAATCCATACTCACCACTTCAATAGCACGTAATAAACAAATCGTTAACATTATATAAATGAATATCTCACAGATCAAATTCATAATAATTCAATGATTAACTAAAAGTTCACTAGGGTCAATCATACGTCCTAAGTGTTCACCATATAAATGTCCCTCTTATGCCCTATGGTTATCACTCCAGTATGAGCCAACCTCAGTACCTCGTGTTTCCAAGGAGGTCTAGAATTCCTCGCAACCATATTTAGCGGATAGCACTTGACACCTAGTTAATGGTACTAGGTCTCGTCAACACATATCTACGAGAACTTACACTACTCGTAATCAAAGCAAAACTTCTTATACAAAACTAAAGCATACTCATTATAATGCATAAAACAATCATCAACAATAACAGTTATATAACACCTATAATTAAACGCAAGTGTACTTTATCACAATGTATACTAAACCGAACACGAGTAGCTACAACTACTCATTTTCATAAAACAAGTTATCTTGTATTGGGTTTATCAATATTTGATCAAAACGTAACTTAAACACGTTCTATATTGTTTCAAGGTCATTTTGTCATAATGCTCGGTTTTACAAAACCATATTGTACTCACCTCGACAATTTCCAGCAACAACTTTCCTAGAAAATCAAAATTACGCCCAACCTAATTGAACGTTTAACCATTACTCACTAAATCATAATATAGCAATTACGCCAACTATATTTAACGAGAAAACAAAATATCAAATTTCAGAACAACCAGCCGCCAATTGAGCTTAACCGGTCGCCGGCGACCCAATGCTCCTTCAACCGCCGATTGAACAAACCCAACCGCCGGTTGGCCTTTTTCAACCGCCGGTTGGAAAAGTTGCATCTTCTTCTTCACGCAAAAAAACCTCCATTGTTGCAGGCTTCTAAAACCCAATCAAACTCGACCAAAACACTTCTAAACAACAGTAAACGACTTATAACCATTATACACACTTAAAGATTGCGTTATACCTTCCGTTTACAAAGCGGGTTTTATTATGATTTGACGTCAACCTTCACGAAACTCAATTTCGTTTATACCAACTTACTCCTTGCAGCTCCAGGAGTCCAAATATGTGACTAGTTTAATTATCCGGCAACGTCTTGACGATCGAATGAATCGAAATGGTGAAACCTTTTTCGTTTTCTTTCTTCTTTCCTTTCTCTCACTCAAACAAACTCAAACTAATTTTTTCTTATTGCTTCCTTCCAAATGAAGTAACCTTTTATAAGGTTTATAAGATTTATATTAAGATTTTACAAAGCAAACCTTATACTTTATCATAATAACATTTTTAACCCAAAATCCCATATTCATTACAAAAATGGTCCTTTGACCAAAATTTATTTCATTTCTGGTCCGTTTATAATTTTGGGACTTTACAGTCCTTTGACTCGCTCGAGTCACTAATTGGACTTAGTCGACCACTTCATTTTCTCCGACAAAATACCAATTTACAATTTTTCCAAACATAACCAAACTCACCAAAATTTATCCTAATATCATATAAATCGATAACAACTTATAAATAAACTTTTTAAAAGAGTTTTTCCTTGGTCTATAAAATACGGCTCCGAATAACTCCGAAAGAAAACTTTTTGTTTTCAACTTCCGGTTATGTCAAAACGTTCACCTCTAACCCATGAGTATTATGCGGAGGAGTAATATGCCGCTTTCCATTTATTAATCAGACTAATAACAAGCTCGTAATCTTGATTTTTCGGTTTCGAAAAAAAAAAAATATATATATATATATATATATATATATATATATATATATATATATATATATATATATATATATATTTGAAACCGAAAAATCAATATATACATAGGTATGTGAGTATATATATATATATATATATATATAGGTAATCTTGATTTTTCGGTTTCGAAAATATATATATATACATATATATATGTATATATATATATATATTTTCGAAACCGAAAAATCAATATATACATAGGTATGTGAGTATGTATGTATGTATATATATATATATATATATATATATATATATATATATATATATATATATATATATATATATATATATATAGTTATTGCTTACGCTTCGAGAAAATTAAAAGAAAATGAGAAGAAGTACCCAATGCGAGATTTAGAGTTAGCGGCGGTTGTGTTTGCTCTAAAAATTTGGAGGCATTATCTCTATGGTGAAAGATGTACAATTTATACGGATCACAAGAGCTTGCAATAATTATTCACTCAAAATGATCTTAGTATGAGACAACGTAGATGGCTAGATTTGGTGAAAGATTATGATTGCGATATTCGTTATCATCCCGGGAAAGCAAATGTTGTTGCGGATGCGTTAAGTAGAAAAAGTTCACAACCGGAAATGAAACTTCACTCTTTACCTTTAATCATTAAGGCAAGTTTCTTTGACTCGGTTAAAATGGCTCAATCGGAAGCAATTAAGGAAGAAAATTGGAAAAGAGAAAGAATTTCGTGTCAAGTACAGAATTTGGTAGATGATAGTCGAGGTTTAAAGACTAGATTTGGAAAAGAGATATAGTGAAATATGTAGAAAAATGTTTAACGTGTTTGCAAGTTAATAAAGCTTTATGGAAAGATGCAATCGTTAGAAATACCGGTTTGGAAATGGGAAAATATCACCATGGATTTAGTGACGAAATTACCAAAATCAAGAAGAAAGAATGACGCCATTTGAGTAATTATAGATAGATTAACGAAGAGTGCTCATTTCTTACCGGTTAAGGAAGCTATTTCTTCGGAGAAGATGGCGGAAATGTTTTTGAAAGAAACAGTAGTAAGGCATGGAGTTCCGGTTTCGATAGTATCGGATAGAGATACTCGCTTTACTTCTCAGTTTTGGAGAGATTTTCAAGAAGAGTTAGGGGTAAAACTTAATATTAGCACGGTTTATCACCCTCAAACTGACGGGCAAAGTGAAATAACTATTTAAACGTTGGTTGATTTACTTCGTGCATGCGTAATAGACTTTGGGGGTAATTGGGATGATCATTTGTCGTTAGTAGAATTTTCTTACAACAATAGCTATCAAACAAGTATAGATTATGCACCTTATACTATGTTGTACGGAAGGAAGTATAGAACACCTATATGTTGGGGTGAAATTGGTCAACGAGAATTGGGCGAAAAAGAAATTGTGCAAATCACAACGGAAAAGATAAATCAAATAAAAGAAAGACTCAAAATAGCTCAAGATCGACAAAAGAGTTATGCCGATAAAAGACGAAGACCGATAGAATTTGAAGTTGGTGATTTTGTAATGTTAAAAGTTTCACCATGGAAATGGGTAATTCGATTTAGAAAGAGAGGAAAGTTAAGCCCAAGATTTATAGGACGGTTTAAGATTTTGGAAAGAATTGGGAAAGTTGCATACCGGTTGGAATTGCCCGAAATTTTAAGTAAGATTCATCCTACGTTCCATGTATCGCACTTAAGGAAATGTCTTGCGGATGAAACATCTTTTGTTCTGCTAGATGACATAGAAATTAATGAAAAATTAAACTATATTGAAGAACCAATAGCTATTCTCGATCGAAAGGTAAAACAACTTAGGAATAAGCAAATCAATGTAGTTAAGATTCCATGGAAGCATAGAAGAGGATCGGATTTCACTTGGGAGCCGGAAAGTGAGATGAAGAATTTTTATCCTAACTTGTTCGAAGAGTGGATTTCGGGGATGAAATCTTTAAGAAGGAGGGAAGATTTGTAACATCCAAGTTCCCGGAATTTGAATATTTTGTAAGTGTTTATTTGTTTATTATAAATATGTTTTATATTTTAGCTTATTTTAGAAGTTTCAAATATAAAGGACTAGATTGGTAAGAAAAATAGTTAACTTTGGTTGGAAAGAATTTAAATTGTTAACTATGTTAGTTAATTAAGTAAGTTAAGCAAGTTTTGAAAGTTGAGGGACTAAAGGGTAATTATGAAATTTTGTGTATGAGTTGGATAGTGAGGTGTTAATTGCAGAATTTTGGTGAGTTGTAAGTGTGTCTTCATTGAGAGAAATCAAAAGAAAATTGTGAATTATCTCAAATTGTGAAATTCTTCTTTTAAGGCTAAGATTGGGAGCTTAAGAAACCTAGCTTAATTTCTAATTGGAGAAAAGAATGCATGTTTATACAATTGATGTTATTTGATGAATTTGAGTTTGTATTATGTGTTATAACCTTATTTAGATGTCTAATTGAAAAGGTAGAAATGCTTAATTTGGTTAATATTAGGTTTTTAATTATTTGGGGATTATCATGAAAATTGAAGAAATTGTTAAAATTGAGTTTATCGTATGTTATTTTTGATGTTAGTATTATATGTTAAAGTTTAAGGGTTTTGAGTTTCATTTATATGAATTTGGTAAAGATTACATGTTTAGCTATTTGGGGTAAAGTGGTGATTATGTGAATTTGAAGTAATCATCATTTAGAGAATGTTTTGGATTGATAGATTTGAGTTAAATGATTTAGTTTCATGAATGGGATAGAGCGGTAATGTTGTAGAATACTCAAATTTTATGCGGTTGAATTATGTTATGACTAATTCTATTTGTGTTGCCAAACGGGTCGTGTGACCCGTAAAAGGATGGCAAATGGGTAGAAACCGATTAAAGAGAAGAAAAACATTTGTATGCAATGTGTTTTTATAATTAGTATAATGTAGATAATAGTTTGAAAAGCTTATTTGTGTATTAAAATGCTTAACGGGTCAAAAGACCTAAAAAGTGGCAAGATGGGTGGAAGTTGCCAAACAAGTTGAGATTAAGAATTTATTATTTAGAAAGATGTGCAATGAAGTTTTTAAATGTGTTTTTGTGAGTTATTGAAAGACATAGTTTTGTTGATTGTATAAGCTCAGATTTGAAGGATAAAGGAAAAGGGAAGGAAACGAGAGAGTAGTAAACATATTCCGACATCAAGGTGAGTATACGAACCTTATTTTAAATTGTTATATGTTTATAATTATGTGTTAATACCTTTGGGAAGTTGATTTATATACTATCTTAATATATGATTAATTTGTTAGCGGAAATAGAAACTAGAAGTACCGTAAACTAACGTGTGAGTGTAGGAAAACAACAAATCGAAAATCAAGGACCTTACCGGGCACTCCGTGATAGTGCCTTGTTTTCGTTCCTATCCAGTGCGTCGCAGTTGTTGTCGGTTGCGTCGTAGTGGATGACTAGACCAGTTTTTAGTGATTTCTAATGTATTTTAAGTGTGTGATTGATAACCTAAACCATTATTAAGTTGGAGATGAGTAGAAATGACATTTATATGTCGGAAAGAAATAGAATCGACTTTCATTACTCGGGAAGAAGTAGAATCAGTTTTATATATACCGCGAGGGTATGTATTTGACTTTAATAGTCGGAAAGAAGTAAGAACCAACTCTATATAGTTGGGAGAAGAGAAAGATAAGACTTTAATTAGTCTTGAAAGATTTCCTAATCAATGACTAATTATACTTACTAGCTCAACGCTAATGTACTTTGTTGATTTTTTGTTTGTAGGTAAAAGGAACACTTAATTGCAAGGCAAGCACAAGAATAAGGGATGGGGACCTTAATATGAAAATTAAATGTTTTGTAATAATCTTCAGCTCAAGATATTTATAAATACTCTTTTGGATAAAGTAAAATGACTTTTATTTACCGTTAAGTTATGTAAAGAATTAGTAACATTGTTGACGTTGTAGAAGAATATTATATGTTATTAAAAAAAAACTATTTGGTGTATTTTTAGTCCAAGTGTTACATATAAGTATTGCCTTTCATTTCAATTTTCATAGCCTCCCAGTTGACCTTCTAACTCGGCAATTTCTAGAGACATCACTTTCTTTATGCACCACCTATGCATTTTCTTTAACTTGAGTACAATAAAAACGCGAGTACTTTTTAACGAGCATTAACGTTTACAAAATTCTTCTTCTTAGATCAATACCAGAACAGAATACAACAACGAAAACAACCACTATTATAAACCAAATAGTAGCAACATAAAACTCTTATCACACACCCTTCCCAACTTAGGTCAAGGTTTTCCATTAAAAATTTGAATCGCGCCTTTGTACGAGTCTGAGTACTAGTCTCTGTACTCAGTTCACTCGCAACGCGACTCTAATACCAACTTGTAACGACATGGTTTTTCAAAAATCACGTTTAAAAAAAAAAATTATGTTTTTACAGATAACACAGCGGAAAACGTTAATAAACGTGATTAGCGGTTCATAAAACTATTTGAATAATCAAACCATTTGTTACTTTTAAACTCACATTATAAATAAGTTGAACATTAACCAATCTGGCAATGACAACCAATTAGGGACAACAAGCTACCCTAAAGTATCCCGCCTCACCAAGCTCGCTAGAGCCACCTACGAGCAAAAGACACATTTGGGAAAAGAGTATCATCTAAAGCTGGTGAAACAATAATTTAATAGTAAAGACTATGAAAACATTACATATAACTATTTTGTTTTTACTATCCCAAACCATACCTGCCACCTCGTAAGCATATATGTTATAATAACATTCAATATCACAATAAACATATAAATGCATAAGAAATTAATTCCCGCCACATATTTAATTTCAAATCAATGCATATAACTTTCATTATACTAGGGTCCATTGTGCCCTAAGTATTTACCTCGTCCAGTCTATCGATGTCGTTACTACCATCTGTCATCCAAATATACGGGTAGCTACAACCACCCGTAATCATCATGTATAGGTAACCACGTGTTACCCACACCACACAATTCCATTATATAGTTCTGGTTCATCTTTTATTGATCAAAAACATCTTTACTTGTAAACAACTTTGTTTACCAAACAATGTCACTTTCAAACATCGTTACATCTTTCAAACATTTTTCAAAACGTTTATACATCCTTTAAAACGTTATTTTGTCCAAATGCTCGGTTTATAAAATGATATTGTACTCACCTCAAGTTTTCAACGTTAAGCACGCATCCTAGCAATACTTTTCACGATCTACCTGATCATACGTTACCCAAATAACAATCTCGTATCAGCTTTCAATGATAAACGTATAACTAGCTTAACGATACAATCCCAACGAAACTATAAAACGAAACAACAACAATTGTTGAAAAACATACCCAGCCGCCGATTGGCTTCGTATTCTTCAATCCGATACCTCCATTGTTGGAGGTTTTTAACCCTTAACCAAACTCAACGAAACTCATACTAATCAACTCAAAATGACTAGAAATAGCTTAAAACATCATTATAAAAGTAAATAGCAAGTTATACTCACGTTTACGAACCGGGTTTCGATTCGACCTTCACGAAATGACCTTCTGTTTATACCGACTTGATCTTCACAACTCCATGAGTCATTTGGTATATATCGCTAGCTTATCCGATAAATAACGACTCGTCGAATCGTCTAAAATGAAATAAACCAACTAAGTTGTTTGTCTTTCTTTCTTTTCTCTCGAGGCACAAACACATACACACGTTATATATCGGATTTCTTCCCATCAATGTTTTTTAAACATAGATATACATATGAGATTTTTTTTAAAGAATTTACAAAATAAACCTTATACTTTGCCTAATGACATATTTGGCCTTATTTACAAATCCTTTACAAAAATGGTCCTTTGATCAAAACTTATTATATTTCTAATCCTTTTGCGATTTTCGGGTCGTTACATTATCGTTATGAAGTAGTCATTCGCCTTGCATAAACTTTGTAGTCTAGTAATCTACTTTAGTTTTAAAGTTAAAATTCAATGAGGAATGATATGAATTTATGTCATTTGATTGAAAATTAGACATAGAATTTACGACTTCTTTTGAGAATGACCTTAGATCTAAATATCTAACAAGATAACTTATGTAAAATTCAACCATTAATCAAAAGCCAAATACCATTTCAATATCTCTCGGTCCAAATTGAAAATTCGACACCCCTAATTTACCATTTCAAAAATTCATTAACATGTAGAAAATATTTTCCCATTTCTTTTCTGCATTTTAGTGATAGTGATATACTTCGTATGACTTTTCTTTACGAAATCTCGTCCTTTAAAATCTTGCAAAACGGCATCAAAACTTGAGATAGATAAATTTTAAACATGGCGGTCAAGAAATAATAAACGTGGTTAGTCAACGTTTAACAAGCGTAGTAATTCATTCAAAACGATACACCAATGTGGAATTGCAATATATGTCTTACATTGAATTAGGAAACTGACCCATAAAACTTAATCTCTTAAGTAGGTCGCTAAACTAAAAAATTATTAAAGTTACAAATTAAAAAAGAGTTTATATATTTTAGGTCATAGAATAAAGCATGTCACGATATACAAAACCCTAAAAACTACGTTCCATATTTTTTTGCGTAGTTATTTGTTTATCGAGAAATTGCATTGGAAAGTGTGAATTATTGGTCTTTTAAATTATTTATGGTTTCTATATGTAGTACTTTACGGTTTCTATATGAAATATTATTTTATTTATATATGTTAATATTATCTTTAGTATATAATAAAAGAGGACATTAAATGTCACATGGCGAAATAAGGTCCTTTGATGGATTAAATTCTTTGATTTCAGCCGTTAGATCAGATTGATGATGTCATCAAAGATTATTATCACTTTACACCATCTCACAATACATAATTAAATTTTCTTTTTCATTCCATCTACACTTAAATAAAAAAAAACATAGTTCTAATTTTACTTATAAATCGTTCAATTTGAATTATAATTTACTTTATTGTTATTCTTAAATCTCCTAATATAAAGTATCAAAACATATGTATAAACGTAAAGGTGTATATGTTATTATAATCATAAACATGTATAAACGTAAAAATACATATGTTATTATACGTGTGAAATTGTGTTCTTATAATAACTTAATATCTACATAAAGATAAAATTTACGATTCAATTTTTATCTTTATCCGCGCTATCGCGGGACAATAATCTAGTTATTATATATATAATAAGATATTAACGTTTTGATAAACTCAATAAGCATATTTAGAAATATGAATTATGAAGATCTATTAGTAATATTAAGCAATTTTCTTTTATACTATTTTTTTTCTTTGGATAAATAAATTTTTAAGTTTGTAAATTTGTACAACAACACGAATTCGAACTTTATACCTATTAAGTTTGGTAAGAGTGTTATCAAATTTCAAATTGTAACCGAGACAATTTCTATGTAATAATATTATATTACGAGTTATGATAACCACAATCTTAAGCACTGTAATTAAAAGGTTTAGATGTGTATCGTGTCATTATACATATTCAATAACTGTCTCATTCATTTGCGGATTTTATTTCCTAAATGCCTGTAGTAGACCGCTTTATGCAATGTTTTTGGGTTTTAATCTTATCACCGCTTTATAAATATTAAAATAACTTTTTATAACGGCTTTTGAACAATACACTTAGGGGTGACAATGGATGTATATGGACTGGATCTTGATCCGATCCATTAATAATCCGATCCAATTATGAACCGATCAATTATTGATCCAAATAATTGGATCTTGATCCGATCCATATCCAAATAATTTAAATGGATTGGATCATGATCCGGATAGATCCATTTAAAATTTTAGTTACTTAACCATCCTATCCTACCACCATCCCACTCACCCACCCACCCCTTATCGGATTTTATTTTTTTTGTTTTTTTGATTTTTTTTAATAACATTGGAATTTTTTTTTGTTTATCTCGTTTCCACTCTACCCTACCCCCCCCCCCCCCCCCTCGAAAAAAAGGTTTTTTTTTCTCTATACATTATAACTTTCTTTTCTAATCCCGTCTCCACCCTACCCCCAACCACCCAACCCTCACTCGACTTTATTTTTTTTCATTTTATCTTTAGTATATAATAAAAGAGGACATTAAATGTCACATGGCGAAATAAGGTCCTTTGATAGATTAAATTCTTTGATTTCAGCCGTTAGATCAGATTGATGATGTCATCAAAGATTATTATCACTTTACACCCTCTCACAATACATAATTAAATTTTCTTTTTCATTCCATCTACACTTTAATAAAAAAAAACATAGTTCTAATTTTACTTATAAATCGTTCAATTTGAATTATAATTTACTTTATTGTTATTCTTAAATCTCCTAATATAAAGTATCAAAACATATGTATAAACGTAAAGGTGTATATGTTATTATAATCATAAACATGTATAAACGTAAAAATACATATGTTATTATACGTGTGAAATTGTGTTCTTATAATAACTTAATATCTACATAAAGATAAAATTTACGATTCAATTTTTATCTTTATCCGCGCTATCGCGGGACAATAATCTAGTTATTATATATATAATAAGATATTAACGTTTTGATAAACTCAATAAGCATATTTAGAAATATGAATTATGAAGATCTATTAGTAATATTAAGCAATTTTCTTTTATACTATTTTTTTTTCTTTGGATAAATAAATTTTTAAGTTTGTAAATTTGTACAACAACACGAATTCGAACTTTATACCTATTAAGTTTGGTAAGAGTGTTATCAAATTTCAAATTGTAACCGAGACAATTTCTATGTAATAATATTATATTACGAGTTATGATAACCACAATCTTAAGCACTGTAATTAAAAGGTTTAGATGTGTATCGTGTCATTATACATATTCAATAACTGTCTCATTCATTTGCGGATTTTATTTCCTAAATG
This sequence comes from Senecio squalidus, assembly GCA_910822075.1. Taxonomy (NCBI): domain Eukaryota; kingdom Viridiplantae; phylum Streptophyta; class Magnoliopsida; order Asterales; family Asteraceae; genus Senecio; species Senecio squalidus. The sequence goes on from CAJVGC010000432.1 coordinate 52,081,965, forward strand.
CCTGTAGTAGACCGCTTTATGCAATGTTTTTGGGTTTTAATCTTATCACCGCTTTATAAATATTAAAATAACTTTTTATAACGGCTTTTGAACAATACACTTAGGGGTGACAATGGATGTATATGGACTGGATCTTGATCCGATCCATTAATAATCCGATCCAATTATGAACCGATCAATTATTGATCCAAATAATTGGATCTTGATCCGATCCATATCCAAATAATTTAAATGGATTGGATCATGATCCGGATAGATCCATTTAAAATTTTAGTTACTTAACCATCCTATCCTACCACCATCCCACTCACCCACCCACCCCTTATCGGATTTTATTTTTTTTGTTTTTTTGATTTTTTTTAATAACATTGGAATTTTTTTTTGTTTATCTCGTTTCCACTCTACCCTACCCCCCCCCCCCCCCCTCGAAAAAAAGGTTTTTTTTTCTCTATACATTATAACTTTCTTTTCTAATCCCGTCTCCACCCTACCCCCAACCACCCAACCCTCACTCGACTTTATTTTTTTTCATTTTATCTTTAGTATATAATAAAAGAGGACATTAAATGTCACATGGCGAAATAAGGTCCTTTGATAGATTAAATTCTTTGATTTCAGCCGTTAGATCAGATTGATGATGTCATCAAAGATTATTATCACTTTACACCCTCTCACAATACATAATTAAATTTTCTTTTTCATTCCATCTACACTTTAATAAAAAAAAACATAGTTCTAATTTTACTTATAAATCGTTCAATTTGAATTATAATTTACTTTATTGTTATTCTTAAATCTCCTAATATAAAGTATCAAAACATATGTATAAACGTAAAGGTGTATATGTTATTATAATCATAAACATGTATAAACGTAAAAATACATATGTTATTATACGTGTGAAATTGTGTTCTTATAATAACTTAATATCTACATAAAGATAAAATTTACGATTCAATTTTTATCTTTATCCGCGCTATCGCGGGACAATAATCTAGTTATTATATATATAATAAGATATTAACGTTTTGATAAACTCAATAAGCATATTTAGAAATATGAATTATGAAGATCTATTAGTAATATTAAGCAATTTTCTTTTATACTATTTTTTTTTCTTTGGATAAATAAATTTTTAAGTTTGTAAATTTGTACAACAACACGAATTCGAACTTTATACCTATTAAGTTTGGTAAGAGTGTTATCAAATTTCAAATTGTAACCGAGACAATTTCTATGTAATAATATTATATTACGAGTTATGATAACCACAATCTTAAGCACTGTAATTAAAAGGTTTAGATGTGTATCGTGTCATTATACATATTCAATAACTGTCTCATTCATTTGCGGATTTTATTTCCTAAATGCCTGTAGTAGACCGCTTTATGCAATGTTTTTGGGTTTTAATCTTATCACCGCTTTATAAATATTAAAATAACTTTTTATAACGGCTTTTGAACAATACACTTAGGGGTGACAATGGATGTATATGGACTGGATCTTGATCCGATCCATTAATAATCCGATCCAATTATGAACCGATCAATTATTGATCCAAATAATTGGATCTTGATCCGATCCATATCCAAATAATTTAAATGGATTGGATCATGATCCGGATAGATCCATTTAAAATTTTAGTTACTTAACCATCCTATCCTACCACCATCCCACTCACCCACCCACCCCTTATCGGATTTTATTTTTTTTGTTTTTTTGATTTTTTTTAATAACATTGGAATTTTTTTTTGTTTATCTCGTTTCCACTCTACCCTACCCCCCCCCCCCCCCCCTCGAAAAAAAGGTTTTTTTTTCTCTATACATTATAACTTTCTTTTCTAATCCCGTCTCCACCCTACCCCCAACCACCCAACCCTCACTCGACTTTATTTTTTTTCATTTTATCTTTAGTATATAATAAAAGAGGACATTAAATGTCACATGGCGAAATAAGGTCCTTTGATAGATTAAATTCTTTGATTTCAGCCGTTAGATCAGATTGATGATGTCATCAAAGATTATTATCACTTTACACCCTCTCACAATACATAATTAAATTTTCTTTTTCATTCCATCTACACTTTAATAAAAAAAAACATAGTTCTAATTTTACTTATAAATCGTTCAATTTGAATTATAATTTACTTTATTGTTATTCTTAAATCTCCTAATATAAAGTATCAAAACATATGTATAAACGTAAAGGTGTATATGTTATTATAATCATAAACATGTATAAACGTAAAAATACATATGTTATTATACGTGTGAAATTGTGTTCTTATAATAACTTAATATCTACATAAAGATAAAATTTACGATTCAATTTTTATCTTTATCCGCGCTATCGCGGGACAATAATCTAGTTATTATATATATAATAAGATATTAACGTTTTGATAAACTCAATAAGCATATTTAGAAATATGAATTATGAAGATCTATTAGTAATATTAAGCAATTTTCTTTATACTATTTTTTTTTCTTTGGATAAATAAATTTTTAAGTTTGTAAATTTGTACAACAACACGAATTCGAACTTTATACCTATTAAGTTTGGTAAGAGTGTTATCAAATTTCAAATTGTAACCGAGACAATTTCTATGTAATAATATTATATTACGAGTTATGATAACCACAATCTTAAGCACTGTAATTAAAAGGTTTAGATGTGTATCGTGTCATTATACATATTCAATAACTGTCTCATTCATTTGCGGATTTTATTTCCTAAATGCCTGTAGTAGACCGCTTTATGCAATGTTTTTGGGTTTTAATCTTATCACCGCTTTATAAATATTAAAATAACTTTTTATAACGGCTTTTGAACAATACACTTAGGGGTGACAATGGATGTATATGGACTGGATCTTGATCCGATCCATTAATAATCCGATCCAATTATGAACCGATCAATTATTGATCCAAATAATTGGATCTTGATCCGATCCATATCCAAATAATTTAAATGGATTGGATCATGATCCGGATAGATCCATTTAAAATTTTAGTTACTTAACCATCCTATCCTACCACCATCCCACTCACCCACCCACCCCTTATCGGATTTTATTTTTTTTGTTTTTTTGATTTTTTTTAATAACATTGGAATTTTTTTTTGTTTATCTCGTTTCCACTCTACCCTACCCCCCCCCCCCCCCTCGAAAAAAAGGTTTTTTTTTTCTCTATACATTATAACTTTCTTTTCTAATCCCGTCTCCACCCTACCACCCTACCCCCAACCACCCAACCCTCACCCAACCCTCACTCGACTCGGATTTTTTTCTTTTTTTCTTATATTATAATTTTTTTCGTTAATCTCGTCCCCCCTCCCTTGGAAGTTTTTTTTTAACATTATAAAAAGAAATGACTTTTTCTTTTTAATCGGGGTGGGGGGTGGCGAAGGGTAGGGTAGGGTGTGAAAAAGTCGTTAAACTAATTATGTGTTAATATTTTTTTTTTCTTTTTCTTTTTTGTCGGGGGGGGGGGGGGGGGGGGGGGGGGGGTAGGTAGGTAGGTAGGGTGTGAAAAAGTTGTTACACAAAATAAGCGTAAATATTTATAAAAAAAACAAATTTTGTTTCGGGGGGAGGGGTAGGGTAGGGTGTGTAAAAATAATTTTTTTTGTTGATTTTTTAAATGGATCGATCTGGATAGATCATGGATCGGTTAATGTATTAATGGATCAAGTTTTTGATTTATTGGATCATATAAATAGATTGGATCGGATCAGATCCGGATCAATATTCGAATGTTGACAGCCCTACATACATTAAAAAAAAAATCAAGAGTAATGTAAATCCTCATATTCAATTCGCAAGTCACAAGCAAGTCATTATCTATTATCACGTAAAGGAGGGCCTCAAAGCATGGAGGGCATCTAACCATCCGGCTGAAGAAAAACGACTAACCCAGCACAAGCAGATGATTAGTGATTTAGACACGATTGCTGAATCTAGAAGCCTCACCACAGCTGAAATGGAAAAGCGTAGAGAGAACTTTAAGATGGTGGTTGAGCTGGAGAAATTTAAAACTATGGATTTGAAGCAAAAATCACGGATTAAATGGGCGGTTGAGGGGGATGAGAATTCACGTTTCTTCCATGGTTACGTGAATAACAAGAGTAGAAAAAACAGAATGGAGGGGCTTAACATAAATGGGAATTGGTGCACTGACCCGACACAAATCAAGGTGGAAGTTCATAGATTTTTCGCTGATAAGTTCAAAGAAAGATGGCCCTCCAGACCAAAATTAGTAAGTAGTCTGTTCAAGCGTATCTCCCCATCAGATAGTCAAACGCTTGAGGCACCATTCACCTTAGAGGAAATAAAAGCGGCGGTGTGGGCATGTGGGAACGAAAAGGCCCCTGGCCCAGACGGGTTTACCTTTAAGTTCTTCAAGAAATATTGGGAAGTATTGCTGGGTGATATTGCAGAAGTCGTGAAGTATTTTGAAAAGTATGGCAGAATTGATGAATCTTGCAATTCGTCCTTTATTTCTCTTGTCCCCAAGACTAAGGATCCGGTCACACTCGCGGACTTCCGCCCCATTAGTCTGATTGGCGCCATTTATAAGATCATCGCTAAGCTCCTCGCCCGAAGAATTATGCAAGTGCTGGGTACATGTATTAATGAGGTACAATCTGCATATGTGGAGGGGCGTAGTATTCTTGATGGGCCGTTAGTGGTCAATGAAGTGTGTTCATGGGCAAAATCGACCAAGAGGAAGGTGCTGCTTTTTAAAGTCGACTTTAACAAAGCCTTTGACTCAATTAATTGGGAGTTCTTGGATTCAAATATGTATTCTATGGGGTTTGGTCTCAAATGGAGAAGGTGGATAAACGGATGCCTCTCCTCAGCAAAGGCGTCGGTACTTATCAATGGCAACCCGACAGATGAATTCCAAATCACAAAAGGTGTGAGGCAGGGTGATCCGCTATCGCCATTTCTATTTATAATAGCTATGGAGGGTTTAAGTGCGGCAATGAGTGCGGCTTGTGATAGAGGGGTGTTTAAAGGTTTGAAAATCCCAAATGAAGGGCCCGTAATTTCTCATTTGCTATATGCTGATGATGCTCTGTTTCTCGGTGAGTGGTCTGTGGACAACATAAAGAACCTAGCCAGGATTCTTCACTGTTTCCATGTATCATCAGGTCTTCGGGTGAACTTTAACAAATCAAGAGTTTTTGGTGTGGGTGTCGATATGCAGGAGGTCACCAGATTAGCACGGCCACTTGGATGTGAACCAGCAAAGTTACCATTCCATTATTTGGGGGTTCCAGTAGGAGCAAATATGAAGCTAAAGAAAAATTGGCAACCGGTGATAGACAGGTTTTTGAATAAACTTTCTAATTGGAAATCAAAAACACTTTCATTTGGTGGGCGACTGACTCTTGTGCAGTCCGTCTTGGGAAATCTGCCCACATATTATCTTTCGTTGTTTGCTGCACCTCAAGGAGTTATCGAAAAACTTGAAAGCATCCGGAGACAATTTCTTTGGGGCAACACTAATGGGAAGCGAAAACTGCACTGGGCTTCTTGGGATAAAGTCACAGCTTCCAAAAAAAATGGGGGGCTGGGAATTGGAACGATCAAATCTCTTAACATCGCCTTAATGGTCAAGTGGTGGTGGAGGCTGCGCACCGATCCTAAAACAATCTGGGCCTCCACGATTACAGGTATACACAACTTAGACTCGAAGCCAGACTCATACTATGTAAATAAAAAATTATCTGGTACATGGAAGAACATATCAGCTGTCAGTAGAGATATAGCTAACCATCAAATCCCGATCGAAAAAATCATGTGCAAACAGGTGGGTGTCACGGGGGAGTCATGGCACTGTAGTTTGACCACAAGCGGGATATTCATAGTCAGCGCCCTAAGACATCTTTGGGACTCGTGCCCACCTATTACCACAGGCAAGTTCGAATGGATCAAGGCGGTTCCAATCAAAGTCAATTGCTACATATGGAGGGCAAGACTGAACAAGATTCCAAGCTTGCTGGCGTTGGTTAAACGAGGGGTAAATGTGGTATCTACACTATGTGTTAACTGTGGTACATATGAGGAATGCTCAAATCACGCTCTTGTTCAATGTCAATATGCTCAGAGTGTCCTAAAATGGATCTTTAAATGGTGTGGGGTGCGTATGGCGGCTCTTCGTACGGTGGATGAGGTGTTGGACTATGCTGATAATTACTTCGACTGTCCACAACGAAGGTACACACTAAAAGGTATTTGTTATGGGGCCTTATGGCATATATGGAAAGCTAGGAATGGCTTGGTATTCAACAATCAACGGATGCCCCCGGGGAAATGCGCATATATCATACAATCGACAACATATATTTGGTTCAAAAATAGGTGTGAAAAGTTGGGTCTGACTTAGGGAGAATGGTGTTGTAGTCCTATGACTCGTTTGTAACTCTTCGGTTTGAACTTTGTTTTTCTCATTTGTATTTGTATTTCCTTTGTCCCTAGCACCTTGCTAGGGCGTTTTTGCTATATATATATATATATTATTTGCCGGTTCAAAAAAAAAATCTATTATCAAACCTAATACTAATAAAGTAAAAACAGCAATGTGAAAGATATTAAAAAACCTTATATAGGTATTATTGTAATACTAATAGACTATAAATAGGTTACAAAATCAATGTAGTAAAATCATAAAAAAAAAAACCTTACGGCCCGTCTAATAATTGAGCTAGGCCATTTAATAAACACTAATCTTAAAATATAATATATAATATAACGAATTAGGGTTGTGAAATACCGACCGATACCGATTGGTCCGACCGAAACCGAGACCGAAACAATGTTAGTCGGGGCGGTTAAAATACCGACTAAACCCGACTTGGCCCGACCCGCCCGATTTAGGTGGAAAATACATCGGTCTCGAATTGAGAATCAGAAAACAACATTAACAATAACAGCCTGAACACCGATTTCGAATCCGAAAAGTAATTAACTAACAGCAATGAATCGATTCATACCTTGAATGCTAGTAATAAAACATTAGCATAATTCGATATCTTCATAGCTCGTTCCTGTTGCATCTGTTCATCTAAATCGGTTCTGAGTGAGTAACGGCGGCCGTTACCGCCAGGTGTCGCCGGAGATAATAACGCCTCTTTCCCCTCCTCACTTCTATATATCTATATAACAGTGTAATACGATGACGTTTTTGGAGAAGATATATATATATATTTCACACCGCTCACTGAGCATTGGTGGTGGTGTTCCTGTTTAGGTTTGAATCTGGGCCTGACAAATGTAGTTTCGGTTTGATTTTTTGTCTGTTTTTGGTCTCGGTATGAGTCGGTTCGGGTCGGGTCGGTCCGGTATTGGCCTGACGCTCAGCCCTAACGAATAGCCTAGAGTAGTTGAATTGGCAGACTAACTTCTAAAGAAAGTTCTCATCAAAAAAGAATCATGCCTTAATACCCTTACGTATCTTATTCATTCTACCACACGTACATGCAATATTTTTATATATTGCATATCAAAGCGCAAGACAGTCTAAATTAAACTCCCCCTCACTTTGCTAACGATAAAGAGCCTATCAAAAAGACCGAGAGCCTGAAGTGATCTTAGAAACCAATCGTGTTTCCTAAACAAAATCCCAATATCCTATTCCATTTGGAAAATGAAAACAATTGAGTCTATAACTTCTTCTACCAATTCCAATGTATTTGTAACTCTTTACGAAACTTATTTTCTTATAATATAATTTTGATGTGCGTAAAAAAATTATTAATAGTCCAGAGGGAGAAAAAATTTATTTAAAAAAAAAACAAAAAAAATTGTAATTTACGTTTTGGGTTTTTCCAGAGCTGGATTAAAAGAGAGATTAGGCTGGGCCTTACGGCCCAAAGTAGTCCTAGCCCGAATACACAGAAAAGCTTTATTTACTTATTTTAAGCGGGAAAAACAATGTTGTTAAGTTAAATGTCGTTCCACTGATAACACGATTCGCATAAGCATCGCATGATTCTTTCGTGTAAATAAATAGGATGGTGAAAAGTTCATGACAAGTGTCGTCATGTAGTATAGAACAAATACAAATATATGAGTCTTCGATCAACAAACAATAGTGTAGATGTATCGCGAAGAAGAATAAAAAATAGATGCTCATATGTATAAAGTTTCAACTAAACTTTTTAGTCATAATCTTGTCATATGGTTCGATATTAATGGGGAGTTTAGTGTTTGCATTTACAGGGATTAGTGCAACTCGAAAAAATCAATATTAGGAAATTAGTTAAGTCATTAAGATAAGTGGTTACAAACTATGTACAAAACTATATGATAAGTACGAAACCATTTGTTTGATCCCTGTTACAAAAGGTTTTGATTAATATAGATGTATTAAGAAAAGAAAGAAAAAAAAAATCAGCGCATCTAATCACATTCCAAAAAAAGTAATGAAAAATGACTCTTATCGAGATTATCTAGAAAGGGGTTGAGAGTTGTGGTTGGAAGATATCTTGATGAGGGCTACACGCTTTGTTCGGATTTTGATTCTATAACTTTTAAGATACTAAAGGTGTGTGCAAGGTCTGACTCGGTCTTAAAATATTGGTTTAATGAAATTGTTTAAGCGATATGGTTCTACCTTTGTTCGAAGTGGTCCTTCTTGGATGTGTGTTAAAGTCGTTAGGAGGTGTGTAGTATTGTTTCGGTTATGTTTTTTCATAGAGGCTTTTGTTGTAGATGGTTCTTTTGTTTGGATTTTTCTCTAAGTTTTGTAACTTGTGGCTTCTTGTTAGGCTTTAATTATATTATACTTGTCGTTTAAAAGAAAATAAAAGAAATTCCATAATATAAAAATAGCAATATACGATATTCGACATAACTATTTTTAAGGTCATAGGTTGTAAGCCATATTTTGAACTTTAGGTGTTTTATAAGTAGTATACGTGAGGCTGTAAATAAATTGAATGAACACGAACGAGATTGTTTATGTTCGTTCGTTTAACTTTAAGTGGATAAACGAACGAACCCGTACAATTAAACGAACGAATTTTCTTGTTCGTGTTCGTTCATTTAAGTGCTAAACGGACATAAACGAACAATAAACGAACATAAACGAACGAACATATAATAATTACATCAAAATATAAAAACATCTATTCAAATATTTAAAAATTTATAGATTAATCATTTCAAATTTACATTTATTTAATCATCAATATTTATTTAATAATTGAACATAGACTTAAGAAAAAAATATTTAAATATCTTAATTTATATTTATATTAAATATTAAATAGTTAAACCTGAAAATTGAATATAAATTAATATAAACGAACGTTCAGGGATGATGTTAGATGAACACAAATGAACGAACGTTCACGCACATAAATAAACGAACAAAATTTTTGTTCATGTTCTTTCTTTGAGTTAAACGAACAAATATTATGTTTGTGTTCGTTCGTTTAATAGATAAACGAACGTAAACGAACTTTTCCGATAAAGAGTACATGAACGGTTCAATAAATGTCCGGTTTATTTACAGCTCTATATATACGATGTATTTACTTTAACTAATAAATGGTATCTATTTCTCATGTTAAAAATAAATAGTGATATAAATTAATTATTATTTAGTATGATAATGAAGAGATAAAGATCAAGTAAATAAGTCAAACCCAACGTATGGTTAGGTTTTGTTGACTCAAGTTATATTCTCGTTACCTTTAAGTTTTAACTAACTTATAAGAACATCAATTGACAAATTTGGTTTTTCTTAATATAAAAATTCAAGAAAATAACCCACCTAATATTTAATTAAGCATATTTCCGCTACCTAATCTTGTGTTTAAAAAATTGGAATGAACTTATTTTTATAACAATATAATTTATTTTATTTGAACTCTACGATGAATATCGTTTTGTTCAAAAAATATGGTCGAAAAAAACTTAATTCCGATTTGATGTATATAAAACAACATCTGGTTCCATGTCAAATTTAAAGCAAAATATCCTAGCATCACACGAATAAACCACTCACACATTATAAGCAATGAAATATCATCGACAACTTTGTATAAGGTAAATCCGTTTAATATTTTCAGTTCGTCACACTTAATAAGTCACTAGACATTCAATAGTAAAGGTCACCTCCGTAAATCTCCGATATATATATATATATATATATATATATATATATATATATATATATATATATTAAAAATAACTTAAACGGAAAAACGCAATCACTTACACATTAAAAATTATGAATTTTTTATTTATTTTACTATTAGATCAGATATACATATAGATATGAAATATACAAGTTGTAACATCCATAGAGTTGTTGACCAAATTAATATTGTGATGCACACGACAAAAATAAATACTATTATTGTTATCAAGTCTTAAAACGTGGAGAAGGTGAAACCGTGTTTTAACTTTGAACCACTCTCCATCTATTTCATCTTCATTTTTAGATCCCTAGTTTAATAGATTAAAAAAACTCTAATGTTTAAGACGTATACTATGTTCGACCATACATGATTCAAAATTTATAAGAACATTCTTTTTGTATTATATACAAATATATACGTTAAATATCATTTTTCATAACATAAAATTATAATAATACTACTTGATTTCACTTACATATATGTGTTAAATGTCGTTAAGGGGCAATGCTTTATTTTTTCGTATGGGGCTTTCAAAGTCTCGAGCCTGACCCCAAGGTTTTATAAATATTTTAACACATCAAGATACACGTAATAAAATCGTAATTCTTATTTCAGTGTAGCAACAATTATTTTAAATTATTTTATACTTGTATAAATATTAATCAAAACTTTAAAACTATATTTATCAAAACCTATGAAATAAAACAAAAATATATAGTAAAATTAAATTTAAACCAATGTGTTTAAAAAATGACTTAATAGTTAAGATTTAACAATTTTGGCTTTGTTTCACAAATACAGTTTTGTATTCCACTTTGCAGATGGTATTTAAATAATTATTAATAGTTATATAATTTAATTTAATTAATTGAACTTATATTTTTTCTAATATTTATTTGATGGTCAAAGTCACATTTGGCACACATATATGATCGTACAAGAAGTTAAATGGAGATAATAATAACATTAATGTGCCAAAAAACAATGGGTCCTCTACATTAAATCTTTTAATTGTATTTTATTCAAATGTATTTTAAATAATGATAATGATTAGTAATAAAGAATAATATTACTAAATTATTGTTTATATATAATAGTAAATTCCCATGTGGTAATCGTTTTAGGACAATTAAACCATCAAAAAATATGTGAAATGAAACTGATTAATATTCTGCTTTTCAATCAATGTTTTCATTTTACACATACGAAAACTTAGGTTATAAAGTTAGATATGACAAAATACATAATGAATAGAGATAATTATAATAACGTCATTGCAAAACTTCAACACTACGTTAATATCCTTATAATTTTTAAAATTACATTAATATTATTTTAAAACTTGAAAAATACTTATGTATATCTAAAATATTAAATTAATCATAACTAAATGATTTTAATATATAAATTATTCATCTAAATATTAATTAATAAGTTCTTTGACATTTGTGTCATTTTATTTTCACCTAAAATTAACTTTGTTACGTTTTATCACAAATTAATCAATGTATTTCAATATCATATACCTGTAAAATAAACAAACTTAATTTTCAGAAAAGTAATAGAACAAAAGACTTTGATTTGTTGAAAAAAAATTTCCATTAAAACATACATCGATTTTGAGAAATGATTCTTTTGATAAAAATAAAAAAGAAAAAAGTACAAAAAATAAAATTAAAATTAAAAGATAGTATTTAGAGAGAAGGACAACCAGGTTAAAGTGTTTATTAATTAAAATATTAAAATTATATAAATATTATTGATTTTTGTTTTTGTATATATGTGAGAATTTTTTATGTTTGGAAGAATATTAACGTAATTCTAAAATCTGGAAAGATATTAACGTAATATTGAAGTTTTACATGAATGTAAATATAGATGTCCCCTAATGAATACGTCATAACGATCTAATTGGTCAAATTAGAAAAGCTACCCAAGTAGTTAATTTTTAATATATGTTTATATTGACTAATTATTATAGTAATCCAATGAGGTTTTTAAATTTTGAAAATTTAAACTTTTCTTTTATGGTGAGTAGTTTAATATTAAGAAAATAAGTTGTTCTATTTTCTTTAAAAAGCATATTAGATATGTGTCTTAATCAATATGAGCAATTTTTATTTATATTTCAAACAAATTTGTATATTTATTTTACGATTTAGAATTTCGAGTTAGTTTTTATTTAATCTTTCGGAAGTTACAACTAAAAGAAGTTAACCACCTTTGCAATAAAATTATAAAAGTATATAATGATTGTTTGATTAAAACTTAAAAAGTTAAAGGGGATTTTTTTTTTATATGGAAAAGGTTCTTATAAACCAATATTTAAAGTAAAATAAGTAAAAGAAAATCAAAAAATAATTTATGATTTTTGTGATTTTGTATTATATTTATTTATTAAATTATAACAAACTTTAAAAAAGCAAGTTTTGATATGCATCAAAATATATGTCGTTTAGGGTTGTGCATCAAACTCATTGTTTTTGTGCAGTAAATATTCAAATTTGATCCATTTTTCTATGTATAACAAAACTTCGGTTTTTAAAGTTTGGCATATGATTAAAATGAACGATAATACAAAATTTCTAACTTTATATATAACTTTTTTTAATAGTAATCAATTTATTTTACAAAACCAACCTTTTTAATATTCTAAACCTTGTTTAAAAGGCATTTTTTGAGTGGAAAATTAAAAATTCAAGAAATGTTAGTGTTTTCCAATTAGAAAAATAAAAGTAAGCAAAAGATTGCGGAGAAATAGAGAGACAAGGTCCCACTTTTCAAACCCAAACAAAACGCATTTCAACAAATATTTTTCCATTCATTTGTTTTCACAATACCTTTTGTGCTTATGATATATTGTCACTTTTAAAAAGCAAAAGAAACTTCTATAATTATATTTATATAAATATGGTACGTAGAACTAACGTCATTGATTTAGCTCATTGCAAGTGAATTAGTTTTAGTAGTCTCATAAAATGATATACTTCACCAAAAATGGTATATGTTATCCCTAGACATTTTCATTATCCGATCTTATAATCAATACAAAAGAGATAGATCACCTTTTCTAAGATAGTTTGGTGATGTTTAGGTTTGAACATGTTATATCCGCTATAGTTTTTTAACTTCTTACCACTAAGTCACAAAATAAAGAGCTTAGAATACTTATAGAGTGAGTTTATAACCAAAAACTGAAAATATTAAGACTTATGGATATAACCAGGATATGTAAATACAAACTATTACACTTTAAACTAAAGAGAAAATGACTAAATTACTCTTATCTTAACATTAAAAATGCATATAAAAAAATGTGTTTTGGTTATTTTAGTTTAGACATGAACGAGAATGAATCTAAACTTTTAAGCTAGGACAATTAGTGTATTTTTAGAATTAAAAAGATACGGGTCCACATCTTTTCTATAAAAATGAGAACTAAAAGTCTAATTTCAAAATGTTTAAGATATGCTCTTAGTCCTCGCCGGCTCCCAGATCCAATCGCAAACTCTCAGTGAATGCTGTCTAGCAGATCTACTAGCCAACTCCCGACTCTCGATATTCAACATTTGACACCTGACACCCCAACTCGGCATCCGACACTTGGTGCCTTGACATCCTACACTTGACACCCGACACCCCGACTCGCCCTGAAATCCAACAGCCGACTTGGCATCCGTCACTCGACACCCCACATTCGACACTTAACCTGACACCCAAAACCGGTGCCCCAGCTCGGCATCCTGCTCTCGGTGCCCCGATTTCAGCTCGTGATACTTGGTCGGGCTCTCGACTCTTAGGATCTAGCTAAACAGATGTTCTTAGAGTTAGCATATTTAAGACTCAGACATTACCCATTGGCCCATTCATTGCGTTTACTATAAGGACATAGTCTTTATTACAATCGTTAATGGAGACATGATCGACATTAATGTTTGGACATTTTAAGCACATGAATATGTTGTTTAAAAATATCACAATATATGTCAATCATTGCACTCACCAAGAACACATACTCTATGTACAAACTCTTTCATGCTTTATGCAAAACATGAAGAATACATGGGTTCCCTGAGATGCTTGGGAGTATTGATTGTATGCATTGGGCATGAGATAACTGTCCAAACGCATGGAAGGGCCAATACACACGAGGTGATCGTGGATACCCAACTTTCATGCTTGAAGCAGTTGCCTCATATGATCTGTGGATTTGGCCTTCTTATTTTGGTGTCGCGGGCTCTAACAACGACATCAATGTTTTGAATGTTTCGCCTCTATTTAGGGAACTCCTCCACGACACCGCTCCACCTTCTAATTTCGTGGTAAACAACAATCCGTATGAAAAAGGCTATTAACTCGCAGACGGAATCTATCCAAAGTGGGCGACTTTTGTCAAATCATTTCTCATCCACCAGACGAAAAACGAAAAAAGTTCAAAAAGTTTCAAGAGGCTGCAAGAAAAGATGTTGAAAGAGCATTTGGCGTGCTACAAGGTCGATTTTGGGTTTTAAAAACGGCCGCAAGATACTACCGGTAAACAAGTTAAAGCGAGTCATGTATACTTGCATCATATTGCATAATATGATTATCAGCGACTAAGAGGAATACTATACTCCAATACCAAGAGAACAACGAACTTCCCAGGAAATGTGTCAACATCAAATCCGAGTTATGAAAGAGATACGAGATCGTGATACACACCATTGTCTTCGAAGCGATCTCGTTGAACACATTGCGAGACTTGATGATGACTATCGTTAAACACGTTGATTCTATTTATCTATTTTAATTATGTATGTTTTAATTACGGTTTTTATTTTAATGTAATCTTTTTAACTTTATTAATGTATTTTGTTTTTAAAAATGGACTATTTTTATTATTTAATGAATTAAAAATAATATGAGTAAACAGAAAAAAATAAAAAATAAAAAAACTGATGGGTCCCAGAATTCTGAGTTATAGCTGGAAAATATTTCTAGTGTTATGTTATAGACTGAGTTATGCTGACGTGATCCTAACATCGAGCTTTTCGGTGTTATGGGTGCGAATGCTCTAATGGTTCAAAAGTAAAAATCGGCCGGTAGATTAGTATATTATTTTTTAGTTGTTTAATTGACAGGGTTTAGTTTAACAATACAATTAAAATTATTTAAATACATTGAAAAAGTTTAAATTAAGCCAAACACCTATGTATATATGTATATGTATATAACAAAGAATTTGATTTGTAGAAGCTATCAAACTTCCATATTAGACTAGGAATGTTCTCTATGCCACTACTATTTACTCTCTTTGATCCATGTCTATGATCAAAGATCTCACCACCGCCACCGCCACCGCCACCGCCACCACGAAACCACCGTCCACCTCAGCCCGGAGGGGCTGTTTTCTTGGCTGCTTTGGTTTTAAAGATAAGAAAGTCAACTCAAACAGCCGGCGCAGCAAATGGATATCTAAACTAAAGTTCAGTTTCAAGAAAACCAAAGACAAAACAGTTCCCGTTGACCAAACCACTGTCACCAAGAAATCCAAATCGGAAAAAATTTATCCGGCGAAGTCTAGTACCAAGTGGGAAATCCAGGTGGTTGAAGATGATAAAAAGTTGAATACAAAATGGGCCGATTCTGTTAAGCTTCACAACGTGTCATTTCGTAGTCGCCGGAAAGAAACAAAAACCACCGTTATCACCTCCACAAAAGCTGCCGGACCCAACGTTGACTTGCCGGAGAAAAAAGCTGTGTCAATATTAACTCACCCTTTGACTCACGTGGAAACTTTACCTCACTCTGACCGGAAGAAACCTCTTCCGGCTTCGGCAGCGAGCGGTGGGAATAAAGGGGGACGTGTGAAGCAAACGACACCGTTTGATTCTATCGCTGGTATGTCAATAATACTAGTGACACTAGTGATAATGATGTTATGGGGTAAGTTATGTGCTATTCTATGTACTTGTGCATGGTTTTTTATTGCTCCACGACTCGATGAACGTGTCGCGGTGGAGAAACGGTGGCCGGAGTTGGATATGGAGTCGGTTGAGTACAAGAAAAAGGTGGTTTTGGAAGGACTTCTTCAAAGAAACCACCGGAATAATGTTGTTGGTCGCTTGTAGGTGGTGTGTGCATTTTATAATCCATGTGTTTATTTAATTTTGTTTTTACTTTTTTAATTTGAGGTTTTGTAGGGTTTTAATGGGATGGTAAATAATAAACATAAGGTTTTGAGTTTTAGTTTTTGTACTAAAAATGGTTTCGAAAGTATTGAATTGAACACATCAACAAATGTTAACGTTTTTTGTAATCATAGAAGCACGAAAACACTCGATGCTATCAGAATCTTTGTACTTGAATGTACGTTGTTGAACGAGCAATTTCTTATAGATCGACTATGTTTCAGAGTGATGTTTAAACTTTCATGACATGTAGAGATATTGGTTGGTTGGATAACCCGTAAAATCAAAGATCTTTAGTAATGAGTAATTACATATGTCTATTCGAGCCTTACATTGTTACTTATCACTTTTTTGATTTGTTCACATAAAATTCATATATAATCCCATCTTTAAACTTTGAAAAGCATAACACTTTTTGATAAAAGGTAGCTTTGTGCCATAGAATTAAACACACTTAAACTTTTCATATTCCACTCTTTTAAGAATATAAAGGACATACTTTTGCTTCATATACTCTCTTAATTCTTCGTTATGTCGATAGTACCATTTACATCTACTTCCCGTTTAAGAACACAATTTCATAAACTTCATACACCGATGTGATTCATAAATTGTTACACAAATATGCGTTTCAAAACAATCCGAGAAAGATAACTATACATGCATTCTAGCTTTCTGAAATGAAATGGTCATGTACTCGTTTACTTGCTCCAGTAGTTTCTTCAAATGAAACGATTTGAGAATCGGCTTAATAATATGTAATTTGAATAGTTTATTAAGAAAGTTGATCCGATTGTTTATTTAGTTCAATCTTTTATAACACAAAATATAAGACACACTCAACATGATCATATAAATTAATACAACATGCTTTAAGCTATACCATACCTTATCCTTTCATAGTTTTAAAGTAATAAGGTCTAACAACAATACCAAAATACTGGTTTCCACGAATTTTATTGCATTGATTATACAATATCCTAAGAACATTTGAGTTTGCATGTCTATTTTGAATAGAAGACTATCAAAAATGAAGGTTTCAACCTTGGGGGATTAAGACATGGACTATGAAGGCGTTCGAGTTGAATTTTTTTTAAAACGTTTATATGTATAAAAAGTATAAATAAGTAAATACAAGCAAACATTACGAACTAATTATTTTTAAGGTTTTCTTTGATAAACGGTTTATGATATTATCCCAAACACCCTAGGTTTGAAAACTCGTCGCAATTTCAGGAATCCGTCTTCAATTAGACGCGATCTTATCTTCATACCCAAATCTCACAAGCTCAAAGTATACTTGTTTCATTTTGATCAAGTTTTAGAAAGAATTAACATGTATGAATTGTTTACTTCTTATCTTTATTCGGAATGGAATTGTACCATATAAGAACCGACATATGAAGTTTGTCCCGGTTGTTTTGGTTTGCCCTAGTTCTATACATATTAGCGAATGAAAATTGTGATTTTTCTTTTGGTTACTTTAATGTAAAGGGATCGTAAAAAACATTAGCTTTAATCACTATCCCCAAGGCTTAGGGGGTGTTTGTGTAAGCTCATTTGATGGGTTTAAGATTATGTAAGATAAGTAGCTTATGACTTATGAAATAAAAGATTATAAATATTTGATAAGTGTTTGACTTAGCTTATTAGTTTATCATAGAAAAAAAGGAGGAAAATCTTACATAAGCTCATAAGCCACAAGAAATTGGGCTTATGAAAACACCTTTACATAAGCTAATAAGTCTAAGTTAATAAGCTTAAAATAAACACTAAAAAGGAGCTTATATACCTTACATAAGCTAATAAGCTAATAAGCCCCTTACATAAGCTCAAACATAAGCTAATAAGCTTCCAATTCTGGGACGAGTTGGAAGAGGAATTTCTAATTCTTACACGGATGAGACTGCCTCAAAAGTGAGAAATTCGGACACGCATCATTTTCGAGTGAGTATCGTACCAAGAATTGACAAGCCTTTAGTTGTACGAGTTGTACGTTTTCTATTCCTTACGTGGCTTTGATGAAAGAAAGCCTTCTGGGAACAAGAATAAGAGTAAATGCCTTCCTTGTCATTGTAATAGGCTTGTTTGCAAGAGAGAAGAAACAACTTCAACGATGCAATCAGACCCGTGAGAGTAAGCATGCGAAGCCTATTTGTCTGCAATTAAGTTTCCTTGTCTATAGATGTGAGAAACCATCATGCCAGAAGAAAATAAGTTGATGCATTCTCTGATCAAGCAAAGCACATGTCAAGGGGTGGATATAAGACCAAAGATGGAGTCCACCATAACTTTGGAATCAGATTCGATTTTATTCACTTGGATGCCCTTATCAGAACATAGTTTGAATACATCTATGAGAGCTCTAGTCTCAACCATCATGTTAGTACCATTGTGATAGAATGAAGATAAGTAAAAAAGTTTTTGACCTTAACTCTTTCTTACGATACCACCACTTGCACTATCTCCCATAGCAGCTGATCCATCTATATTGAGTTTGGTACATTTTGGGAGAGGAGGATTTGATCCAATCCCACTTTTCTTTCCCTTAGAGCTCCTTATTCTAAGACTGTACTTTATTACGAGGCTTTCCAACCAACCCTGTTGACTTGGAGTATTCAACCCCCCATTCGCCTAGCCATCAGATTCCTCTGCTGCCATCTTCGCTTTTTGGGATTTTTGACATTTGATATAGGGGAATCAACCTCGAAGAAGGGATCCTAGGAGCGTAGTTTGGCATGTGTTCCAAATTCAATGCTCAAATTTCTTCTTCAAGAGTTCTGTAGCTCATAATCATATTATGGAAAATGAGGCGTGGGAAACCAGCACCAATTCTGTCCAATAACACCAAAAACCTCATTTTTCAGTCCTTCGACCTTCGCAAACAAACAGTTCGGCCAACCCAAGTAATCCCCCATAACATCAATCAGTACTGCAAAAGGATCAAAATATGATTAAGTCTCCAACAGCTGCGGAGCGGGGGATAAATAAACAACAAGATTACAACATTGCACATGATCAATCAGAATGCAGGAGCGCAGAGCCTTTAAAAGACAGGGGTGCGGGAAAAGCAGCTACAAAACAGGACAAAAGAAGGGGTGGCGCAGTTAAAGAGTAAAAAACTTCATCGTAGCGCAAAAGAGCATCCCGCGGAAATTTTCCACTTTTTTGTCAATGGAATAGTCTAAGATGCTTAATAGCTCCAATAAGCGCGAAAGCCGTTGCTTCTTGCTTTCGAGCTCAAGCTTACGTTTGCTTAGTAAGGTTGCTTCTTTTTATATCTCCTCAATAAGGGGCGGAGCTTGAAGAAGAGAGACTATCAGAGAGAAAAATTGCTAGTTGTAGCACGCTAGCGGCATTTGACTAAAAAATGGAAAGTCAAGGCTCTAGGCAATAAGTGGGAGGGAGCCTTGACTTGAAGCATTGTACAGAAACGGAAACCGTCGAAGAAGTGCCTCAACGCGCCACAACCACTACTTTACTTTGACTCCTTTTATGCGATTATGAACTCCAAGTAACTCTATCGATTATGAGGAAAATTATCCTTTAGGACCTGACGTAACTAACTACGAGATCCTCCCAACGAAGCCAACATAAATCAGATCCGAATAAAAATAAAATAAAAGGCAGTTTCATTATGGTAGTATACAAGCCACTTGTTCTGGAACTGAAAGTTCCAACCGAAGCATATAGATCCGTAAATGGATTTGTATGTATAGCCACTTCAGTCGTGTTCTTCGTTTCTTGAAAATATCTTTTTTCTAGGAACATGGTCAACTAGAAATTCTTATGTTCGCGATTCTTCATCCGCCAATGCAGAAAATGCTCCAGTTTTCCATTCTCATATGAGGTCGGAAAGTTTATTGGCACAGGTCGACACGAAGTAATTCATCATCCTCAAACATGAGCCGATCGTTAGTTAGGTACGGTTTATAGATCAAAAAATTCTCACAAATTGAATGAGAAGTGGGTCCATGTAAATAATCGAGACCATGCAAAATATGGAGTTCGGAACCCAAAGGCAATCTTATACAAAATTATACACGTGAACATCTTATAATTTATTTTAAGGTTTTGTTAATCACAGTCCTACGACGATGTTAATAGGTTCCAACATTCTTGAATGTATTATAACTTTTGAAAATGTTGGAGGTGGTTACTTTAAATGCATGACCGATTTTTACGTATGTCTTATTAGAGAAATGATCAATTAAGACATATAATTTTTTTGAGACCAAAGACATCATCTTGGCCCTTCATCAATTTTAATCTAATGATTAAGATTAAAACCAAAACTCACTTTTATTTTATTTTTTTTAAATTAAATTATCTCACAAACTGTTAATCGTTAGACGGAACAAAATATACCGTTGCGATCGTCTCGCTTTTATCTTTAATTAGAGCAGTGGTGTTATATGCTTTCGACGACTTTTTTATTTATGGGTATTGAAATTGTAACGATAATATCACATGTGATATTACATCAATATGTACATATTTATAAAAAAGAATTACTATAAAATGTATAAACTACCTAAATTTAGAAAAAAAAAATCGAATTTTAATATCTCGTTTTTGACATAAAATATGATATACAAAAATCACATATGATAATACTATATCATATGTGATATTACTGTAAATCATATGTGATATGAATACAAATCATATGTGATATTATGTATGTAAAATTTCAAAAACTCAAAAGACAATAACACACATGATTTTAACTCCAAATATCATATATGATTTGATTCATATCACATATGATTTACAGTAATATCACATATGATATAGTATTATCATACGTGATTTTAGTATATCATATTTATAGTAATATCACATATGATATAATATTATCATATGATATATCACATATGAAATTGTAACGATAATATCACATGTGATATTACATCAATATGTACATATTTATAAAAGAGAATTACTATAAAATGTATAAACTACCTAAATTTAGAAAAAAAAATCGAATTTTAACTAGTTTTATTTTTTTCTCGTTTTTGACATAAAATATGATATACAAAAATCACATATGATAATACTATATCATATGTGATATTACTGTAAATCATATGTGATATGAATACAAATCATATGTGATATTATGTATGTAAAATTTCAAAAACTCAAAAGACAATAACACACATGATTTTAACTCCAAATATCATATATGATTTGATTCATATCACATATGATTTACAGTAATATCACATATGATATAGTATTATCATACGTGATTTTAGTATATCATATTTAGAGTAATATCACATATAATATAGTATTATCATATGATATATCACATATTAAATTGTAACGATAATATCTAATGTGATATTACATCAATATGTACATATTTATAAAAGAGAATTACTATAAAATGTATAAACTAACTAAATTTAGAAAAAAATAATCGAATTTTAACTAGTTTTATTTTTTCTCGGTTTTGACATAAAATATGATATACTAAAATCACATATGATAATATTATATCATATGTGATATTACTGTAAATCATATGTGATATGAATACAAATCATATGTGATATTATGTATGTAAAATTTCGAAAACTCAAAAGAGAATAACACACCCGATTTTAACTCCAAATATGAATTTTAATACACAACAGTCATACAATATATAACCTATATGGACCCGGAAAAAAGTTTGAATTTTGACGACTTTTTATTTTTTCGTTTATGACCAAATATTGAAATTCGTAAGGTAATATCACATGTGATTTGAACACTAAATACGAATTTCAAAACATAGATTTGTTATATTACGTACATTCAACTACAATCAAAAAGAAAAACAAAAAAATAATATGTCAAACTACTGATATCACATGTGATAAAACAATGATTTATAATTTCAAAACCCGTAAAAAAAACCTGAAATTAAATTTCGTCAAAAGTATATCGAGTGAGTGCTCTATAGAAAGAGGAGAAAATACTCCTTTTAATGGTGTTTTTTATTCGTTTAAAACATTTATCGTTTGTGAGATAATTAATTTTTAAACAAAAATAAATTATGATGAGTTTTTAAAATGAAGTGATGTGATTGGTCCATTTGGTCTCAAATTTTTTCATTGTCTTTCTTTATCTTAACCTTGTCTTATTATATTAAACATAGTCGATGCCTATCTTTAGTAAAATACTTATTTATATAAGTAGCAAATGTGTAAAGATTGTAATCATTTGTTTTACAAAAACATGTACGAATATTACACAATTATTTATCTTTTTTCTCTTTTACTTCATGTAAGTTCGTCAATTAACATACTATCATATTATAAGCTTTTTGATAGCTTAAAAAACTCGTGAGCTACTATTTAAGATAAACTCGAAAAACACTCAAATCAAGTTGGTGGAATCAAGCTTTTCGAGGAGACTTTCGAGTTGAGCTCGTCACAAAAGTTTGGACTATTTAACCTTTTCATCCTTTACGCAATATTTACATAATTACTACTATATTAATAATTACCAAATTTTCTTTTATCGGATCAACTTATATCTATCTCGAAAGAATAAAGCCGGGTTAATAGGGTCTTTAAATTCTAAAATCAATAACCGAACCGAATCGAACTGAACTCCGATGGTCAAATACTCAAATAGGTAATCAACCCAAGCTTAAAGTTAAGAGAAAGTATACTCGACTCGATTATATTTGGGCTAAACTGAAATGTAACCAAACAGGCCACATTCCACAAAAGATCCACCCATTCATAACTTGTACTCAAATCACAAAATTCCCAATTTCCCCAATTCATTTCCAATCAAAATCACATCAATGGCGAGCTTAATCAGTCGCAATTTAACCAAGCTATGGAGGAGCAGTATATCAACTACCCCAATTCTGTCAACCCAACGAAGGTCATACAGTTTGATTCCAATGGTAATCGAGCATTCATCGCGAGGAGAAAGAGCCTACGATATCTTCTCGCGTCTTCTGAAAGAAAGAATCATTTGTATCAATGGGCCAATTGGAGATGATACTGCACATGTTGTTGTTGCTCAGCTTCTCTACCTTGAATCTGAAAACCCCTCGAAACCGATTAATATGTATATCAATTCCCCCGGTGGAGCTGTTACTGCAGGTTTCTTTTTTAAGGACTTTGTATTTTAAGGATTGCATATTTTAAAGCGCGGAATGCAGTTTTAAGTGTTTGCGTAAAAGTGCGTTTTAGTTTATTTTATAAGGGAAAACACACTTATTTTTAAGCATCAAGGTTGGTGCGTATTTTAAACGCACTTTTAAAAAAATGCAGTTTTAGATATGCAATCCTAAACACCCCGTAAATGATACAAAATAGTTTTATTTTGTAGAAAAAAAAAGATGCTATGTGTGATATGAGAGTAATTTAGTTTTCGTTGAATTTGTTAGAAATGGTTAAATATGTAGTTTTATTTTATGATTAGATAATTTGTTGCGACTGGTATGAAACCCGATAGCAGAATCAGTTTATGGAAACATTAAAAATCGATTACTGCTTCTTGAACTTGCATATTCAAACACACCTCATATTAAGCGTATCGTTTCATGACTTGTTTTAGGGGAGCTTAATACTTTGTTGGGACTGATTTTTTGAAGTGTATATGACATGGGTTTACTATATTGTTTTGACTGTTCGCTCCAATCAAAGAAAATAGATGCACTAAATGTTTGAATAGATTAAACTTTGTTAGGAAAGTTGTGCACTACGTTAGAAATTGTTTCGATAGAGAAACCATGTGTTATGTTTGCAAAATTCAATCCATTTCAAACTTTGGGTATTGAAGAAACAAGGTTTTGATGTCAAAGTCGAAGTGTACTTTTTGCTAAAAACATTATAAGGGATCAACATGTACCTCATTTCCTCTTATTTCACTCCTGAAATACTACTCCATCCTCCATAAATTTGTTGATTTGATGATCTCAGTGGCTGCAAATCACTAGTGATATATACTTACGATGTTTTAAGTTGATGCTATAAAAAATACTGATGCATATTTAAAAGACACTCGATTAATTTTAGAAAATTGTCGACCACGGTGGAGGTATATTCAATAGTTCTTGAATTTCCATTAGAAGCCTAACAATTGAAAAATAGTTGAAGCTAGAAAAATGTAAGCATGCGGGTTAAAAACTTCACAAAATAGTTACCTGGATTGAGTAATTGATCATATATTTATGGTCCCTGGCATTTGTTATACCAGTTAAGGAATTTGTTAGATTTGAATCTGGGTGGTGCTTACATCTATTAGAAGAGTATATTTATTTATTGATAAGGATGGTAGTATGATGCTATGATCTGACTATCTGAGTAAGGTTTAGGGGTTTTTGTAAGCGGTACCCTAAGGACTTTCGTTAAAGATCATTAAATGAATATAAGTTATCATCTATAAATCTTAGTCTTTATTTTGTTTACCAAGCCTATCTTTGTTGAAATGAATTATCTTAGGGAAAAAAATAATATTAACTAACATATATAAATGGTAACATTTGTTTATTTAATAAGCCTAGTATTTTGGGCACAAGTTAGAAAAACCCTTAGACTTAGATAGGAGAGTATGAAATGAAACTATTAACAGTCTTGAACATTATTGTTTCATCTATTTTAAAAAAAAGTAGGGTTTTTTTTTTAATTTCTTTTGGACGGTTGATTGTTTTTCATTTAACTATCTTGCAAGATTAATCCTTGTAGGAGTCCTTTGAAGTATTGGGTCTTTGTTTGAGGCATTTTGGGGAGGGGACTTTAGGCTGGAATGGCTAATGAAGTACTCTGGTTTTCAACGGGTCTTGAAACCTGAAATCTAAGTTGAAGTTACCAGGGTCTTTTTATATTGTAAATTAAGTAAAAGAGTAAAAGTGTTTGAGCTAATCCGTTGATCCAAAACCAGTCACATTTTGGCCTATATTCGTTTTCGCCATCCAAGATTGCTATGAATTTATATTCAGATCCAAAAGCCGGTACAGATTTTTGGTCTTAATACATTTCGATCCGCTTTATATATCCCTGTTTTTCTGAATAAGTGAGGAAAGACAATATGATTATAGTAATATAGTCTATATGAGGTCTGTTTTACTCTCTAAAAATCCATAATAAATAGGTAGAATAAAATTAGTTTTAAAGACTCAACTAAACAAAAATCACATCATGTAATATTTATAAATGTTTCTTATGTATGTAATACAAACTGGACTAGTGTTCTACACCCATTTCCTAAAAAAAATCAACAATCATCCTTTGTATTTAGTTTAACCTATACACATTTAGTTCAAGTGTATTTTAGCAAACTAGACACGATTACTCGTTTATTTGAAAGATTATTCTGATAGTATTTTCAGTGATCTCCACCCTTGTTTTCTACCTTATGTATTATAACGCAATAAATTATAAATAATAGTAATGAAGCAGTAGGAGCATCATTTTGTTTAATACTCTTGTATCTAATAAATCTAAATATTCTTATCAATATGAACCTGGAAATGACTTACTTGACTACCAAAGTCGAAATGCATATCTAATGTTGAAATGGACAGTGAACTATTTTTAGTTTTTTTTACATCAACTATATATTAATTGCTCAAGTTCAGTCGTAAAGTTTTGAGAAAGGCAAGGGAAATAGTGAAAATAGTAGACAATTTATTTGGGAATTATGTTATTTACAGGAATTTTTATTTAATTGTTTACTAGGAACAATAGGTGATTTAGGATTCTAGCATCTTATTAGATCTACCCCTCCTTTTTTTTCTTGTTTATTTACGAAAAAGCATTTTAGGTATATTGGATGTTCAATGCAATCTCACATGTGAATTTAAATTTTAATTCTTCAACAATAAAATAAAGTTATCTTATGATTGTTTTGTCTGTTAGCTTGGCTCTCGTGGCCTATCACTCTTTGGCTTTCGGGT
Source organism: Senecio squalidus (assembly GCA_910822075.1). Lineage (NCBI taxonomy): Eukaryota > Viridiplantae > Streptophyta > Magnoliopsida > Asterales > Asteraceae > Senecio > Senecio squalidus. The sequence continues at coordinate 52,108,204 of CAJVGC010000432.1, forward strand.
GCACAGATGTTGTTACTGTTTTACATCCGTAACAACTCAGAGATGATAGATACAAATATAGATACTACAGTACTAAACAGTTTTGGCATTTTTGCCAATTCTTTATCTTTCTAGCCACGTAATGTAAGAGGTGGCAAGATGGGCGAGCCGACGGGCTGGTCCGCGGGTCAAAACATTTTCGAGTTGAAATAATTCAGCTTTAGCTAGGTGAAATCACATGCAGTTTTTACCCCTTATCAAAATTGCTACATATTCAAAGGGTTAATTTTAATTCCAAAACAATATTGTTACAATAATCATCCAGAATTTTTGGATACAACGATTGAGAGGGGTGTATGCATTAACATATAACTTTGGGAGACTTTTAACCCGTTTGACTCTTTTGTTTTATTTAATTTTTTATTTTACCCAAATGACTCGTTTGTGATTAAAAATAATAACCCAAAATGACCCAGTCCATAATCGACCTCATATTAAGTAAATGAATGGGTTGTAATTGTGATTAATCTATATGAATCGTTAAACCAAAGCTGTTATTTAATACTGTTATACATCATGTATTAACTGTATTGTTTAGTTAAAAGGCTCTTCTGTGTATAGATGCTAGTATAAGATTACTATTGAATAAGACTTGGCTAATTGTGTTCCAGCTGTACTTTGTTAAAGAAATAGCAGTGATTTCCTGTAAATGCTGTTAACTTGTTATTAAAGATTCTCTTTTTTTGTAGGTCTTGCAATATACGATACAATGCAGTATATTCGTTCTCCAATCAGTACTATATGTTTAGGTCAAGCTGCCTCAATGGGTTCCCTCCTTTTAGCTGCTGGTGCAAAAGGCGAGAGAAGAGCGCTTCCTAACGCCACTGTCATGATCCATCAACCCTCAGGTGGATACAGCGGGCAAGCTAAAGATATATCTATTCACACTAAACAAATAGTTCGTGTTTGGGATTCACTTAACTCATTATACGTAAAGCATACTGGACAACCTCTTGATGTAATTCAGAAGAATATGGATCGAGATTACTTTATGACCCCAGAAGAAGCTAAAGAGTTTGGGATCATAGATGAAGTCATTGATGAGAGACCAATGACTTTGGTGACCGATGCTGTCGGGAATGACGGAAAAGGGAAAGTTTCAGAGTAGAATCCGAATGTAAGAATTTTCCTCTTCAAGTGCATTTTTAGGGCCTTTTGTAATCTGATGTACTGATTAGCATTTTGTTGTTTCTGTTGCAGGCGTCTGAGTATGGGAATTTGTGTACATTTTCTCTGCAGATTTAATTCGAAGCCAAGAGCGATTTCTACCCCTTAAACTTTTGAGACTTTGGTCATATCAACAGACTTGAGAGTAGTTTTTCTTGGCATTCGCAGTAAGTTCTAATTTTCAGATAAGTCCGCTTTCTTGGAGACACTCTATTCACAAAGCGAGATCTCATGACAGTATTTCAGTATGCTTATTCTTAATTTGTTATACTGCATTTTAGCTATGAGTTTCGTTTTTAAGTCTTGATGAAGTAACCTTTATAAGATATTAAAACGTATTTTCAAGCCTAGGACATATGTCGTGGTCCAGCTTCTTCTATTTTTCCCTAATATGTTGTTTACTGTTGCATGGTTATATTCCTCCAAACAAAAGAGCGCAACAGGGCTTTCTTTATATTTAAATTTCTTTGCAATAATTCAAATATAGCATCATAAAAAACGCCCTGGGAAAATTTGTTGGGTCAATAATAAACAAGCAATTCGAGATGTATCATAATGATAAGACATATAACTATATCAACACTTGTGCCTCTTTTGCATATATATATATGACACTGATCAATTTGATCTCATGCTATTGCGAACGAAATGAAACCAAACAGAATTTCTTGCAAACCATGTTAAAACTGATAACGTTTTTCTACCTCAACTGTTTTAGTAAGTAAATTGCGATGTCTTAATAAAGAAATTGAAATTGTAACATGTCAAATATGAACAACATCAAATCCCTGTCATAGTTTACGTTACTAAGCAATAAACAAATAGCGAGTATATGCAACAGAAAGCAAGATGAGCGGATTGCAATTAACCCGAAAAACCAAAAAAAAAAAAAAAAAATACCGATTGTGATGATCCGTTGCTTCTAGTTACACTTGAGCTTATAAAAGACCTACCAAAAAAATATATTGTGCCTCTAGAATCACAAACATACATAAACGTAGTAATCAATTCTATTAGCACATACTTCGTAAGCTGAGGATGTATTTTAGCCTTTTTGGTGATCAAGTTATCAACTTGCTTTCAAGTTAAGTTAAACATGATTTCATAGTTACAACTATCAAAATTAAATATTGTTCAAGCACTTTCCCGCATATTAAGTTCTCTGATAAACAACGTCAAGACTAATGTGAAATGTTAATGATGTGGAGCCAATCCAAGAGTTGGAAGACTAATTTATGTAAGAAAGAGTTAAGGCAGATAGAAATAACTTAGAGCGGACATGACCTTTGATCCGCTTATAGTTACGTGCCTTGCCGTAAATGGGGGAAAGGCCGCAAGCGGACGGAACAACCTCTAAACCGCCATTGGTGGTTTGACCCCACCCAATTTCGAGTTTCACCACTTAGATCTTTCATTTTAAGTTTCCCTCCATTTATGAAAGGTTTTTTTCTATCACATTATTTGATTCTGGCTTAATAACAAACAAATTATATAAAAGTTCGAGTATATCGTTAGACATGTGTCATATTCAGTTTTCCTCAACGGATACAAGATTTGAGTTTAAGGAGGAAGGGGTAGCTTAAATTTATATAACAAATTTAGCTAGTTGGAGGGGGTTAAGTACTCTATAACCCGTACTGATGTAGCACGAAGCTACAGTTTAGACAATTTAAAACGTATGGTCAAACGTATGCAAAGAAGAGGGTAATATTATTTACCAGACATGAGGATTGAGAAAAAAAATTCTTGAGTCTTTTTTTATAAATTGAATTCAGAAAATAACATAATGAAAAAGCTGTATGAATAACCCCATATTGCAAATTAATCATAATCCAAATTACATTAGGAAACTAATAAAATACTTAAAATAAAACATACTAATCCTAATCTAAATAAGTGCAAATAAGACCACTCCCAGCGGCGCGTTTCCACGGCGTTTTGGCCGCCGGAAACGCCGTTAACGGCTGGCCCAACGCCGTTATTCCGGCGTTCCGGCGGTGGTGTTATTCGAGCAACGCGTTGTTTGGTTTTTTTTTTTTTTTTTTTTTGTTTAATCATTAAATTCGTTATTTAATAAATAAAAAAAAAATTACCGTTGAATCCAACGGCTACTTTTTTAAAATTAAATATTTTTTTTTTTTTTCTTTCCTATAAATACCCAACCAATAACACCATTTTACCCACACCAAATCATATTCTTTCTCTCTAATCCACAAATATGTCGTCAAGAACGTTCAAATTGAATTTGACCGATTCCGACTCTTCCGACGATGAAACAATTATGTTGATGGCGAAGATTGCCGGAAAGGCTTTTTCGATCAAGAGGAAGCGGAGGAAGGCATCGAATCCTCAAACCCTCGGGCTAAAAAAAGATTTATAAGAAGAAATCGAGTTGGGGCAAACGAACGCCTTATGGCAGACTATTTCAACGAAGATTGCGTTTTCACACCGGAGCAATTCAGACGAAGATACCGGATGAGTAAGCCGCTATTTCTTCGAATAGTCAACGGTATTCTTAACTATCCTCAACTTCCACTTCCTAGTCACTTTAGCTATTTTACATCCCGACTTGATGCTGCGGGCAGACCTAGTTTTACCGCTATACAAAAATGTTCTTCCGCCATGCGTGTTTTAGCATACGGAATCACTTCCGATGCATTTGATGAATATCTACACATGGCGGAAAGTACATCAATGGAGGCTTTAGATAATTTTTGTAAATGTGTTTGTGATTTATATACTAACGTTTACTTAAGAAAGCCAACACAAGAGGACATTCAACGTATTTATGCCAAGCATGAAGAAAAACATGGGTTACCTGGGATGCTTGGGAGTATTGATTGTATGCATTGGGCATGGGAGAAATGTCCAATTGCATGGAAGGGCCAATACACACGAGGTGATCATGGCCACCCAACCGTAATGCTTGAAGGGGTTGCCTCGTATGATTTGTGGATTTGGCATGCTTATTTTGGTGTCGCGGGCTCTAACAACGACATTAATGTTTTGAATGCCTCGCCTCTATTTACGGAACTCCTCCACGACACCGCTCCACCTTCTCATTTCGTGGTAAACAACACTCCGTATGAAAAAGGTTATTACCTCGCAGACGGAATCTATCCAGAGTGGGCAACATTTGTGAAATCATTTTCGTATCCACCAGACGAAAAGCGAAAGAAGTTCAAAAAATTTCAGGAAGCTGCAAGAAAGGATGTTGAAAGGGCATTTGGCGTGCTACAAGGCCGATTTTGGGTGTTAAAAAATGCCGGAAGATACTACGAGGTAAACAAGCTAAAACGAGTCATGTATACTTGCATCATATTGCATAATATGATCATCGAAGACAATCAATTTAATATCAGTGACTGCGAGGAATACTATACTCCAATACCACGAGATCAACGAACTAGTCACGAAAGGTGCGAACTACAAATCCGAGTAATGAAAGAGATACGAGATCGTGATGTACACCATGCTCTTCGAAGCGATCTCGTTGAACACGTTGCTACGCTTCCTGATGACTATCGCTTTAGAGAATGATTTCTATTATTTATGTATGTTTTAATTTATGTATGTTTTAATTTCGGTTTTTAAAATTTTAATGTAATCGTGTTAAGTTTATTTCTATGTATTGTTTTTTTTTTAATATTAATCTAAGTTTATTTTTATTAATAATGTTTTAAAAATAATATGAGAAAAAGAAAGAAAATGAAAAAAGAAAAGGTGGTGGGTCCCAGTTTTTGGTGTTATGGATGGGGGTGTTTAGTGGTGTTATGTTAAGTTGGTGTTATGGTGACGTGGCAACGAAAAATGGTGTTATTGGTGTTACGGATGGGAGTGGTCTAAGTGCAAGACTCCTAAACTTTTAATCATAATCCTAATTTAAGTAGGACCTCCTTAGTAGCCTATCACGTCCTTCATCATTCTCCCTCTTCTAAAAATAAAACTCGCCATCGAGTTTCCTTCATGATATAAAACTATCACGAAACACCGAATACACGTACCACCTCCACATTATAAGAAACAAGATCACATACATGCTTATCCGAAATATGTAAAAACAAATGATTAGCACAAACAAATCATAGTTTATTTATTTCACCAACTTCTTTCTATAAAAAAAACCGTAACTCCTTTTTAGAACTTCCAACTATAAATATTACATCAAATACGAAGAAAAAATATTAACTAATCACTACTTAGCAGAGTCGGAAATCGAATTTCCGCCAAACACAGAACCCGCACCAACACTTGTTAAACAAGAAATAACAACACTCTCTTATCCATACCTTATCACACATTTACCGAATAAACGAATACATAATCCCACCATACCATAAGACCATTCCCAGCCGAGCGTGGAGACGCCGTTTCCCCCCCCCCCCCCCCCCCCCCCAACAACGCCGTTTCCGGCTGGGGGGACGGCGTTCTCGAGGCGTTTCTCCGGTGGCGTTAGGCTACCAACGCGACGTTTCCCCTTTTTTTTTTTTGTTTAATCCTTATACCTATATATATATATATAAAGATAGTAATTTTACAATAAATAGAGAAAGAGATCGAACCAGGTTTGTGTTTCTGTTTCTGTTTGTGAAAGAAACCAAGAAAAAAGGGGGAGAGAGACACAGGTTTGTGTTTCTGTTTGTGTTTGGGAAAGAAACCAAGAAAAAAGGACTTTATATATTGATACTAATATAAAATATAATAGGACTTAATTACATAAATCGGGTTTTATTTATTTTTATGTTTTTTTTTTGTTTTTTTTTATGTAATGGTTTTTTTTATTTTTATTTTTATGTATTGTTGTTTTTTTAATATTAATCTAAATTTATTTTTATTAATAATGTTTTAAAAATAATATGAGAAAAAGAAAGAAAATGAAAAATAAAAAAGGTGGTGGGTCCCAGTTTTTGGTGTTATGGATGGGGGTGTTTAGTGGTGTTATGTTAAGTTGGTGTTATGGTGACGTGGCAGCGAAAAATGGTGTTATTGGTGTTACGGATGGGAGTGGTCTAATAGATACATACAAAACATATATATATATATATACATATACATACATATACATATGTTTAGTATTTTTAATAAAAAAAAGAGTAAATTACATAGATCGTCCCTAAGGTTTATATCGAATTATGGTTATCGTCCCTAAGTTTAAAAAGTTGCATGGTATGTCCCAAAGTTTGGAGTAATTATGGATTTCGTCCCTATTTTTGACGTCCGTCTAATTTACCGTTAGGGTTTCCTCACGTGTTAAACACGTGAGGGATATTTTCGTCTTTTTGCACTTTTCACCTACCTTTCTCCTTTCTTCCTCAAAAATCCAAAAATCAAAATCAAAATAAATCAAAATAAATCAAAATCAGATTCATAATCCCTTACACAATCAAAATTGAATCATATCATATTTCCAAATAAATCAAAATCAGATTCAATTGAATCAAAATTGAATCATTAATCCCTTATTCTTCAATCCTCAAGATCCACCCACCGGAAAAGGAAAGATCCACCCACCGGAAAAGGAACCGTCACAAACATTAAAGAACCGTCGTGACTGCAAAACTTGTCCTTTGCCACCGGCGGATTTCGGAGGTTGTTTTTCCGGCGGATTTCGGAGGTGCTAAACTTGATAACACAGTTTCCCATTTGGGTCCGGGAATTGAGTGGATTTTAAAGATTCTTGGTCTTGAAACTTGTTGTTTTTTATAAATGGGAATTGAAATGTTGGATATGAGAAAAGGGGTGTTTTGGATTCTTGAAATTGATGAATAATGATGCTTTGGGGTTTGGAAAGTTGTGAGGGGGGAGAAGCAAAATCCCAGTTGTGACATGTTTCTGTTTTTGGTATGATTTGGGGTGATTCACTTGTTCTACTCTACTTGTTGCTTCAAAATCATTATTCATTATTCTTAGGGTTTATTTTATTTTGGGGAAGAAGACTGCGAAATGACGAAAATACCCCTCACATGTTTAACATGTGAGGGAAGGCTAACGGTGGAAATTAACGGACATCCAAATTAGGGACGAAATCCATAATTACTCCAAACTTTGGGACATACCATGCAACTTTTTAAACTTAGGGACGATAACCGTAATTCGATATAAACCTTAGGGACGATCTATGTAATTTACTCTAAAAAAAAACTTCCATCACCATACACCACTCTCTCTCTCTCATCCACCGCCTCAACAAAATCCCCTGTTTCTCTTTCCGGCGAACACACACACACACACATCTTTTCACCGGAGTATTCATCTCCGGCGCCGATCGATTCACCTCCACCGTAACCTAGGGTTTTCAATTCATATCAATTACAATTAGGTTTCCGATCAGTTAGGGGTTTTCAATTGGAGACAAACGCCCTATGGCTCCTGGGCGGAAACGTGGCGGAGCAAAAGGAGCCAAGGCAAATCACTTGAATTTAGGCGATCTTGTTCTTGCTAAGGTCAAGGGCTTTCCTGCATGGCCTGCAAAGGTTAGATTGCATTGTGCCCTAATTTTATTTAGTTTTGTATTTTTCGCAATCGATTTTAATCACTTGTTAATTGCTTTTTGATGATCGTTTCGATAAACCTAACTTACATCATTGGTTGGCCTTAGTATAAGTAGTAGCTTTGATTATATGAATAGCTAATGTACTTGATTTAACAGTCGGATTGGTTATAACGAAATCGGTTTTTATTTAGGACGTTTATTTGATTGCTTCTTTTTTGTAGGCTGCTGTGGGTGGTAATCAGTTGTGGTTCAGTTAATTGATTTTTCCCGATTGATTCGATAATCCTAATTCGTCACTGCCTTTGATATAAGTTGTAGGATTAATTTTATTACTAGCTTATGTACTTGATGTAATCATTGGATTGGTCATAACAAGAAATGGGTTTTTATTTAGGACGTTTATTTGACTTTCCAGTTCCACCAACCCACCCCGACTGCTATCTTTTCGTTCGTCTGCTAAACTAGACTAGTACCCGTATCCAACGTAGAAGCTTTTTGAATTGAAGTCACCATTTAGACGTTATGATTGGATGATATCATGGAAAATTGTTTAAAGGTGCCTTCTGGATGTATATTGACGCAAATCTAGCGGATTGTTCTTTCAAGGGTATACTTTTTCAAGGACTCACCTTGATAAATTTGGCATTCCTTTAAATAATAATGTGAGAAGGTTAATGTATTTTGTTGGGGTTTATGCTTGTGCAACTTGCATAAATATGTCAGTTGCCACAATAATTAAAGATAAACTGCTGATAGCGGGCTTCTTAATGCCTTTTGTTTTCTTGTTTTATTCTCTTTATGCAGATCAGCAGACCTGAAGATTGGCAGAGAGCTCCTGATCCGAGGAAATATTTTGTACAGTTCTTTGGTACAGAAGAAATGTAAGTACGTACTGCTCGTAAAAGCTGCTTCAGTTACGAAAATTTACTATCTTGTTTTGGGTTTTATATATGGAAAAAAATAAACTTTGTTGATGAGGTTACCAAATGCCATCTACACATGTTATTTCAATAAATTACAATGTACGTCATGTATTATTTATAATGGCGGGGAAGTAGGTTATGTTATTGCTAGTTTATTAGTTGCCTGGTAAATAAAATTTCCAAAAACAGCTCAATCATTTATTGCATTTTGCTTAGAAGTTGTTTGTATCTCTATGTTTCACTATTGCAGAGCTTTTGTAGCTCCAGTCGATATCCAGCCTTTTACCAGTGAGTCAAAAAACAAAGTACTGAATAAATGTAAAGGAAAGACAGTCAAATACTTTTCCCAAGCTGTGAAAGAAATTTGTGACATATTTGAGGGAGTGAGGAATAAGAGTCCAGAGTCTGTAAAAGATGGTAATGATGGACAAAATCTCCAGCCTGATGTTAATTCTCCAGAGAAGGTGGACGATGAGATGACCACTGATGGACCCAGTGGCGAAACATCTCCTAATGATATTGATGTTGTAAATCACGGTCCTGGATTAGAACGGTGCTCTAATATACACAGGGAAATGGAATATCCGGATGTAAAACCTACTGTTTCACCTATTGCTAATTATCATTCTCCATCGGCTGTTTCCACCAAAAAACGACCTTGCAATGATGATATAACTTCACCTACTGCGGAGAGTGTATCCGCTTCTGGTGCAGGTATACCCTTTTTCTTATTTTCCTTCTTTTTGTAGGTCAAGATCAGTTTGTTCTGTTATTGAAGTAGGGTGTGATGCTTGTTGTTCAAAGATAATTTGATGGTGGTTATTCAAAGGGTGTTTGTAGTTGCTACAGTCATGGTGCGATCTCTGGTTTAATGGGTAATTACATTTTGTATGTTTCAGGTCATAATGCAAATTCAAAGTCTGGAGTAAAGGTGGTTACAAATGGGCAGAACTCCAAGAAGATTGCAAAAGCTTCAAAGAAAAAACATGATGGCAGTGATGGAAAAAGCACAATTCACAACCCAGCAGGTGTAAGTTCTGCATCTCAGACCCGCCATACTGAACCCACCGTCACTCAGAACATGAAGGATGGAATTCGAAAAAGTTCCTCAATTGGTAGCAAGAATGAAGTTACTGTGGGTATGGTAAACCCAGAATCTGGGGATAATTTAAAAAAAACAAAGAAACTTATGAAAGATAAATCGCATGTGGGTGCTGATGATTTATTGAAGGATGTTAAAGGGGGGCCGTCAGAGCGAGAACGGAAAAGTGTTGAACTTACTGGAAGGAAGAATGTCCTCGATAATGGAGTTTTTCATCCTACGAAAAGGTTTAAGGGCTCAGATGATGATCCCAAGAAGTACCAAACATACAAAAAACATGACGTGTCCAGCAAAGCAGGCAATGAAGAAGTTAAAAAGTTGACGCCGAGTTTGAAATCAAAAAATCTCTTGCCATCCAAGGGGCAGACAAATGGTACTGATTCTGGAGGAGTTTGTGATGAAGATGTTTTACCACCTACAAAACGGCGCCGTCAGTTGGTGGAGGCCATGCCTGAAGATAAAATAGCCGAACGCTCTGTAACACCTAAAAAAGTGGAAAGCACTGATGCTGTTAGATCCGGTACTCATGTGCCCGTGAAAAGGAGAGCTGTTCGCATCTGTGATGACGACGAAGATGAGCCCAAGACTCCTGTGCATGGAAGGTCATCTAAAGGAGTTGATGGAGTTTCACACGTTTCAATCTCTGCTGAAGAAGGTGCGACAGTTACTGAAGCTATTCAAACTTCTCCTGGTTTGAAAGAATCCATGCCTAATTCTCAGCAAGATCTAACAAAAGTAGTTGAAGGAAAGCAGTGTCATACTCCTGGGAAAAAAGAATCTCAAAAGAACTCATCTGAAGAGATTTTAAAGGTGTTGGTCTCTCCCGTCAAGTCTCCTTTTGATGCTTACAACCAAATGGTAGAACCTTCTAAAGCTAACAAGTCCGTAGGGAAGGTCTCTGGTAATGTTCCACAAAAGAAGGGTCAAGCTCAAGCAGGGTCACTGAAGGCCTCAGTTGGGAGTTATGATTCTGGGCATCGTTCTCAGAATAGTGCTGTAAATGAAAGAAGCAGGCCTGTTGTTTCTGGGGAGAAGCAGAAAACTCCAAAATCAAGTTCCCGGGCTACTGATATTGCAGCTGTTTTAAGAAAACCGCACGATAGCAACCTTTTATCCAGCAAAAGGTGCGCTTGGATATGCCTAGTTTCTTGTTCTATAAGAAAACAGTACATACACAAATGACAAATCTTTTTCTGGGGCTAATGTTATTCCTCTGGTTGATACAGGTCAGAAATTTTCCGAGTAGATCAAACAACTTTATTGGCGGATTCAAAAAGTGCAGATTCAAATAAGTCAATGAGGCATCTGATTGCAGTTGCCCAGGCAAAAAGAAAAGCTCAATCACACAACCTTGTGCATGACAGTCTTCCCTTTTCACAAATAACATCGGAAGCAATCACAAGGAGTCCTGTTCTGCCCTTTTCGGCAGGTCCTGGAATTATGGTTCAAACAGATCAGGTTGTATCAAAGGATCAGCCTGATCTAGCAGAATTTGAGGAGAGAAGGACCAGTTCAGGACATCATGTTGCTGGGGGACCTCTTAGTGGTGGAACTGAGGCTGCTGTTGCTCGTGATGCTTTTGAAGGAATGATAGAAACACTATCAAGAACAAGAGACAGCATCGCACGTGCCACACGACATGCAATCGACTGTGCGAAGCATGGCATTGCCAATGAGGTATGAATCTAACATTATTCTTGTATTTGATCCTTGGTGTGTACTGCATATATTAGGTATCGTAACGTATTTGCGCCATCCGATGCTATGTAGTGCTACTAGTCTGAAACCTACTTATGTGCAGTTTTTGAATCTATTGATTTATACGTTTCCAACCAACTGAATACATTTTGATTAATTGCTGGAAAGGAGAAGATAGGTTAATGATGTTTGAAGTGTAAATACTTTTTAGTGGAATCATAGTTAGGGGCAGTCATTTAAAAGCGGAGAGAGGAATTCCTCTAAGCCGTATGATCAATGTTCTCTAAGTTCTGTTAGTTGTTTGACCCTTGTAGCTTCCCTCTGCCAGATTACATGATTTACTTGAGCAGATATTGGTTTGAATATGTATTTGATGGTTGTCATTATAATGGTCTGTTTAAAAATGTTCTTTAACAGTGTTAAATGAACCGCTCTTTATTATTAACATGAAGTGATCAACTTGTCATCAGAGATGTCTAATTGATTCTGATTACATATTGTGAATGATTCTCCTCCTGCAGGTTGTAGAACTTCTTACTAAGAAATTGGAAAATGAATCCAGCTTTCATCGAAGAGTGGATCTTTTCTTTTTGGTGGATTCCATTACACAATGCTCTCATTCACAGAAAGGTAGAATATCATTGAATGCTTGCTATTCCTATTGTTTCGATATGCTTTTTTTTGCTTTTATTCGATTTTGTTTTATCATTTTAGTTTCTGGAATGTATTATAGTTGTATTTGTTTTCAGGTATTGCTGGAGCCTCTTATATCCCCACCGTTCAAGCAGCTTTGCCACGTATTTTAGGAGCTGCTGCTCCACCAGGTTCTAGTGCTCGTGAGAATCGTCGTCAATGCCTAAAGGTGATTGCTTCTTTCCTGCTAATTATAAGCTTGTTTATACTATTTATTTGTTTTTTTAAGCAAAATTGAGTGATAAATTTTCTACAGATTTTAAAATTGTGGCTTGAGAGGAAAGTTTTACCTGACACTGTACTACGGAGCTATATAGAGAACCTTGGATCTTCAAATGGCGAAGCTTCTGGTGGGTTTTTCTCCAAGCGCCCATCTCGATCCGAGCGGGCCGTGGATGATCCTATCAGAGAAATGGAGGGCATGCTCGTTGATGAATATGGGAGGTGTGTAATCTTCAATTTTTTTCAATTTTGAAAGAAGTTCGCTTTTGAATGCAGTTTATGGAAATAAAAATGATTGTTATGTTATATGTACCTTCGAGAACCCAGGTATTTGAAAAAAACTTAAATATAATATTGATTTCCCGACTTTTTCAGCAATGCGACGTTTCAGTTGCCTGGCCTTTTGTCATCTAATGTCTTTGAAGAAGAAGATGAAGATGATATTCTCAACTTTTCACATAGAGAAGGCATCATTAAATCACCACTAGAGCTAAACTTTGCGACAGGAGAACTTGAAACATGTTCAGTAACTTCAAATGACAGACGTCACTGCATCTTGGAGGATGTGGATGGTGAACTTGAAATGGAAGATGTGTCTGGACATCCAAAAGATGAAAAAGTCTTGACAGGTGGCTCTTATACGGTTATTCAAGAGGAGGAAATCTCCGACAGGACTATGGATACGGCCTCAAATAATTCCAATGAGGTGTCACCTCTTCGCGAGGGTTCGCCACCATTGCCACCTGATTCTCCCCCTCCCACTCCTCCCTTGCCGTCTTCACCACCACCGCCTCTGTCACCCATAATTCCACCACCTCCATCAACTCCATCTCCCCCTCCACCACCTCCGCCTCCTCCACCACAAACATTTCCTCTCCACCCACCAAATGTGGGTCCATCACATGTCTCGTTCCCTCAACCGGCGATGATGCCATCCAATGTAAGAATTTCACTATGGCATTCATGATATTTTTTGAATGCAGGCTTTACATTTTACAGGAGTAATATATGTTTGAGAACCAAATTGTCCAGGTATCTTTGAGTGCTCGTCTTGGAGTTCACGTTGATGCTGCAGTCAGAGGCGAAATGTTCCCCCCTCAACCGTCTGGATTTAATTCTTCTAGGACAGTAGAATATGGTCATGAAACATATACACATCCTCAAGGTTCTCAATCAAACCAGCAGTTTCAAACTACGAATGTTCCTTTGCCTCCGAGAGCATTCCAACCTTCCATGCCGCCACAGACTGCTGCTGGTCAGTTTCAATATCCAAATCCTTCAATGCTGCAGCATCCATATACCTCTTTGTATGGATTAACAAAACCACCTGATGGCCTGAGGAGATATGGTGCTGATGAACAATGGAGGCCACCTATAAATGAGTTCAGCACTGATAATCAGCGTGGTGCATGGATAAATAATGGTAGGACACCGCTTTCCTCGGGCCCTTCTTTTGCTCAAGAAGGTATGCGTTTTTACTTTTAACAGTGGTTTTGAACAGTAGAAATTAGAGTAGAAATTTTAAAAGCATAAACTATCTGCACCTGGTAGTAATCTTAACAGTTTTGAGATGTGAAATTGATCATAGTGGGAAACATACGAGACGGAGTTGGGGGTGTTTATTTGGGTTATGTTTTTCGAATCTGAACCTATATTGATTATATGTGAGTTAACCGGTAGCATTTGGGAAGAATTTGTTAGTTATTAGTTTAAGAATTATTTTGGATCCAATAAATAGGAATATACAGAAAAGAAAAAAATTCAACGGCAAAGTAGGGTAGCGATGATGAAGTTGGAACTCAAATAAGTTGTTTTAGATCCTAAATTGTTAGTTTATAGCTCTGTAAGTACGTATAAGTACGATTTGGAATGGAAATATCAATAGGCTGTTAGCTGGTCCACTAGAGTAGTAAGAATATCTTGCTTCTATGATAAAATAAGGTTAGTTGAGTGGTCTTATCTATGCGGATCATAATAGAATAGCTTTTAGGATCATTTGAATTTCTGTCGATTTTTTTAGGACAGATGGAGATGTAAAGAGCCTTAGGAGACATTGTAGTTTCGCAATCATTATAGTTATTAGGAAGAGACCAACATAACCAGTTATATCGTCTCTTGTATGCACACACTGACACTCACACACATAACTACGAAGATTCGTTAAGCCGTGTTGTGATACAACTATTGACCGTATAATGAACATATACAGGGAGGAAAAAGAATACAAGCATAGGGAATACAAGCATAGGCTACGTAATAAACGTCTCCTAGGGACAATGCTTCCTTTCTGTTGATTGCTATTTGATCATCAGTTAAATAAACCGTGATTACGAAAAAGCAAGTAGCTGTCTTTATGTGGATAAAAGAGCATGATTCCGGCATTTACTTTCGTGTGTAGTTTATTTTTATTATATGCATAGAGTTTGGTGTATATCCCTGTAGCGCATATGATTTTTTTGTTTATTCTTGGGTACCTTAATTAGCAGAAGGTTACCTTCAGGAACTGATCAAAGAGATATGAACCGGGGCTGAATTAGTATCAATAAACGAAGAACGAAAAGCAAATAACAATAGAGTGCCTACAATTCCAGAAACCAATGATAAAGGCTCATTTTTCTGCATAACATAAACACATAACCCTAAATACCTATAAATAATAGAAGTATCATAATCTTTATTAATGATTCTTTAGCTTGGTAACCTAGCTAATAATGATAAGAGATAATTAATAAAAGTACTTATCCCCTTGTGGCCTTGTACATTCCACGAAGTTCCTAAACACTCTTTGGACTATTTTGGTATCTTGTATTAGAACATTGCAGATTGATCAATCATGTTATATATGAAAAGGGTTATATGGTATACCCACGGAGATATTTGGTTTATTAGAATGAAGACAAATTTGTTTTAGGACTTGTTAGTGGTTAGGAAAACTTCATAATGAAATACAAAGATGAAGTGCTTTGTGTTTCCGGGGATGGAAACAAGAAGTGAGAGGACTCTTGCATGTAGGATGCTTTAGAGAAGGTAATAGTTAATGGGAGAGTACGTAGTGGAAGCTTCCCATCAGGTTTAAACCTAGAACTTGTATTTCTATCACGTCTACGATTGCGGGTAATAGGATGAGATGGCCACAAAACATATTAACCGGATCATTAGAATGAGGGATCTTAAGACTTAGGAGTTTAAAAGAAAATGTTAATGCACACTGAATGTTACATCTAAATTTTCTAGTTTGTTAAGCAGATGAAACTAAGATGTAACGTAGAACAAAATCTACATGACCAAACAGAAAAGGAAATACATATTCTAACTATGACCAATATGTACTGATAAAGTTGAATGTTAAGGCGAATAGTCATCCTAAATAACTACCTAGATTAATTATTTATTCATTGTATTTTATCGGTTCCTAGACAACTTATGCTTTTTGGAGTTCGCTGCTGATAAAAAATGAACCTTATCCGATATACATCCTAATTGTGACCCATTTCTCGTGCGGATCTAATAAGTACAATTATAATTACATTTTTTTCAACGTTCTTGTCTTTGCATCATAACTTTTGGTAACCTTATATAAGTATTAGTCACTCATATGCTTAAAACCAGGATCGGTAATCAAACTTCTACATTGGGCATCTGGGCTTTAGTTTAGGCGCGCCTATATATTTACGGGCTTCTGACCTTTATTTTGATTAATAAGTCTGATACGATCCATATTATATAATATCAGTAGATAAATTCAGTAGTTTTTTAGTTATTAATTAGTGAGTAATGTTAGTAGATAAGTACTAGGGTAATTTGTTAGATACTGATTAGTATTATATTTTATTGGATTAGTATTTTTAGTAAACTGGATAAATTTTATTTCCTTCCGGACTTGTGTTTATTCTGTTTCTTACCTAGTCGGGTCCTATCAGTCATCTACAGTTTTACTTCAATCTCCGATTTCTAGCCAAGTGTATCAGCCTGATTTTGTCAGTTTTTGTATGTTAGTATGTACAGGCTGCTAAGTGCCAACCTACTGTGCAAATACAAAGTATATTCATTATATTTGTCGGAAATTTGTAATTCAGTGGCTAACAAATGCCTGATATGCACGTGAAAGCTTTGCAAGAACTTTGTTGATTAATCTGGTTTTACCATGTCAGGTTATTTTCGACCACCTATGGAAAGGCCCCCAACAAATAGTGGTGGTTTTCAACCTACGGGTCAGAATATTGTTTCTGCTGGAGTTCCAGTTCCAGGTGATGTATCAAATAAATGCTTTTTATTCTTAAACTTGCTTTTATACCTCATGAGCTTATTCTAACTTTTTAGTTTTTTGTCTTTAGGCCATAGTGGTTCGCTGATGATGCCAGGTAGGCCAGACATGTCATCCCTCAATTCTTGGAGACCAGCTTAAGCAAGCTGCCAGCTAGGACGTAGATACCTGTAAGCGAGCTCCTTTTCCTCTTGATCTTTTCATTTCATTAACGAATTTGAAAATTGTTAGTAATCCCTTTTATATTGTAACCAGTTATAGGTGGTGAGTTGGGTTGAAAATCGTCATAAAAGATTGGAAGATTGGGTTCTGGAGGAGTTGTGAAGGCCACCCTTAGCAGGATTGTATATTGTAGTTTTTTCTCTTGGTCAGACACATTTACTCGAGTGTAAGCCTGCATTCACTCATTTCATACATCTGTTGCTGCATTCAACTAATGTAACTAGATATCATCACATATACTATATAAGTCATTTATCTTTAGAACAAAATGAGTTACTACTTCTCACTGGCTGAAATACAAATGGAAAACACCTTTTACGGTGCTTTTAAGTTCTTTCTTATTGCCTCTTGATATCCGCATATTTGAGAAGTTTTGATGTTGATATGTTACCATTTTGTTTCTCCATGACATGCGTAGTATTGTTCATACGTGGGAGAAACCTGTCTTTTACACGGCGGGACAAGGGATATGATGCTATGTTTTTAACCTTGCTCTACTTTTCTGACTGCTTATCAAGATCATCTTTTTGGGTTTTGCTAACAAGTTTTTGAAAAAAACTAAATTTTAAACCAATGAAAAAATAAAAAATAACTGATCTTGCATAAATATAGGAGACACAGTAGCTAATTTTTATTTGAACAATGCATGTTTGTAATAATAATTTAAAAAAATGATTGTTTTTTTTTTTTTCGTTTTTTATTTTTTTAGAATTGTCGGGCCCCATTGTTTTAGAATTGTTTTTAATAAGAGACCTTTCTTAAGCAAAATGATGGTTGGGAAGAAGAAAGTTAACTGTTAAATTTTTAAATAATACATTTTTTTTTGTTTTTTTTTTTTAATAATTTATATTATTTTCAATTTTAAAATTTTTATTTATTTTACAATCTTTGTAGATAAAAGCTACAATTAAATAATGTTCCATTGCTATTTGTACCATATTCGAAAGTTTTATGAGATTTTTATGTTTTATTCTTTCATGTGTAATATCTAAATTATGTATTTATATCAACGACAACAAAAAAAAAAAAAAAAAAATTACTTCCCCAAAACAGTTATCATCAAGAGAAAAAACTGGTTTAACGAAATTTAGAAAAGAAGATTTTATCATATTTTTAATTTTACTTGTCTTTTTGAAATTTCATTTCCTACATTGTCATATTTCTTGTATAAAACAAATCTGGTAAATACCATTTAACATGATCAGAGTTAATAGTTATAAAGTTAGAAAAATCTGCTAAATGTTTAGGTCATATCTGTCGATGCTTGTTAAGGTGTTCTTATAATGCCTAGGTTCAATTTTTACGGGTTTGTTATGAACACTGCTGTACAAACTTTCTTCCGATTGCTTTTATCTGGCTCCAAAATGTTATGTTTTCGGTACCTTCAACCTTTGTTTTTCCAGGATCCACTCTATGCTGTCATTTATGTACTTAACTTATCTGGTATTTCAAGGATAAAACTTGGCAATATCGATATTCTTATGTGCTCGGTTTTCTCCAAATATCAGTTATACTGTGTACTAGTTAGTTATAAATGGTGTGTCATACTATGCCATTTAGTTGCCAAGCTGCGTATACTGTACAAAACCTCCTTTCAGTCAGTCCCAGATCCCCCTTACAAGTTTATACTTTGTGAAGTTAAGATGTGCCTGATTCAAAATATTTAGATCTTGGAAAGTTGATTATTGGAAACAGACAAATAACTTTTAAAAATCCGGGTCGTATTTCTTTTTCTCTTAACGATCAACACATACGCATGTGCTGTAAATGGAAAGTCTCAAAGTCGACCCCCAACTAGTTGGTTCTTGTGTTCTTGAATGCTTCTGCTGATGCTAATAAAAGGTGATGTAAGATGGAGGTTGATGTGATTGTGCAAAATTTTGAGGTAGTGTTTGTTCACTGAACTTAACCATCTGGGTGGTGAACGACCTTGTCTCGTGTCGCTGGCATGGACCGAACAAAGTCATTTTTTTCATTCAGGTATGAGATAAAGTCCTCACTCTATTTTGAATATATTTGCAATATATAGTCCAGTATTCAGGCCTTGTAAGATGTTAATTCTACATGATGAAGTTTGAGTTTAACCTCTAAAAGCTGAATAACGCCTTAAAAAACGAAGGTGCTTACTGTTCTTAAACCTGGGTTTATGTGAGTTATAAATGAAACTTGTATATCCCTTTCTGTTTATCTGTTTATTGTCTGGAAAATCTAGTTTAGGTCTTTCTTAATGTGAATCTTATGTGCCGAGATGGAAATGATCAAAGATTTTCGACATTGAACTAAATCTCTTAGTTATCGGATGTTTAGCAATACATGCTCTGGGACTGGAGTCTGTTTTGTGAAATTTGTGCACAAAATACATTCACAGTGAAAATGCACGAAACGCAACCATGAAAAACAAGTAAGAATTTTGCTATCTAAAGTGTTTTCTTTTGTACGTCCTTCATCTATGCATATAGGCCTATCGAATGTTTATTGTTTGATAACTGTTCAAGCTATACTTTCAATGCTGATTTTATGAAGGGAAAAGTGAATATGTGGTTGTTACATATGTAAACTTACATGCGAAATTCATCAAAAAGTTACGTCATTTTGTTAAAAATTCTTCAAATCTATATAATTTTAATCAAATTTATTAAAATCACCCTACAAATTTTTGTCTATTTACATCTTTTTCTTCATTAATCGTGTCTTTCAACAATATAAAGTGTTTTTCTTATCACTGGGCATCTATCGAACTAACTTTTTATAACTTCTTCATAATAAATAATGATCTTCTATATTTTGGGATCACCTCTTCCTTGATGAATATAGGACAAATAAAGCGCTGAAAAACATTTAAACCACAAAACAACATAGTTTTTAATGAGTTTCGCATTTAAGCTTACATGTGTAACAATCCCATATTCATTTCCCCTTTTATCAATTTACTAAAAAATAAGACGTTATTTGGTTATTTTTATGTTAATAAAATTAGAAAACATGCTTAAAAGTAAAATAATGATTTTGGTAATTTAGTAATGTATATGTTAGTACTTTTTTTTGTTGTGTACAAGTCACTTTCATTTAAACAAACACAATTTATATTTGGTTATTTTTATGTTAACACAAA
This sequence comes from Senecio squalidus, assembly GCA_910822075.1. Lineage (NCBI taxonomy): Eukaryota > Viridiplantae > Streptophyta > Magnoliopsida > Asterales > Asteraceae > Senecio > Senecio squalidus. The sequence goes on from CAJVGC010000432.1 coordinate 52,128,139, forward strand.
TCGTGGTTAACTTGTTTTGATCCTAATTTCTTATACTTTTCACAAAAGTATCTCACATGTCAATAAAATAGGAACACTATATAATAAGTATAATGTTGCGATATCGACTTAAAATACGGATTAGAAAAGTAGTTAAAAAAGAGTAATTAGAGTCTACCTTTTAATGACCTCAAACTATAAATGAATGAAAGTACTTAAAAGCAAATGACAAAACAAACAAATCTTAAGTGTTTGTTTTCAAACACAATTAACGGGTAACACACTACAAACAAGATATTGGATTCCATTAACCATTCTGTGTCGTGCAAACACTCTCGACTGGTTTTGTTTTTCATTGTGTTGAACAATCCTTTATTCGCTTTTTGTTAGGGATAAAGCATGAAGGAGGGGTCAAGTTCGTTTTCGATCAATTTGAGTGTTTCTATGAACAGATCGATTGTGTGACACAAATTTCCATCTAAGGAGATTTTCACGAGAGCTTTATTTGTGAGACGGTAGGGATGGACCTCGAGATTTTGGTCAGCAAAGATCCTGTAATATAGAAAGACAGAACTTATGGTAGGATTTGATATTTGTAAGCGAACTCGGAACATGTAAACTAATTTATATAATCGTACTTTCGCATACATACTTTTGTTTTTTCGTCAACCTATCTTTTCATGTCGAAAACTAAAGAAAATAGAAGTTATTTTTAACCTTTAAATATTTTACATAATCATTTCCTGCTTTTATTCCTTTATAATTACCTAACGTTAAACGATTTATAAGTGTTGATAACAAGACTCATATATGGTTGTAGCTAATACATAACGGGTACCTGCATAAGAGCTTGTAGTACGTAAAAGTAGGAAATAAGAACCACAAATAAGTTGTTATCAAAACTCAACATTTGATAATCATATCAACAAAGTTTAATAGCTAAACTTTTTGAATGCTCGTCAACCACACGAAGTTTATGAGAATAAAGAATAACAATTACTCACCAAACATTGAGAATATGGTCTATAATACGATACTGAACCATTTGCAATCGTCAAAGGGAATATCGTTAAATAACAAATTTAGGATCATGAAACCATAAAATCGAAAATAAAATATATATTTTATTTATTAAATATTCATTAATAAATAAAATACGTATCGAGGTTATGAATCATAGATTATATAATATAATAGAGTTAAAACGAGAAAAAAATAATATAAAAACTGCAAAATTCCAAAAAAAGTTAATTTACATATTGATTATTTTTCAAAAATGATGAAAATTTTCATTTGAATAAATCGAAAAGATATAATTAAAATTTAAAATTATTTTTCTCATCTCGTTTATACTAGGTATTTTTAGGAAAAACTAGTTTCTAAATGAAGAGAGAGTTCAACATACGTGAATAAAAGATTTTTTTAGTGATTTTCGTAGTTCACACACTTTTTTTAATTTTCATTTGATCCTAACTTTTACTTGAAATAGGTAATTATATATGATATACCTATTAGTTGAAATAGAGATATTATATATGATATACCTATTACTTGATATAGGTATATCATATATGATATGCTTATGATATTTGATAGTTATATCAGATATCATAAGCATATCAAATATGATATACTTATTTCAAATAATAGGTATATCATATATGATATACTTATCAAAAAAATTCCAAACATTTTAGCAACAATCATGTATGATATTGTTATCTAACAAGACGCATGTATGATATGTTACTATAACCAAACCAAGTATCATATATGATATTGTTATCTAACCAGACGCATTATCATATATGATATTTGACATATTTTTTACTTTATAAGCAACTTCAAAAAATTAAAATACCTGCAACCGAAGCTTCGTTATCGTATGAATCAGATGTTTGTGTTGATGAACTAGACCTTTGAGATAACGAATCGCCGTTATTTTGATTGAAATCGGTATCAATTGCTTCCGGATTCATGACGGAATGAAGTTTTGTGGATTCACGAACTGGAATTTTTGGTTTTGAGAATCGATTACTAAAGATTCACGAGCAGAGAATCGCCGTCGAAGGTTTAGAGCAGAGAATCCATGGATGTCGAAGGTTTAGTTTTAATTTTTTGGTTTTTGTCAAATGACCAAAATGTCCTTTCAATACAAAAATATCATTTAATCTTAGCCATTTGATCATTTTTTTTGGATGGCTAAGATGAAGTCTTTGTGTCTTTATTTCTTATTAAGACTTCCTTGAACCCACCCATAAAACATATACACATATGCCTTATATAATCTTTGAAACTCTATTTAGCATGTTTTGATTCTATGATGAATTTAGTAACTGTTGGAGTATATATAGATATACTCCAAAAGTGACTTTTCACCCTACTACTTCGGTAAGACTAGCTTCGGCAAGCTCAACGGAACGCCAAACCGAAGCCATTCACAGCTGACTAAGCTGACGACATCAAACCGCCAATACAAGAAATGCCAAACGTGTCACGTGCTCAGCCGACATAAAGTACCTGACAGACGGCTAAAAGGACTGTACCACGTGGTACAGCAGAAAAGGTACTGGAGGTTTACCAATCGCCTGCTGGGTATTAAGGAGGTGCCGAAGGTGCTGCCTATGGACCAGATTCATCAAGGAAGGGAATATAGTGCGCCGAAAGAAGGAACAACACATTATCCAAGGGATAAAGGACCGAAGTACCAGGTAGTATAAATAGGTTCAGACCCATTCTAGGAAAAGGGATCTGAACCTTACACACACTAAATCAAGAACATTCTCCTTTAATGTTCTTGATTATTCCTTCATCTTCTTAAACACAATAAATATTTGTAACCTTTAAACCCTAAATTCTTATCATGAATACTTATTCTCACGCCCGAGCCTTATCGGGGATACCTCCCCGATAAGCTTTAGGCGTTTGTTTCGTGTGACAGATTTCTAGGTAGAAGACATCTTTCGAAGATTGTTCGTGGTACAAGTCCCCGAGGATTTTTACTTCAACATTTGGCGCCATCCGTGGGACGCTTTACTTAACGACAGTTGGAGCGAGAGCACAGACACATGGATACCCCTCTGTCTTCAGGGATATCCACCCTTGTGCCCACTGTTCAGCCATCAACCAACGTTGTAGAGCCACCCCGATCTCAACCACATCAGTCGACACCATACCAGCCATTACCACACCAGTCGATGCCACCTCCGTCGCCACCGATACTGAACACCACGGGGCAGGCGATAGCCCCTCAGGGTGACAATAATGAAATTACGCCGGAGTTTGTCATCAACAACTTTGGACGCCTGCGAGGGCTGATGAACACCTACGTTCAAAGGGAGAGGCTGCCAGGGGTAGATATCGAACTCTCATACAGAGACGTCAACGAAACCAGCGTGACTAACGGATCGACTACCCCATCTCCAAGAAGAATGGGTCAAATGGGTCGAAGGGAAGAACATGTGAGTCCGTTGCAAGGGCGAAACCTTTTCGGAAGAGCAGATCCGGTAGCTTTTACCCAAACGCCTGGCACAGGATTGAGCCAGAGAGGAGGCATCTTGCTCCCACCGCCACAAGCAGGCTATATGCCCCAACAGTCCGCACTGCCGCCTCCTAGAGTTTTCTTCGATCTACCTCCGGATGTTTTGGCATCGCGATACACGCAAGGAACCACAATGCCACCTTTTCTGGCAGGGCATCCAGCTTCCTCAGAGTATAACCCTAATTCTTGGGCCTTGCCTCCGGAATACACCCGAACGTTGGCAGAGCAGTATGAAGCTGAAGACTTGGCTAGGCCTTACCATCGGCAGAGGGAGGCCAAGTTTGTGAAACGAATCGCGGAATTCAAGTTTCCTCCTAAAATCAAGATGCCATCAAATGTGAAGATGTACGATGGGACCCAGGACCCTGACGATCATCTCAGCATCTTTGTCGGAGAGGCAGAGGTAGAGCAATGGTCCATGCCGGTATGGTGCCATATGTTCGTACAGACTTTGATAGGAGCAGCCAGATTGTGGTTTGATAGCCTCCAGCCGGCAAGTGTCAACGGCTTTGAGGATTTGCAACAGAAGTTTAGAGTTAACTTCATGCAACAGAAGAGATACGAACGGGACCCTGTAGAAATACACAACATAAAACAAAGAGAGGATGAAACTCTCCGAAGGTTCATGGAGCGCTTCAACAGAGAAAGTTTGCAAATCAGAGGGGCTACCGAAGGGATGAGGGTTTCAGGTTTCATGCACGCCATTCGAAACAAACAGCTCATTGAAAGACTAAATAACCAAATCCCCAGAACGGTAGAGGAAATGATGGAGAGGGTCCAAGACTTCATCAGGGGGAAAGAAGCAGCTTCCCTCGGAGAAGAGGGAGGCTCACGAAGGGTAGCCAGGGAGGATAGACGAAATAACTGGAAGGGGGGGAGCAGGCGAGATATCCCCGTCTCGCGGAACGAGAGGTCTCCCCCGAAGCCGAGGGCCATGGCTCCACACGTACATCCTTACTCACCGGACGGCAGGCCCAAGAACATATTTCAGCTACTATCCAAAACCCCCTGCGAGATATACTCTACCGAACCCATCTGTCAAAAATTTCCTATACCCCCTCCCATGACAGGAAACCCGGAAAAGAAGAATGCAGATAGGTACTGCGAGTTCCATCAAGGCAGTGGTCACAACACCAACGATTGTTACCAGCTCAAGAAGCACATAGAAGAAGCCGTACGCTCTGGACAGTTGCGCCATCTCTTGACTGAGATACGGTCAGGATCTAGGCAGGGAGGAAGAAATCCACTACAGGATAACCGGAGTGGACAGAAAGGGAAGACCAAGGAGGTCCATATGGTCGATTATCGAAGCATTGAAACACGTGAGGAGTTAGACGAAAGAAGGAGAAGGAGACCGGAAGTCTTCAATTGGATGAACCAGCCGATAGTTTTTCCGCCGTTGAGCGAGTATTTCCCTTCGCAAGACCCAATTGTTATTGAAGGGATGTTCGTCAACTATCCGGTACAGAGGGTCTACGTAGACACGGGAAGCTCAACGGAGGTAATATATGAGCATTACTTTCGTAAACTCAAGCTGGGGGTACAGGCAGAGCTCCGGAAATCAAGAACACACCTGCAAAGCTTCACAGGAGAGGTGTCATGTCCAATTAGGGAGATAGATTTGCCTCTCACTCTGGGACAATACCCCAGAATGAGAACGGAAATGATGACCTTCCTGGTGGTACGAGCTCCGTCGGTATACGATGTTATTTTGGGGAGACCCGGTATATTTCAATTGGGAGCAGTTCCTTCACCTCTTCATTCGTCATTAAAGTTCCCTACCCCACATGGAATAGCCACAGTAAGGTCGGATAAGAGGAGCAGGGGAGAATGCCATGAGGTTCGGCCATTGTTGAGCAGACAATGCGGAAGAAAAGTTAGTCGTTAATCCCAAGTTCCCGGAGCAGACCGTCGCCATAGGGTCCTCCCTGTCGCAGAAATGTAAGGAAGAATTGTTCACCCTGCTTAGTAACAGTTTAGACGTCTTTGCGTGGCAGCCAACGGATATGACAGGCGTGCCGAGGAGCGTGGCTGAGCATAGACTCAAGGCATATCCCAGTATAGAACCCGTTAGGCAGAAAAAGAGAGGGATGGCTCCGGCCATGACAAAGGTCGTTAGGGATGAAGTGACTAAGCTAGTCAAAGCGGGCATACTCAGAGAAGCAAGATATCAAGCATGGATTGCAAACCCAGACATGGTAGCGAAGAGCGACAAGTCGTGGAGAATGTGTATCGACTTCAAAGACATAAACAAGGCTTGCCCTAAAGACAACTACCCGTTGCCGGAGATAGATTAGAAGATAGATTCGCTAATGGGGTTCAAGTATAAATGCTTCCTGGATGCATATCAAGGGTACCATCAGATCCAGATGGCAAAAGAGGACGAAGACAAAACAGCGTTTTACACGGACTTCGGAATCTTTTGCTACAAGAAGATGCCATTTGGATTGAAGAACGCCGGAGCCACATATCAGAGGCTTATTGATCGAACGTTCCGAAGCCAGATAGGGAAGAACTTGGAGGCCTATGTTGATGACTTGGTAATCAAAAGTAATCAAGAAGAGGAGATGATATATGACATCGCCGAGACATTCAAGAATCTCAGAAGCATCAATATGAAACTGAACCCAAAGAAGTGCACCTTCGGGGTGGAAGAAGGAAGGTTCTTAGGGCATGTTATAACAGAGAAAGGGATCAAAGCTTGCCCAGATCAGGTACGAGCCGTAGCTGAAATGAAATCCCCTAAGAGCCTGGGTGAAGTGCAAAGCTTGAATGGAAAATTGGCAGCCCTCAACCGCTACCTCTCGAGGTCGGCAGAGAAGTCACTTCCCTTCTTTAAAACCTTGAAAAAATGCGTGAATGTAAAGGATTTTGAATGGACTACGGAGGCTGAGGAAGCTTTCGTCAATATGAAGGGATACCTACAACAGCTGCCCATGTTGGTCGCTCCGGCACCAGGACAGGAAATTTTGGTCTACTTGGCATCATCGCCCGAAACGGTCAGTGTTGTCCTGGTCACTGAGTTAGAAAAGAAACAAAAGCCCGTGTACTTTGTTAGCAGGACCTTGCAAGGAGCGGAGTTGAATTACCCGCCGATGGAGAAACTAGCACTTTCTTTAATACACGCGGCAAGGAGACTCAGGAGATACTTCCAGGCCTACCATATCGTGGTCTTGACCGAATTACCGATCAAAGACATCCTGGCAACCCCAGAGCGTTCGGGACGCCTAGCCAAGTGGGCAATAGAACTGGGGGCATTTTCCATTGAGTATCGGCCACGACAGGCGATGAAGGGGCAGATCCTGGCAGATTTTTTAGCAGAAATACCATTGCCGCCACCCCCTACCCAACAAAGTCAGGAAAAGACAAGAAAGTCAGATCAGGAAGACCGAGGAAATTCTAGCGAAACAAAGGAGGTATGGACCTTGTTCACAGATGGAGCGTGTAATTCGACCGGAGCAGGGGCAGGGGTTCTTTTAATCAACCCTGACGGAGCAGAATTCACCTACGCTCTCAAGTTCAATTTCCCTAGCACCAACAATGAGTCGGAGTACGAGGCGCTCTTGGTCGGACTCAGGATAGCCGCCAAGATGAAGGTGAAGCACCTGGAAGTAAGTGTGGACTCATCCCTGGTGGCAAACCAAGTGAACGGAGACTTCGAAACAAAGGGAGAATCCCTGGTAAAATACAAAGAATTGGTGGATAAGCTGAAAATCGGTTTCCGGAGCTTTAGCATAAAACAAGTGCCTCGGGAGGAAAACACGAAAGCAGATGCGGCAAGCAAGCTGGCCTCTTTGACAAACCTGACATTTCCCCATGCGTCCAAAAGTGTATTGGTGGAAACATTAAAAGAAAGGTCAATTGACGCCAAGGAGATACACACGATTGTTGAAGAGGAAGGGCCTAGCTGGATGACACCCATCATCCGATTTCTTAAAGATGGTTCGCTACCAAGGGATCAAGCTGAAGCAAGAAAATTAGGGCTAAAAGTCCTATGTATGTCCTAGAAGGGGAAATTCTTTACAAGAAATCATACTTGATGCCATTGCTACGGTGTGTTGGACCAACGCAGGCCAATTATGTTATAAGAGAGGTACACAACGGGGCGTGTGGGATGCACTCTGGCCCAAGAGCTACGGTGGCAAAAATCATGAACTTAGGGTATTATTGGCCCTCGATGCATCGGGACGCAACTGATGAGATCCAAAGATGCATCAGTTGCCAGCGATACTCACCAGTGCCCAAGCTGCCTAAGCACTCCCTGATTTCCGTAACTTCAGCATGGCCATTCCACCAATGGGGCATTGACATAGTGGGACCCTTTCCTGTTGCCACTGGAGGAGTGAAATTTCTGTTAGTAGCGGTAGACTACTTCACCAAATGGGTGGAAGCAAAACCGTTGGCTTCAATTACCGGACCCCAGATTAAAAAGTTTGTTTTTGAAAATATCGTGTGCAGGTTCGGTCTGCCGGGGATCTTGGTATCAGGCAATGGGAAGCAGTTTGCGGACAATCCGCTCAAGTCATGGTGCAAAGAAATGAAGATCCATCAGAAATTTACTTCCGTTGCCCACCCGCAAGCCAACAGTCAAGTAGAGCGTGCAAACAGAAGCATAGTGGAAGGGATCAAAACCCGATTGGATAAGGAGGGAGGAAGCTGGCTGGACCACTTGGTACATGTGCTATGGGCCCACAGAACTATGGTCAAAACAAGCAACGGAGAAACCCCTTTCAGTCTGACCTACGGGACAGAGGCAGTTATCCCTGCGGAAATTGGTATGCCCACCAATAGGATGCGAACCACGGAGACCAAATCCGAAGAGCTTCGCCTTCACTTGAATCTCTTAGAGGAAAGGAGAGAAATAGCAACAATCAATGAAGAAAGGTACAAGAGACAAGTTGAGGGGTATTACAACCAAAGGGTAAGGGCCACCACGTTTAAACCGGCGGATTATGTGTTCCGAAGCAACGAGGCCAGTAGAATAGAGAACCAGGGCAAGCTAGGACCTAACTGGGAGGGCCCATACCAAGTGGCCGAAGCGTATGGAAATGGAGCTTACAAGCTGAAGATGGTCGGAGGAGATACAATTCCGAGGACTTGGCACGGAAACCTCCTCCGACGTTGTTACATGTAAAATCTCCTGTACACCCAATGTCAAAGCTCATGTAAACCTTCCGTCGGAAGGGTGTAAGGGCATTTCCCAATTATTTATCAATACAAGCTATAGTTGTCTCCGGATTTAAGGGGCAACAATTTTCTCAGTACATGGTAAATTTCTAAGACCATTGATTAAATTATAATAGCGAGTAATTAATAAATTCCTAAGAGCACTACGCTCTTAGAAGACGAAGGGGAGAGTGCCCTCTCTAATAAACTCCATGTTAGTCTGATACTCCAATCCTAACATAGACAGGTTTGAGCAGCCTATCCAAAAATAACTCCGTGCTGGTCTGAGAATATCCCAGTACCGAAGGGTTGAGTAACCTCTCTAATTAACTCAGTAACAACGGAAAATACGTTAAGACATAATGTAACACACGATATTCGTTTAAGTTATAAATGTCGAATATATCTTAAGAAAATAATTATTATGATGAAGGACGCTTCTCAAAATAAATATTTTAGATTAAAGATAAAATAAACAAACACACCATGATATAAGAAACCACTTTATCATTAATACGCTGGCCGAAGCCATGGTAATTACAAACTGGCCGAAGCCATTACAAAAGGAAAAATATTTCCCACAACCCTAACAATTTAGATCCGGAGCAGGAGCTGGATTCAAAGCCTGAAGCTCCTCGAGGGAGAGGTGTGAGCTAGTCCGGAGAAGATCGAGGTAAGGAAAGGACAGTTGGGACAGGGCAGCTATTGCCTCTTCATACTTTTGGTCGGCCTGAGGATCAAAAGACGGAACCGTATCCATGGGGGCACTAAGCTGATGATAACGGTATCCCTTCCTCACCCCATCAATAAAGAGTGAAGCAATGGCACAGTCAGTAACTCGACCATAAGGGGAAGAGAATTCATAGCTAGAACGAAGTTTGCTAACAAAGCTCTGCATCCCATCCCCCATCACCCAGTCCAACTTACTCTGCAGCCCTTCTTTGTCAGACAGGGGAGCTGTGTTGGTCTCCTTAACCTGCTCAAGCTCATCCTGCAGCAAATCAATGGTTCTCTTTGCATCTGCTCCGTCATGCTGCAGTCGAGACTTAAGAGTCTCCTCAACCTTCTCCAGTCTCCCCAACTCCTTCACCATAAGATCCCAGTCGGACAGGCTTATCGTCTTCATGCCTGGGGTAATGGCAGGGGTTCTCGCAGCTTCGGCTAAAGAAGAGTTTTCTTCCTTCACCTTATCCAATTCGGTAAGGGCATCAGCTAGCTGCACAGTCAATTTCTTGCAGTGCCTAGTAACTCTCCTCCGTTGGCGATAGTAGAAACTTGCTTTGCGAGACAGGGAGGTACTGGTCCTCTCCAAGGAAGCAATTACTGCATCTTTTTCCCTCACCTCGGCCTGTCGCTCAGCAAGACTCTTCTGAAGCTTCGAATGCTTCCTCAGAAGTTTGCCGTAGCGGGCCCTCATCTCAGTACCCCCTACGGCCAACTGAGTCAGCATCACATCCATCCTGGCCATCACAACTTCATCAGACTTCTTCTTCCAACGCTTTGACTCCGCCGGAGTTGCAAAGTGGTTGAGCATGCTCCGACAGATACTTATATCCTGCATGTTGCTACTAGGAACGGCGTCCCAGGCCGGGACATAGGCATCTTCGGATGGTGGAGGATCGGAACCCCCAGGGGAAAGAGGAGTAGCCTCTTGTTCCTCGAAGTGATCACCCCCGTCACCCCTAGGGCATTCCTCGGACATGTAGCCGCTCTCACCACATTTGTAACAGCTTCTGTCACCACCCCCACTGCCTTCAGGTATCTCCTGGCTCTGCACCATAACCTTCGGTTCAGTCACCATCGGGATGACCGTCTCCTCTGGTCCAGTAGGTCTCTGCACCGTGACCTCCGGTTCACTAACCATCGGAGTGGCCGTCTCCTCCGGTCCGACAGGTCTCTCGCCTACAAAAATCAGAGTAGAGATAAAGTAAGTAAAAGGCCGTAGCAAGGGCACATTAGATAACTAAAGGAAAACTCTTACCAGAAGGAGGGGCGGAAGTAGAAGTAGCCTGGAGCACTCTATTAACCTCCTCCAGATTTTGAGGAGTAGGGTCTGCAGGAATATGAGCAGCAGACTCTGCGGAGCACCAAAAATCAGACTGATGAATGGACTCAGAAGAAGAAGATAACACTATGACCGAAGGGAAAGAGGAGCATGGTGAGGCAGGAACGAAAGGGTAAATAATACGACCAGACCCTGACCATTCCTCTTCCTCTTCGGAAGTAAGGTCAATATATGTACCTTTTCGAGCAGCCTTCTTGTGCCTAACAGGCTTGCTACCAGAGGCTTCGGTTCGAAGCCTCTTCCTCTTCTTGGGAACAGAAACCTCGGCCACCGCCTCTTCGGTCGCCGCAGCCGAAGCGGCGGGAAGTAACGAGCGAAGAGTAGCCGAAGGCTCTACAAACTTACCACCAACTTGTTCAACAATCCCAGCTTCTTCGACCTCCAGCACAACACGAGGGAAGTGAACACCTTCTACGCTCTCGAGCTTCAAATACTCCAGCAGCGTCAAGGCTAGCCAAGTAAAAGAAAAAGACGCACATGAGTTAAAAAAAAAAAAAAAAAAAAAAAAAGAAGAAGGGAAAGAGAAACTTACTTCGGCTCCCAATAGCAATGGAGGGCTTTTGGTTCACAGGAATCCAGTTCCGGCTCACACCAGCTAGAATCAGCACCTCGGTGGGGTAGGGGCGAACAGGGATGGGGTTTGCCAGAATAAGCTCTATATGTCCCCTCTCAGCGTCAGTAAGGGCCAGAGCCTCGTCTTTGAAACCACCAGCAGTAACGGACCGCCAGGGCTTAACAATGGGAGCAAGAGAAGCGTTCACCCAGAAGAAGGACTCCTTCCACTTCTTCAATCCAGTAGGGACGAAAGTGAAGCAGTCCTTGTCCACCAGTTCATTCTTCGCCTGGCGCTCCACCATAAACCAGTCGCCGTTGCGAGCTAGTTTGAAGAACTGACGCCACAAACTAAGAGTGGCGCCGAAGCCCAGCGCTCGGCACAAAATTTCAAAGGACATTATCCTGAGAACGCCCAGAGGATTCATTTGAATAGGAGTAATCCTATAATGCTCAATCACTGAGAGAAAGAATTCAGTGAAAGGCAAACGAAGGTTTGAAAACTCAAACCATTTGCAGTAAACAGCGATGGATCCCTCGGGGCAATCCAACACTGTGTTCTTAACCAGAGGCTCAGTGGCGCGCCAGTTGGCAGCAATCTCATATTGTTCACAGAACTTGCGGAACTCCTTATGAGTAAGGGTGCAATAAGAGGTAGAAAGATCAGATTTGCCCATTGTATAGGGTGGGATATAAGCGAAACAACGAGCAATGGTGAAATTGGAAAAATAAATAGGAAGGAATTAAGAATTCTGGGCAAGAAAGAAGAAAAGAAGAAGAAGAATTAAGAAAGAGGTAAAAGAAAACAATGAAAGGGGATTTAGGTTTAAATAGAAAAAAAAGGGGAGTGAAGGATAACCGTAGATGCACACGATAGGCACGAATCCCGAAAATCAAGGAGCGTCTGAAATTGTCAGGAAAGCGCGTGAGGTCAAAAGAATGTCTAGAGATGGGCGCGTGGAGAGAATGAAACGGCGGCATTTATGGGAGAAGTGACCTTGCAATAATAGCTGACACAAGCACGTTTGCCCTTTGGGTTATCAAAGCAACACGCAACGGTTACATTAATGACCATGACAAGACAGTGTTTGACCCTTCGCGAATAAAGAACTGATAAGTTACCATGAGGCAAAGCAACGGCTACGGAAGAAATTAGAAGAGTCTAGTATAACGGTGCTAGGGCTCTGTCATACTAGACTGGGGGGGGGGGGGGGGGGGGGGGGGGGGGCATGTTGGAGTATATATAGATATACTCCAAAAGTGACTTTTCACCCTACTGCTTCGGTAAGACTAGCTTCGGCAAGCTCAACGGAACGCCAAACCGAAGCCATTCACAGCTGACTAAGCTGGCGACATCAAACCGCCAATACAAGAAATGCCAAACGTGTCACGTGCTCAGCCGACATAAAGTACCTGACAGACGGCTAAAAGGACTGTACCACGTGGTACAGCAGAAAAGGTACTGGAGGTTTACCAATCGCCTGCTGGGTATTAAGGAGGTGCCGAAGGTGCTGCCTATGGACCAGATTCATCAAGGAAGGGAATATAGTGCGCCGAAAGAAGGAACAACACATTATCCAAGGGATAAAGGACCGAAGTACCAGGTAGTATAAATAGGTTCAGACCCATTCTAGGAAAAGGGATCTGAACCTTACACACACTAAATCAAGAACATTCTCCTTTAATGTTCTTGATTATTCCTTCATCTTCTTAAACACATTAACTATTTGTAAACTTTAAACCCTAAATTCTTATCATGAATACTTATTCTCACACCCGAGCCTTATCGGGGATACCTCCCCGATAAGCTTTAGGCGTTTGTTTCGTGTGACAGATTTCTAGGTAGAAGACATCTTTCGAAGATTGTTCGCGGTACAAGTCCCCGAGGATTTTTACTTCAACAGTAACCACACATTTTTTATTTTATTAAAATCATATATTATGTAACAAAATACACACTTGCATTAACCAAAATCAGTCATCAACAGGCAAAAAGAAATAGAAATGATACCTAACTCATGTGTCAAAGGAAACCTTAAGAGAACAACAATGTAGCAATTTTCCATATCTCTCATATTCAACCCGGCGCAAGTGCTTTGTAAGCATGATAACCTAGCAACCCTACAATCAACATATTATCACAAACTTCATCGTATAATTTCCTTCCCAAACCTGACATATGAAGAACGTAGATAATGATATCGGTTGAATGAATGAAACTTGAATCGATCATTAATCGACAATTGAAGAATGGAATGAGCGTTTTTTTAACCCCTTTAAGCGTATATAAACACCGTATGAATATTTAGACATGACTATGAATGTTTTAAATGTTGTAATGGAAGATAATAAACATGGTTGGCATTTTTTATATATAAATATTTACAATTTGTAAAAGTAGAAGGATTAAAAATATATAAATTGTTAGAAATATATAACTTGCTAGAAATATATAAGTTGACATCTTTCGTAACATTCCAATTATACTTTTTAATTTGAATTTTTAAAAGTTGTCACTAAAATAAATAAAAAAAATTCAATTTCTTACGATTCAAGACATTTAGTGACACTTGATAATATAGTATAGATAAATTAAGGGGTGTTTGTTTGGGCTTATATAAGCGGTTTATGACTTATTGATATTTCGGCTTATGTTTTATAAGTCCGGATTTTTTTGCTTATGTAACTATTTGTGGGCTTATTATTGTTTATTATGACCTAATGAACAGTAATAAGTCCACAAACGGTTACATAAGCCAGAAAATCCGGACTTATAAAACATAAATCAAAATCTTAATAAAGTCGCTTATATAAGCCCAAACAAACACTCTTAAACGACAAAATAAGGAGAGAAAAAAAACATGATTTTGTGATTTTATAAGCCTAATGAAGAAATGCTTTTAAATTCTGCAAAATGCCAAATATGTATGTATTAATATCTTAAAAATTGGTAAATGAACAAGAAAGTCAAAATTAAAACACAACGCGTCTTTAATTGCTGGAATTAGTCTCCTCTACTGACGAGTTAAATTTTTAATTGTTTGTAGCTTCTAAATTATTAGTGTTGTATTTAAGTAAATCATACATGTCTCGCCATTTTAATTTTATTTTTATTGTTTATTTTATATTGTGTGTTTCCTTTTATAGATAGGGCACTTTAGTGGTGAATTTAAGTTGTTTTAGGCTCGGTTTTGGTTTTAAAGGTGTACAAGAGACGTAACCGTACAGAGTCTCAAAATATTGAGAAAAAAAATATTCTAATTGGACATATATACTAAAAAGGCCAATTGTAAATACAAATTACATGTAGCTTAGTGGTTAAGCGCCTTTGTTACTTGTTGCAGGCGCAGTTCCCTCATGTGGTTCCCGTGGCGTATATTAGAGTTTTGTGCAGGGTCCAAAAATTCCACGTGTGGTCGGGAGTTGTTTGACCGGTACAAACGACACATAGTTGATAGTAAGGAGTAATATTTTCTTGAACCGTCTTGCAAATATATATAAGAACAACATAAAAACATGACACGATTGAAGTTAACATGGTGTTATCTAATTTGTAAAGCAAGTTATATACGTACTTTGCCGTAAATTGAATTTTGAAAGTGATATGAGAAATTTGACGATATGTTTTTACTATCAGGATAAAGAGTGTCAATGTGTAATATAATAAATTTTAGTCACTTTTGTATGCTTATTTTAGACGTCTAATATACTTATCAACACAAAAATTAGAACGTTTTAAAAACCAAGACTCTCTTCATAAAAGGAAAATTAAATTCTAAAGCTTTTTATTCAAAAGTAAAATTTAAAAGCTTCATCTTTCAAATATATCACTTAATCATAAGAGGTTCATCGATAATTATTAAAAACCTTTATAAACCTTCCTTTATTTCATTCTAATCTAACAACATATATTAGATATTGAAGTTTCGTATCGAACCGGTACCATACTGTTTAATACGGGTTTGTTTTAAAAAAAAAATCTTAGTAGTAAATATCGTACCGTATACAACCGGTACGGTACTGGTATCATGGTATTTTTTTCACTCTTGTACTCATCTCGTACCGCTTTTTTTAAAACTAGTATCGAATACTTTACCGAATACAACCAATACATTGGTGATAGATACTTTTGACGATTTTTTATTCTTCTTTTCTCTAGACGATATTGAAACGCGCAAGGACTCATAATCGAAAATCATATTTGATTTTAACTATAAATACAAAATTTTAAAACATTGAAATAAAAACTCGTAAAATAATATCAAATATGTAATATAAATTTTAAAAATCTATAAAAACGTTATATAAATAGTCCAATACTATTAATCAAATATATATTATTTTAAGGAAATTGGTTGTAAAAGCCACATGTTACGTTCTAATTTCTCTCCAACAGAATCTCTTTTTTATAAAACCGCATAAAAATATTCTTTAACAAAATCAAAACCGATAATCGTTTATCAAACCTGTACATTATGCATCACCACTTGTACATTAAGCAGCTGACCTGACCTTATACAACTCCTTTTGACCATCAATGGCACCATCACTAACATCATCATCATCTCACCGACATCAATCAGATCTCAAAACTATTTTTTTATTTTGATTTATTTATTTTATAATTACTTAATTATTCAATTTAGGGTTTATGGTGATTATTGTTGATTTTAAGTAATTAGATCGGTGTTTATTTATGGAATCCACGTCAGATTCGAAGGTATATTCCGTTGATTCACCGCCGTTAAGTGTCGGTGCCGGTTTCATTGAACATATTGTTTCGAAATTCGATACACTTGCTGGTGTTGCTATTAAATATGGAGTTGAGGTTGTTTTTTTGAAGTACTTGTTTTCGATATTTTTCGATATATTGTTTTCGATATATGATGTTGTGATGTTGCTTTTTGCTTATTGTTATTGGTGGCATTTTGTGTGTTTAGGTTTCTGATGTTAAGAGAATGAATGGACTAACCAATGATTTACAAATGTTTGCTCGAAAGACGCTTAAGATACCGTTACCAGGGAGGCATCCACCGTCATCTACTGTAATGTCCAATGGATGTCATACTCCAGGGTATGCGCTTTTCTTATATTATTATTCGTCATAAACAGAATTAGGGTTCACTATACTATTCCTATTTGTTACTTCCTTAAATATGAAATCTCGTCATTCTTTTAGTTAGGTCCGCTCTCCATTCCAAGAAATTACCATACTTTCTGTTTTGGCTTGTACAAAAATGCTGGCGTTTTGTTGTCGTTTATGCCTATTTGACCACTAATAACCGTTTTATGATATTAATGGAATGCAATAGAGCCTCTTATCGGCCTATTCTTTGTAGAATGCACAAATAGAAACATCCATTCCATGTAAGTGGTACAAACTTAGTTGCTATACAATACGCTTTTGAAGTAGGACACGCTTATTGAAAGATCGAACTAGAGTTTTGCTTTTATTTCACATATATTTAAGGGAGATTAATGGTGAACGTTAGGAAACAATGATGTATCAGACCTGCAAAAACTAAATTCTGATTAATTTAATGTTCACTAATCTCAATATCTGTTTTAATATGTGCCGCTCTCATCTTTATTGCTTATCTATATCTATACTACATATAAAGCATTTGAGGTGTTTTCCTTAATGTTGAAAATTAAGAATAAAATTACTAAATTACCCCTTAATTTTCTTTTTAATACTAATATGTTAACCCATCTTTCCATATCTACTATTAAACTTACCAAAATACACCAATTCATATTTATATACTACATATATATAAATATAATTTAATTTAAATTTAAATTTAAATCTAAAGTTATTTTCTATTTATTAATCTCATGTCCAAACCGACATAATATAATTTAATATAATTTTATTGTTTATAAACTTTTTTGTCCCGCTGCAACGCGCAGGTTTACAGCTAGTATAGATAAAATCAATTATGTGGGTTCTTCATAATTACCGTATTACTCAATAGTCATGGAAGTAGCAATCCTTGACAATTCAATCATATTTAAGTTAGTGTATCTTTTATGTGCGTTGATTATGATGTGATTGTTTTCCGCCATTCTAAATTTGAAGGCAACCTTATCTTTGTGAAAGTGTAAGTAGTATTGGAGAAATAAACCCCCCTTACTGTAATACTTTACAGTATGTGAATAAATGTGAAATGTGTGTAGATAAATTGCTTATCGAGATTATCTTCTTGCAGAGAAAGCAGCTCCAAGATGACGCCTCCAAACCGTAGATATACTGATTCATATAGTCCCATTAAATCATTGAAATTATCATCTTCACCCCAAAGAAACATATCATCATCCATCAATTCTTTACGAGACTATTATGGTCTTCCACCAAATGATCCAAAAAGTATCAACGAAGGTTATGAAATGATTTACACCAACTCACTCCTCGGTCATCACAGGAAGTCAAAAAGTGAAGCCAACGGGTTTTCCAAGATCTCTAAATATGATAATGCTAACATTCTCACTGCAAACGATAAAAGCATTGAGAAGTTGGTAAGAAGGCGTAAATCAGATGTTGATCTTAACAGTCGCACCCCAGAAGACTTGGCATCACATTCTAATATAGTGAACAATACAACTATTGAATCTGAACCATTTGCACCCAACATGATTCAGTTAGGATCCAGAGATTCCTCATCAGGTCAGTCTTCAAGCGGGGTGAGGAAATCTTCAAGTGCACCAATCTTTCTTCAATCAGAGACTACTGTTGACAATAGTAGCCCGGCACCATCTTCAATTTGGCCGATATCTATGTTAAACTTTACTGCTGAGCTTCAAGCGATGTCTATTGCAGCCATAGCAAGTCCACTTTTTGATGGATTACCAAAGCCTACAAGTGGTCGGAAGAACAAGGCAGCTCGTGATTAGTAAATTTTATATATTTATTTACATCTCTATTTAAAGGAAGTTGGTGTTATTTTGAGAAAATAGAAAGAATTGGCGATAGGGAAATAAAAGAGTTGGTACGATTATTGTAATTTTTGACCAGGGATGGAATACACACTTAGAGTAGCAGTAGCAGTTAGAGAAGCATTTGAGATTTCCATTGTATACTTATATTTACTCTCAGAAGTTTAAATATGTCTGTTTTGACACGTCTTATATTTTTCTGGTCCTAACCGACCCTCTTCAACTTGTTGTTTCGAGTTAGTAACATGTTGCTAACAGGTTGTATCTTTTCTGGCCTTTTAGTGAACCCCAGTCTGCAGTGATGAACTGTTACACTGATAACACTCTCTTAACTAGTACCCGTTATCACCGAGTCCACACATATTGTATGTTAAAGAAGAGATATAAGACCCAAGAAATGGGTAAAAAAAATGGAAAGATTGGAACAAGGGAATAGCTCTGAGAGATCCCTAAATCCTTTATGGCTTGGTTTTGAACACATCACACTTGGAAGGCCTTTCTGTTCAATAAAGTACAAACATAATGTACAACTTATTTACTACCGTAGTATTTTGTGAAATTGGCGCCTAGTTTACGTGCTGCATACACCTCGCGCCTCGGATTATGAGATCTGAACGTCCCGGACAGCCTAGCGCCTTTTAAAGCTTTATGGAAATGTAGCTTTAATACACATATCTGGATATGTCTTTAGTAACAATGTATTATGTAATATTTAAAAAAAAAAAAAATTATGGGAATATAATATTTTTTTTAAATTACATAAATTATTAACTATATACAAATATCAACGTGTATAAGTTATATTTGGTATGCATAAGTTAAGATTCTTATTTTTGAGAAATAGATATAGTAAAAATACCGATATATAAACTTGGGGAAATTTAACTTTTAACAAAATAAATTTATTAGTTCAGGACTAAAAGTGTCAAATTTAAAAAATATTTAACGGAAAAAGTTTATTAAATCTAACTGATAGGGACGGACGAATTTGGGCAAAATCTTAGACCATAGAGACTAAAAGTCACCTAGGGAATAAATCGACAATTTGGACATACCACATGAACGACTTATGTAATTTACCCTAAAAACTTTATAATCATGGCACTTAAATTTATAACACTATAGAACGGTATGGATTTGTTTCCCCGAAAGAATGAAAAAAGTAAAAAGAAGAAGTGGAGATGCGGGGTATCGATCCCCGTACCTCTCGCATGCTAAGCGAGCGCTCTACCATCTGAGCTACATCCCCATTGTTGAAACGCTTAACAAATTTGAATATCTATAACTTAAATAATAAACAATTCTATCCATTTAGATACACTCCCGCGTAGTTACCAGATATTGGATAAGAAGACGAGTGGGAGAAAAACATACACAACTGACAAACAACTGAAAAACCATAACAAAAATGGTGTCTGCTGCTAAGCTTCTAATTGATTGTTCAAACCCAATTACAACAACTAAACCATCATCGTTACTCAACTCTTTGTTCAACCGACATCATCCTTCTCGAAATGCTTCTCGTACTTTCAATACCATTAAAGCTTCTTCCTTGAACCGTCGTGACTTCATTACCGACACTGCTACAGCTGCAGCCGCTCTTTCGCTCGCGCCCGTTATTGGTACCACTTCCATTGCTAAAGCTGATTCGCTTTCCGAATGGGAAAGAGTTTACCTTCCTATTGATCCTGGTGTTGTTCTTCTTGATATCGCTTTTGTCCCCGATGATCCTGCTCATGGTAATTCTCTCTCTCCTCTTATGTATATCCATTGCTTTTAGAACGTAACCGAATATAGTTATTTTCAATGTACAATCATTTTATACGTGTTTGAACTTTTTTAAACGGAACAAGATTGTATTCCTTGAATACATGAGCAATTCATTTATTTTGATGTAATAAATTGTTAATGTATTTTAAGTATGAATTGTTTTTAGAAGTAAAAAGTATGGATTTATTGCTTGCGAGTTTTGGGATTTGATATTGAGGAACATTTGGAATGGTGGTTTGTGATAGGTTTTTTGTTGGGGACAAGACAAACTCTTTTAGAGACTAAAGATGGTGGGAACACGTGGGTTTCACGGTCTATATCATCAGCTGAAGATGAGGATTTTAATTACAGGTTTAATGCCATTAGTTTCATGGGAAAAGAAGGGTGGATTGTTGGAAAACCGGCTATTTTGTTACATACATCAGATTCTGGTGATAGTTGGGAACGTATTCCGTTAAGTGCTGAACTCCCCGGGGACATGGTAAGGGCTTATCTACTCCACTTGTTCCATTGTTCAGCTCAAATTTGTATGACTCAAATTTTGTGGATAATAATGTAACCCAAATCAACCCGTTTAAATCTGTATGGGTCAAGTTTGCCAACTCTACATCTGTGTCGCCATTTAGGGTGATTTAAGGACGAGACCTGAAAATTGAGCTATGATACCATGTTAAGTTCCAAAGTCATCTAAATGCTTAAACTTTACACATAGCTTTAGTTGTCATTATTGGACGTAGATGCTTATTTAAGATAACACTATAACGGGCACGTTGCAAACTGTTGCATCTATATTTCTGTCTATGACTTGTTACTCGCTCATTAATCTTGATTGTAAAAACAGGATGGTAGGATTGCTTTTTCAAGAAGCTAACTCTATAATTTCACATAAATTTGCGCAGGTGTATATAAAGGCAACTGGAGAGAAGAGTGCAGAAATGGTAACTGATGAAGGTGCTATATATGTAACTTCAAACCGAGGTTACAACTGGAGGGCAGCGGTGCAAGAAACTGTTTCCGCTACTCTTAATAGGTAATTCTATCGCACCCCATTCATTACACACAGTTGCATAATACTCTAGGGTGCTATATATGTCTGCTTGATTAACACAATTTATTTTTCTTTCAAAACTAACAGTTATAAAACTCTATTTCGAGTGCAGAACAGTTTCTAGTGGTATCAGTGGTGCTAGTTACTATACAGGAACCTTCAATACCGTAAATCGCTCACCGGATGGAAATTATGTCGCTGTGTCCAGTCGTGGTAACTTCTTCCTGACCTGGGAACCAGGACAGGTTATGCTCTTTCTTGATGCTATATCTTTTTCACAATTTGTTGATACTTATCGTTACTAACTAAATGTACTTAAATTTGTACAAATATAGCCGTACTGGCAACCACATAACAGATCAGTTGCAAGAAGAATTCAAAACATGGGTTGGAGAGCCGATGGTGGCCTCTGGCTGCTTGTACGCGGTGGAGGTCTTTATCTCAGCAAAGGCACCGGGGTAAGTAAAAGTTCAATAAAACCATTTTTAAATCTTATTTTACGAACATGCAATTCTTCTTCTGATTAATGTAAACCACCTGAACTTTTTTTTTACTAGATAACCGAGGACTTTGAAGAAGTTCAAGTACAAAGTCGTGGTTTTGGGATTCTTGATGTTGGTTACAAATCAAAGGTAATATCCTTTTGCATCAACTTTGTTGCTTGGTTTGCGTACATTTAGTCGCTAAGAGTATTTCTTACACCTAGCGACTTGTAGCCAACCTAGAGGTGGCAAGATGGGCGGGATTGTGTAGACTCGCAGACCTTTTTGTCCATCTTTTAAAATAATTAATCCTTTAATTATGATTACAAAAAATATTATTGTATTACAGTAATAAACGAAGTCTGAATAAAACGATTTAGTAGATGTACGCATAAAAAATAAAAACAGGCCTTTGGGCGACTTACACCCGTTCAACTCATTTGTCTTTTAGCTAAATCTTTTGAGTTGACCCATTAATAAGTAAATGGGTCGGAATCTTGCCTAATGATTTTTGAACCTAAACCCGATGTTCCATGAGGCACCCACCCGGTTGAGGTGAATTACCCCTATGGCAGCTCCTTGAGATAACAAAAAGTTTCTGATGAATCACTTTATTATATGGTTACGGTAGCACTGTGCTCCGTGGTCTGTACTCCCACAATGCAACGCAATAAGCTAACAAGTGTCGGACAAAAACCTCGTAGACCAGTAGACTTGCACACAGTAGTTGACAACTAAATTGAGCTTCTTTATGTTCTGAAACTGAGATTTCAATACTCTTGAATACAGGATGAAGCTTGGGCGGCTGGCGGAAGTGGAGTCCTTTTGAAAACTACCAATAGTGGAAAGTCATGGAGTCGTGACAGAGCAGCTGATGATATTGCTGCTAATCTTTACTCAGTAAAGTGAGTTAATGGCCAATTTTCGATGTTATCTAAATTAAAAGAGATTTATCTCAGCAACTTGATCATTTTATAAAACATACATTTTTAATATTGACTTCCGCTTACCTATATCTTGTAGGTTTATCAATGATAGACAAGGATTTGTGCTAGGAAATGATGGAGTGTTGCTAAAGTATCTTGGATGATTTCATGGTACGTAATCCATTAATTCTTGCTTTTGGCTTTGTTCGGTTGTTATAAACTTAAAATTTGCAATTAAGAGTAGTGCAGTTGAGGTTTGATTTAGATGTTTTATGTCCAACGGGTCAAACTGATTAAACTAAATAGAAAAGAGTCAAACGAGTCAAAACTCAAATGAACTATATTCAAATGTATAAAACATTAGTTATTCATAAAGTCTAATGAATCATGAATAAAGAAAGTGACGTATTAGACAAGACCCGCCCATTTTGCCACCTCACTGATAGGAGCATGTTAACATTGAACCTGATTATACAACCTTCTTGCAGGTTTTGATGAAACTTGTAATTTTTGTAATGCGAAAAAGTATCATACATATATGGGGTACCACGGAGAAAGTAAGTTCATATATATTGAATTTATGATGTATTTAGTAAGCAACCCGACTTGATGCGATTGTTTGTGAAACCCTTGTAAATGAATTCAAGAACGACACATCATAATTCTTGTTTTATCGGCTTTAATCCTTCTTTGGTTGTTAAAGTTTGTTATTTCTTAAACTACATGTCATAGAAAATTCAAAATGAATATAATCACTCCTCATAAATAAAAACCAACAAATTAGAACAATTGTATTTTCTATATTCCTTGTTAATAGTTCATTCTATATCAACTTTCATTTCCGAATACCGAAATGAACTAGTCAATATGTGTACGGGTTGAACTTCGGTTTTTGGGACAATTCAAAAAAATGTTGCATATTTTTAGAGCGGTGAGAATATTACTTTTCATAGTACTTACGTCCCATAAACCTAAGATTTTACTCGACACGTAGCTTAAAGAACTTACTAAAAAGATAAAATCGACAAATTTTGTTGGCATGAACTATAATCTTGATATGATTGTTGACGGGCTAATATATAGTTTTAAAATTTGATTATTTTGAATTTCTTAGTTGATATAAAAAGAAAGTTTATTATGTTTATTTATAAAAAGAAAGTTAACGTATAATGAATAAGAAATAAGAAACAACATTCGTTCAACTTCTATACCAAATTAAAAACATAAAAAGTACTAGCTTAATCTTTAAAAGTAAATTACTTTCTTTTATCGTAATATGAACTTCTATAAAAACATTCAACCAATTTTATTTAAACTGGATGTTTTTTAGAAGGATTGAATAAGAATTTTCTTTAAACGAGAGCACGAGACACATGTATCTTTTATCGAGTTAAAGAAATAAAATTATATAAAAATAATAAAAGCAAATAAATTTTTTTATTTATGATTAAAATCATCAAAACATATCTTTGAAAGTATCTGACTTCTCATATTATATCCCAAATCATCTTTACCTTTTATATTAGTAACATGTTTTATACATAGACCGCTTTAGAAGAGGACGAAATTAAAATAATCACTATAAAACACAAAAATCCGTTCATACAGGCTATCTCCTAATCTGTATATGGATGTAATGATATACGAAACCAAAAAAAAATATGTAAACATACTCATTTAAACTTGTGGATAAGTGTATGAAACTTAAAGTCGAGCTCACATAAGCATCGCTTAAACCGAGTTTTAAATAACTAAAGTCTGTATAATTCATAAAAATCATTCTTACTTTTCAAATAACCGAAATTATCATATGATGTGTGATTTGGGTTATTAAAAGAAAAAGGAGAAAAACAAAGGTGTTGTTCTTTTGAACCAAAGGTTTTTCTTCTGAATCTGAATACCAGCTCTGAATAATCAGAGGTGGTCCAAAACTCTGAATCTGAATCAATATACTATGTTCTTTTTTCCACATATGTTTTAATATATTAGTACTAAACTGTTGCATTTATAAACCGTCTTAAATAAAAACATTCATAAAAATGGTCAAACATAGTGGCAACATTTTTCAAATAAAGATAATATTCAAACAACATTTTCAACATTTTGCATTAATTATGCCACAAGTTGATCTCGACAACTGATCATATATTGTTGATCTATTGTATTTCCATGTGGTTGAACCTCATCCTCATCGTACTCGTCCCCATCTTGTACATTCTCGTTAGCATGTACTTCACCTCGATCATATTCGGAGAAAAAATATCACTTAATCCTTCTTTTCGTATATAATTATGAATAGCAAAGCATGCAATAGTAATATCTCTTTGTTTCACCAAAGAATAGGGAGTCATTCTCTTCAAGATGGGAAAACGTGCTTTCAAAACACACAAAGCACGCTCAATCCATACATATTCATATTACTTATTTGAACAAATTAATAAACTAATTGTCTAACATCAATTTCAAGATATAAAAATAATTAACAAAAGAAAAGTTCACATAAAAGTGAATGTAATAGTAGGAGTTTATATGCAATCGAAAACAAATACATATTAAAAAAAATTATATCACCTAAATCTAACAAACAATCATCGATATCAATTTATATAACGAAATCAAGTGACAAACTATTGAAAAAAAATAAAAAAAAATACTTGAATTTAAGGATGGAAAACTTACTGGTGAAGAGAAAGAGGTAATCAGAGGTAAAAAGAGGTTTTTTATGTAGGGTTGTATCAGAGGTAAAAAGAGGTTTTTTGTCTCTGGTTGGAAAAAAAAAAGAACAACAAAATTTTTAAAAACTCTGACCGGGTCAGTGGTCAGAGCCTATTCAGACTTTTTTTCCAAAAAAGAACACCACCAAAATGTTTTTATAATTGGGTTTGAATAACTTACGTTGCAAAAGCATAATTTAAAGGTTATTACTTATGTTAAAATTAATAAAGACACTACAAAAGAGATTGAAACCAAAAACACAATCTTGTTATTTATTTCATTAATTTAATTGCTTAATCTTAAATCAAAATTCACTTGAGTAGTATTTTTTTTTTTTAAATCAAATTACATTAAAGACCGTTAATTATAAAAATAAAATAATTTATACCATTTGCGATCGTTGTGGTTTTATGTTATAAGAAAGATTGTCATTTTTATAACTATTTAATATTTTCGTTTGTGGATAAATATTTAAACTATTAAAGTAATATCACATGTTATATTAATATATAATGTGAATTATACATATAAACATTATATAGCTTATAAATCATCTATAATATAAATAAAATTAATGCTATTTCTAATGTAAATTATATATTATTTTAAAACATTCATAGATTATTAAAATTCATAAGTCAATATTATATATCACATTATTTTAATTGTAAATATGAATTTCAAAGAACGACATCTTGTATGATGTATATTACATATAAACTTGAAAAAAAAAATCAAGTTTTGATAAAAAAATTTTTTTTTAATTTTTTGTCAATTGTTAAAAGTCATGATGTAATCACTTTCTAAAAAATTCTATCAAATAAAGAAAAAGTATATATGAAAGTGTTTGTTTGAGTTTATATAAGCGACTTATAGTTTATTGATATTTCAATTTATATTTTATAAGCCCGAATTATCTGGCTCGGATTTACATAAGTAAACTTATTAATCAAAACCCTCCTTACTGAATTTGTTTGTTTAAAAGTAGTTGATTTATTTGAAAGAGTTGTATGTGAGTGAGAATTTGTAACTTCGTGTATATCGCCTAGTATCGGAAATTCCAAAGCTCATATTTCTGGTGTTTATAAAACTAACGCAATTGCTTCTTTTCTTCTCCGTTCCATTTTTTCTCAATCTCCCAAAATCATGGCTGCTTCTTTCGCTGGATCCGCCGTCGTTAACACTTTCAAATCCGCCGCAATCTCAAACAAATCCGGATTCACCGATCGAAAAGTTTCTTTTGTTCAGTTCAATCATAGCAGCTTCACTTATGGATCTAAATTGTCATTTTCATCATCATCATCATCATCTGGTATAACTTTGTTTTGCTCAGTACATTTTTGAATTTGTATAATTTGAATTTGAATTGTGTGTTTGTATCTTATCTGAATCATCATAAATGAGCTTTAGGGTTTTATAATTGTTTGGTGAAGTTATAGCTGTTATGAGATGCTCCTGGGAGAAAAAGTATTTAGATAGTGTGTCGCTAATGGGTTAGACATGTACTGCTTTTTTACACATTCAGCGGATTGATTTAGGGGGTGTTTGTTTTAGCTTATAGAAGGGCTTATTAGCTTATTAACTTATGTAAGAGAGATAAGCCCATTTTAGGTGTTTGTTTGAGCTTATTAGCTTAGGCGTATGAGCTTATGTAGTAAGGGGGTTTTCATAAGCTCCTTTTGTGTGGCTTATGGGCTTATCAAACATTTTTGCCTTGTCATAAGCTACTCCAAACACTTCATAAAAATTTAAAAGCTTATATTTTATAAGCCATAAGCTACTTATAAAACATAAGCCTAAGCCCAAAAAATAAGCTTACACAAACACCCCCTTAATAAGAAAACGGTTGTATACATTCAACATTTGACATAAAACATAACCAGATTTTTGGAATTCAGTAAAACTGTTTGGTATCAGGGTCTCTGGGTCGGATTTCTTTGATCAAATTCTTTTTCTCTTCTGATTTTGTAAATTTTCATAAATAGGAACTGTGTGTCAAATATAATAAAAAAAAAAAGGATAACAAATTTTACTTTGAACGTTTATCAACACAGTTGACTCATTTTATTTTTGAGGTAATACTTTATACATTTGACCTGTTAGAATAAGAATCTGTAAGTCTTTATGTTAAGGACTCCAAGTACTAAGCTTTGCGGTTGGTATATTTGTGTCTTTTTAAGTTTTGTTATTAAGGCGTCGTTTGTGGACTGGGTGTGTCTCTATATTTGTGTATTGTTTTTAAGTTTGTGGTTTAAGCCGGAATAGGGATGGTTTCATTAAGCATGATAGACATTTGCTCGTTTGAGGTTTGATTTTTATTTGTAAAACATAACCACATGACCTAGATCATAAAATATTGCTGATTGAGGAGACTAAACGACACTTTTTTCCACCACAAATGTATATAGGTATAATAGGATTTGTGCTGTATTTAATTGCTTGAGTTTTATTAAAATAAATTCCAACATTTTAGTTAAGGTTAACTTACGACGAATTTCTAGATATATGTCTAAAACGTTTAAGATGTTTGTTAAATTGAGGATGGTGATATTATGTGGTACGTTGCTGAAAATATTTTGCACATTGGATCTTATTTGATATGATTTGATATAGCTGAATTATTGTTTGTATTATGACTTGCAGGTGTAAAACCTCAGGTGTCTACTATTGAACAACCAATTGTTGCAGAAACACCCAAAACGGAAGCTCCTGTTGTTATTGTGACCGGAGCATCTAGAGGTATTGGCAAGGCAGTTGCATTGGCTTTAGGCAAAGCTGGTTGTAAGGTGAGAGAAAAATATTATTAATGTCGGAAATTTCTTTGTGTACATTTCTTGTTGGTTTTTAATCTATTTATAGATTGTTCTATTCATCTCATATTTTGTAATGACATGTTACTTTGACTATATAAATTATTATTATCATGTGTAAGTGCTTATTTATGGCTTAAATTTGCAGGTATTGGTTAATTATGCAAGGTCGTCTGCGGAGGCCGAAGAAGTTTGTAAACAGGTGAATTTCGTACAGATATCTAGTTATTAATATGATATCAGGGGAAAACAAACTACAAGTCTTTGTTAATCTTTGTTATTTAGAATTAGTTGTGATTTCATATAATGAAAATGATAAGTTTCTTTTAGATTGAGGCATCGGGCGGTCAAGCACTTACATTTGGTGGAGATGTTTCAAAAGAAGAAGTCGTTACATCTATGATTAAAACTGTGAGCCAAAATAATGTCATAGTTTGATATTTGATTAAACATTTATTTGTATTTAGATTTTTAATTTTTTACTTTGAAATCATTACAGGCAGTTGATGCATGGGGAACTATTGATGTGTTGGTCAACAATGCAGGTGACGTAATTCTACTTTCCTCCACTCCCTTTCCATATAGTCTTGCTTCTTGGTTGTTTATGCCACCTCTAACTATGATGACATAAGTAGAAAAATACGATAATTGTTATCTTCTCCTACTTTCTCTTATAACCAAACACAAAATAAGAGAGATAATCTGCCTCTAGTTTTCGTAATTTTTTCTTTCTTTTTTCATCTTTCCAATGTAATTTTTTTAAATTCATTTCGACCAATAATACAGGGATTACAAGGGATGGTTTGATGATGAGGATGAAGACTTCTCAGTGGCAGGAGGTTATTGATTTGAATCTCACCGGTGTATTCCTATGTACACAGGTCTTCTTGTTGACCATTTTCAAATATTTTTCGATTGCTATATATATGTATTGTTTTGACTGAATTTTCTATCGTTTTAGGCTGCTTGCAAAATCATGATGAAGAAGAAAAAGGTAGTCGTGCCATCTTTTTTTTCTCTTTCTGTTACTAGTTTCATCAGTTATGATGTTTTATAACACACTAATCTTAGAATCCAAACCAACCGGTAAATTGTTCAGGGAAGAATTATCAATATAGCATCTGTTGTTGGTGTGGTTGGTAACGCTGGGCAAGTCAACTACAGTGCTGCAAAAGCCGGAGTACTCGGCCTTACAAAAGCTGTAGCAAAAGAATACTCGGGCAGAGGCTTAAATGTGAGTTTTTGCACCGATACCTTCTTTTAATTATTATTTAGTTCTACTCCCCCAGAACCGGTTCTTCCTTACAATTATTGTTATTACATGCATATCGTGTTGCTGTAGTTGAAAACATGTTTCTTTTTATGTTCAAGGTAAATGCTATTGCCCCTGGGTTTATTGCATCTGATATGACTGCTAAGCTTGGTGAAGACCTCGAGAAAAAGATCTTGGAGACAATTCCCTTGTGTAAGTTTTATTTTTCTTTCTGCCTTTTCAAAGGCTACTGGCCAGTTTTCGATCCCATAAAACGAAACAACGTTTTACATTTTGGATTGCCTAAAATATTCAAACATCTCCTTTTTAGTAAAACTTAATCTATTATTTTGACCATCGTAATCATTAAATAAAAATAACTTTTTAGATTTGGTTTAGTAAGTGGTATCATGACTTTTGATCAAAACAGTTTACTTCAACTACGTGTCAAGTCAATTAGTCAAACAACCCAATATTTTTCTTGGCAGGGTGATTTCTATTTATTTCTGTGTGTCTATGGTGTAACCATTTTTGCAATTCGATTTGTAGCAAGGTATGGTCAACCTGAAGAAGTTGCCGGGCTTGTTGAGTTCTTGGCTCTTAGTGATGCAGCTGGTTACATGACTGGACAGGTTCTTACAAAATCTAAATCTCGCATGATATTATGTTACTTTTGAAATATTATTGGTTGTGCGGAAAAAATATTGTTAACAATGCTGTCATGCCACCACTATCACCATTGTCAGAAAGGGTAAATCTATATCTATAGCTACTAGTAAAGTAGTAATACTACTAAGCTCCGCACTTATATTCTGTTAACAAACTCAGCAGGCTTAATTGTTGGATTTATTTGGTTCAGATTCATGAGTGCTTCAATCTAACGGTTATAAATAATTTAAATTCTATATGTACCAAGTCAAAAAGTCATGTGATGTAGCAAACTTCTCTTTTTTTCCTAGTCAAATAGAGGAAAATAGTTGTACCTGTTTTTGGTATGTGCCGCGATAGCCTTTTCACATCAATGACATGTCAAACTAATCATATATTATTATACGTCTGCGTCTTGCAGGTGATTAACATCGATGGTGGAATGGTGATGTGAGATAACCTAAAGCCAATTGTATTTCATACTAGTCCAGAACTTATGGAGGCACATTTTTTTTTACTTTGAGATAGCTTCAAAATAATTAGGTACCCATGTAAGAAACATTTTAGTGATCTGAAACATTTCTATTAAAACTGAAAGAGGTTTGTATTTTCAGTCATATTCGACTATTCGAGTGTGGTGTTTTGGGTTAGCCGTTAATTGTCTCATATTTGTCGAGGGTAGTGGTACCTCTTTGCAATAATCGTCAATCTCGTCGTTGATGCTATGCAATGACACAATTAACAATTGATGTAAAGTCTTAAGTGTTAGTTTTGCCATTGCCTAAAGTTGTTCTGACTACTTGTTCCCAAGATAACAAGGTTTTTCTAACCCGTGAGTCGTGGCGGGTTTTAAAAATATATTTGATGATAAATCAAACTAAAATTAGTTATACTTGTGATAACAAATGATTGTTTGTAGATAGTTAATCTTTAAACTAATTTATAAACACTAAATTAATTAGATTTATGTAAATTACACTGAAGTTTTAAACATATATTTGATGTTTAATCAAACTAAAATTAGTTATACTTGTGATAACATATGATTGTTTGTAGACAGTTAATATTTAAACTAATTTATAAACACAAAAATTAATTAGATTTACATTTCAGTAAATTACACTGAATGTCAAGTTTTAATAAGTATTTAATTATTTATTTTAGTGTGTTGCGGCATAAACTTAACAATTACTTATTTGAATAGGGTTTTTTTTCTTCTTAGATATTAGTTTTTTAAACGGGATTTGATTTTTCTTTAGGTTTTTTCTATTTTTATTAGTCATGAGAAAATATTATAGACTTTAAACTCATATTAAAAGAACGCACAAATAATAAATTCTAAAGAAAGAACTTACTGAGTTTCGAACAAACCGTTCAAGTAAAAACTTACTTAGTTTCGAACAAAACGTTCAAGTACAATAATTATTATTTTTCTTTTATCAAAATAACTTAAGTCTTTGAAATTTTTATTTTCAATTAATTTACACTTAAAAAAAAAAGAAAAGGAAAAAAAAATTATTCACCAAATAGTTAAAACCATTTTGGTTAATCTTAGTGTTTGAATAGCTTAAAAGTGGGTTCGAGTTAACCCTTATGAGTTACTTTTGTAATTCTATAATATTCTTTTCGAGATAATTCATTATATAGCAATTTTTCTTTGATACTAAAACTTTAGTGACGAAAGAGACAAACCGGCATCTAAAAATGTAGATAACACCACCGTGTATTGAGTGAGAGAGAAAAAACAACGTTGTAATTAGGATTAATGATTTTTGAGATAATTTAATTTTAAAAAAGATTTTATAATTAAAATCTAAACCATTAAATTATATATAAATGAATGATTTAGATTTGTTCATTGTATCTTTAAAACCTTTAATAATATTAGATTGACTTCTTTAACTATCTTTCAAACTCTTATATAGGAATTTACTACTTATTCTCACATTATGATTAATTCTAACAATTTATTTTGTTTATACCAATTATTTGAAGTAAATCCTAAGAGCATCCGGTGTGGGGTGTATTCTCGTTCGTTCTGAATCCCACAACGAGCCATCTCCTCTAGTTATTACGCGTCGTTCTCGGTTTGATTCTCATGATAACAAGCCGGTTTTTTTTTTCTTTTTCTTTTTCTAACGGCCAAACTTAAAAAAAAAAAATCTCATATTAACCGACGGCTATAAAAAAATGTTAGTGACGGGTGCTCTAAGTGGTGCTCTAAGTGGTGCTAAAGTGTCTACAAAAGTAATCCCAAAATCATCAGAGTCGTGATTATCATAACCGGTGTTCTAAGTGGTGCTAAAGTGTCTACACCTGTCTTTCTTTACTTTATGTTAGTGACGGAATTAGACAATATTTTTTTATTGAAAGGTCCAAAATGTATATACTTTATTTTAAGGTGCACAATTTTTATTTTGAAATGTAGTTTAAAAAAAGCAAAGGAAATGATAAAAGTTCTAATTTCTAAAACCTATAAAAGTTTAAAGTTATTACAGATAAAGGAAAAAAATCATTTAAAACCGCTTATTTTCTAAGGTACAAAATAATCAATTTTAACCATCTATTAATTTTAATTCAGTGGCCTAGATTAAAATCAAAACCTATATTTAACTTTTTCTTTAAATTAATTTATCTCGCAAACCATTAGTCATTAGACAAAATAAATTACGCTTTTGTCACCGTCTTGTTCTCCTCTTTAATTAGAGCATTGGTCATATATACTTTCGACGATTTTTATTTTTTGATGTTTAGATGGGTATTAAAATTGTATAGTTAATATCACATGTGATATTAACATCTCATTGTAAATTTTCAAAACAAAAAATATTATGCAATGTATAATTTATCTAGACCAAGAAAAAAAAAAAAATTGACAACTTTTTTTCCCCCGTTTTTGGACAAATATTTAAACTCATAATGTTATATCACATATGATTTTAACATCAAAAGTGGATTTAAAGACCTAAAATCATTATATTATGTATAATTCAGTTGAATAGGTAAAAAGTTTCACGAAATCATATGTGATAGTATTAATATCACATGTGATATTAATACAAATAATATGTGATTTTATAATATACGTAGTATTTTAAAACTAATACGTCAATAACTCACATGATTTGTACTTTAAATATGAGGCATAATCTACATGAACCCGGAAAAAAAAATAGAATTTGACAAAGTTTTATTTTTTCGGTTTTTGTCAAATGTTGATATTTGTAAGGTATTGGAGTTGGAGTTGGTTCCTCGAAAAAGCACGGATCCACCTTTGCGTGGGGTGTTGTACTAGAGGCGGTTCGATCCCGAGGCACAGATAAAGCTCACTCGTGGGGAGAAACCTCTATACCGTTGAACCAAAAAGCCTTTCAAAAAAAAAATATCATATGTGATTTGAACACTAAAAGTGAATCTTAAAACATAGATATGGTAATAAATTTGTATTTAACTAGATCTAAAAAGCAAAACATAAGAATTTTAAGTCAAACTACTACTATCACATGTGATAAAATTGTGATTTGATAATATAAACTTTTCAAAATTCGGAAAAAAATTTCGTCAAAAGTATATCAAGTGGGTGCTTTATAGAAAAAGGAGATAATGCTTGTTTTAATTGTTAATTTATTCGTTTAATACATGTACAGTTTTTAAAATAATTAATTTTTAAATAGAAAAAAAGTTAAAGCGGGTTTTCAAATAAAATGCTGTAATTGATTATTTTGTACTCAAGTTTTTTTTAAAAACAAAAGAGTTATAGAGAGTTGTAACAAGTGGACCAATTTGTTATTGGGTCGACTAATTCTATAAAACCCAATCAAGCAAGCGAGGTCCCCTAAAACCCTAATTGTATTACCCTATAAATACACCTTACTTTCTTAGCAGCAGCAATAGCAATTTGTAAATCGGTTACAGGATATTTGTTTCAGCTTAATTTGCGTATAAGTTTTTCAAAATTTACGTAAGTCGTAAGTTAATCAAACAATAGTCAACTTTTTTTTTCTTTCTCTTTTTCAAATAACTATTGAAAATTGTTGTGCTATGATGAATTATGTGTGGACTAGAGTTTCTGATATTGGGCTCTTCTTCCCATTTTATTTTGACGACAAAACCCTTGGCTATCTGAGCACTCAATTTATAAATGTTTTATTGTTTTAAGTTGGAGCCTATGATGATAAATATAATTATCTTAGCGGATTTCATTGAGATTATTTTTAATCAATGATATCTTATTGTTACACACACTGAGGCTCTTGTTTTTTATTTAAATTTAAAAATACATTTATGTTTGGAATGATTGGGTTGCTATGATGATTTAAAGCACCGTAGGGGTGTTATTAGGGCAGTGGACAAATCAATTCATTTTGGTTTCCCGTGATCCCATTAATAAACGACTTCTCCTTCCACTGAGCTTTACCTATCATTCCAGATTTTATATTATCTTTGATTAAATGCATCCAAATACCAATTCTGGAGGATTAAATTAGTTCCTCACGGTGTAATGGCTCGGATGCAAAATTGATAAATGTGGCCATTCTGATAAATGGTCGTTTAATACCATTCTATCCGGGAAACTCCTCATACAATTCTAAAAGATCTCTTTTTTGTTTGTATAAGATAAGTTGAAATTATATAAGCTCGTAAGCCATTTAAACAAAATACTAAAACCTTGATAATAATATAATTGGGTCGTGTACATAGTTATCATATAACATAGTTAAATTGCATTGAATACAAGTTATATCAACCTGTTACAACCTATTTTTTTTCAATGACATATTAGTGATTTAGATCCCCTGTCATTCAATTAGGCAGTATGTGACCCATAAACCTTACATCAAAGTAAATTACATGTCTTCTAATATTCATTTAAAGAGGAAACTCTTTTTACGAAGAACAATCTCCTACCAATGTGATAACCCCATTGACCTGTTACAACCTATATGTGAATCACAAAGCAATTTTCTGTTTTCACTTCATTGGTATTGAATAGCATAAAGTAAAACTAAAGGTTAGTATATGGGCAAATTCCCAAAAGCATATCATTATTTTGAAATTTTGCAGAAACATGACTTTATACACCTGAACTTAACCCTCTTTAGACTATGCGGTGTGGTAAGTGATTTGGGGTGATGATGTGAAGTGATAGAGGTGATTTGTAGGAAAGAGAGTGTGATTTGTAGGAAAGAGAGTGTGATGATGTGGAGTGATAAAAATGGGTGGTGTGGTTGTGTGTAAGTGATGATGATATGGAGTGATAGAGGAAAGAGAGTGTAATTTTAAAAAGTTGTATATTTATAATTTTTTTTTATATAAATAAAATTTAAAAACTTGTATTTTTATTAAAAAAAAACAAACACACACTACAATTTATTAAAAAACATATTACGATTAAACTAAAATACGTTAAAAAAATACAATTTAAAAAAAAAAAACACTTCAATCTTCAGCGTTGTTTCCTCGGGGGCGGTAATACCAGACATGTTCGATCAAATCGGCTAACAGACTGTGATGGGTACCTTCGTCACGCATGTCACGTATGTTCTGTTGTTTCTCTTCAAAGCTAATCTGGACTTCTGGTTCGGTAGCATTCTCATCATAAGCTTGACAATACGCGAGACCTTTGTCTTCCAAAATCATGTTATGAAGAATTATAGCGGCGTACATCGCGTTTCTAATTTTTTCTAAACTCCAAGCTCTTGCGGGGTTTTTAATTATATGCCACCTTTTTTTCAACACTCCAAATGCCCGTTCGATGTCCTTTCTTGAAGATTCCTGGGCTTTTTTAAAATGGTTACGCTTCTCGTTTAATTCGTCTCTTTCCCTGAAAAACTTTATTAACACCGGCCATTTTGGATAAATACCGTCAGCGAGGTAATACCCGTATTTGTAGGTTGTGTCGTTAACAATAAACGACTGATCGGGAGCCGTCCCATTCACAATGTTGTTGAAAAGCGGTGACTGATCCAAGACGTTGATGTCATTATTCGCTCCAGCAACCCCAAAAAATGCATGCCATATCCACAAATCAGTAGAGGCCGTAGCCTCTAACATAATGGAAGGGTGAGTGTGATTACCCCTATGGTATTGACCATGCCAAGCCACAGGACAATTTTTCCACTCCCAATGCATACAATCCAAACTGCCTAGCATACCGGGAAAATTGTGTTTTTCATCATGAACCATCATAATCTGCTGTATGTCGCTCCAACTAGGACGGCGTAAATATCTCTTGCCGTATAAAGAAACCACACTTATTTCAGATATTATTACATTTTAAGTACAAATAAGTTTTAAAGTAAACTAATTAAAAATGTAAAGGTTAAAAATTTACCTTCGCAAAAGTAGGCAAGAGAGTCACGTGAAATTCTTTCGGACATTTTTAAATACTCGTCCCACATGTCACTACAAGTGCCAAAAGCAAGTTGTCGTATGGCGGAGGTGCATTTCTGAATCGGTGTAAACCCAACCCTTCCTCTACAATCAAATTTTTGCCTAAAATACTCAAAATTGTTTTCAAAATCGTGGCATATCCTGAGAAACAGCTCCCTCCTCAGTCGAAAACGACGGGTAAATTGTTCGTCGTTGTAGGTGCAACCCGGAGAAAAGTAAGATTCCATTAGTAGTGTGTTAGTTTCTTCACGGTTACGTTCTATGACGGTTCTTCTTCTGGTGATTGGTCTTTCGATATGTTGTGATGCATAGTTAACAACGGCTGTAATCGTTTCGGCTATAATTGCATCTTCATCCGAACTTGACGAACTTGACATTTTATAAAACTTTGTGTGTGTTTTTTGTGTGTGTTTGAGTATTTGTATATATTTTGTGTGTGTTTGAGGATGTGTGAGTGTTTGTATATATAGGCAATTCTTTTAAAAATATGGCCGTTGCACACAATATTCGACCGTTGCTTCAAACCTTTTCCCCCACCACGGCGTTATTCTGCACACGCCGTGGCTGGATTTTTGCCTATAACGCCCCCACCGGAGTGGGGGGAGGCGTGATGGGGCGTTATCCAGCTGAGGTGGCGGCGTTATTGGTGCTCACCACGCCTCACACCGCATAGTCTTATATTATTTAGTTTCAAATGTTATGGAAGTTTTACTTCAATGGTTTATAATATCTATAAACCTTTCAAGTAAAGACAGAAGCAGGGCAAGAGCTAGTTGCTTTCAGTTTAGTCGCTGTCCGTCTTCTCATTTTAGTTGAATTTGATACATGTGAGGTTGTGGATGTGGGTTTTTCAATGATTGAGAAAGTATAGAACTTATTAGCATCACAAATTGTGTTTACATTGTCTTTGTTGCCACTAATAAAGTGAATAATATAATATTTCATAATTTTATTTCACACTTTTGTTTCTTACGGAATTCGAATCTATGACCTACAGACAAATGGATCATTCACATAGTTATTTAGTGATCGGTGATGACTGCTACAACCAACCTTTCCGTATTGTCATTTCTCCGGCCATAACTTATAAAACAGAAAGAAAAATGATCTGCTTGTTTACAAAATGGGGAATAAGGTTTTAACATAAGGGTAAAATCTAACACAAGCTATTATTAGTATCTAGTTAAGTAAACCGTAAATATTGCAACAAGTCAACAACAAAAAACAATTTGCATATAAATCATACTTTTTAAGTTTAATCGTGACATATATGATATTTTAATATTAAGTTTTACATATATGATATTATTCATTTATCAATGGCATATATGACTTTCTTAGTTTGCTACATTTATAAAATCTCGTGGCATGTATAGTCACCAAACGACCAACGATCTGGAAAAACATCGAATGCTCTTTCAAAGTATATTTGTTTATTATTATTTCCTTCACTTTCTTGAATTGGTTTGAATTATGTATGTTTTAGTATAGTGGAGAAGAAAATGCTTTGATAAATGAATCGCGCTCCAAATAAGTCCTATTTGCGAGGTAATACCCTTTGGTGTATGTTGATTAGTTTATCGAAGATGTACTGGAAGCGCTGTGGTTGAGGGTTCCGTGGAACAACGACGGTGGTTAAGAACCTTGATGTCGTTTTCCGACCTCACGAAGCCAAAATAAAATAAAATAAGGATGTCATATCTATATATCCTACAAGACAACCGAGAAATATAACCATTTGAAATCCTAGGTCACCTTGTGTATATTGACATTGCCATATATTTGGTTATGCTCCTGATGTCGGTACATCCATTCAAATGCTACCTAACATTCTTTTTGGTCCATGAGCTTGTTCATATTTTTTTATATAAACAATTTATATCATATTTTTTATATAAACAATTTATATCATTTTGTGTTAGTTTTCTTAAATAAACAATTTATATGATTAAATGTCAAGCTACAGTATGCCCACCAAACGTTTGATGAAATGTCTACAAATTGAAAGGTGTTTTGTTTAGTTACCAAGGTTAACCTGCCTTATTGACTATTATTTTGAATTGTCCATTTAACTCAGTTATGTGTAAATAGGCTTATTTAGGTTATATTTCATTTTAGCACTTCTTTGTTTTAATTTCTTTTCTATTATAATCATAATTTGTAAGCTTGAAACTATGTGTACTTAGTATCTTCCCTTAAAGTTATAACTTAGAAGAAAGATAAACGAGTATGATTTCATTACAAGAAATTTCAATGATGTGAGACAAAACTTATATTGGTAAGTTTTGCAATCAATATGAACATATATTTGTGCTTCTTGATGATCCCGTTTGTAGAATTAGTTGATTGATAGTTTTGAACTTGTTCATGTTTGACCAAACGTTTGTGAATTTCCATTTGATTGTTCAATGGTAATAATTTATTACTAAAATGATTTTTCAATAAGCAGATGATAAGCATAACAAAGATTACAATTAAGAACATAAAGGATGATGAAGAAAAACATTCGTACTCCTTTCATTTCTTTGATTTGTACCTAGTTTTAGGATTTTTATTTTAACTTTTTACGATTACTATGAGTTGTTCGTATTTGATCATACTTGGTTCATGGATTTTTTTCTCCATCACATCTGAACATCGTCACGTGTTCATATATTATCGCAGTTGTTCATATATTATCACAGTTGTTCATATATTATCACAGTTGTTCATTTGTAAACATTAAGATGCGATCATATGAACACACATAAAAATGAGTTTAGTATTGAAAAGTTAGGGTTCTCTAAATAAAAAATTCTTACTTAATCATCATATACATTAAAGTGAAATTAATATATTTGTATATTATGTAAAGAACGATATTGGTAACCATGCGAAAAAATCATTGGCGGGAGGTTTTTAATAAAGAAAAAACATTTGTTCATAAATGCACAAGATTTAAAATACTAACCCAATCGACGAATTATTTTTTTCCCAGGCCACACAAAAGTTTTATCAGAAAATAATAATTACTTTAAAAAATATGTTATGAAAAAAAAAGAATAAATTAAGATGAGAGAGAAAAGAAAAAAAAATCTAAATTACAAATAATAAGATTACTATTTTACCCTTTTTAATTTTAGAAAAAGGTTTAATATTTAAAAATAAATGAGTGGCTGAGAATGAGTTCTCGCAGTTCTCGCAAAAATCCGAGTTCTCGCATGAACTGGTCCCTATATATATATATATATATATATATATATATATATATATATATATATATATATATATATATATATATATATATATTCGGGTATCCATCGGGGCCGGTTTCGGGTACGGTCATGGATACCCGACAGGTAATACCATCCCAGCATCCATCCCCGATTTTTGAATTCGGTTATTATCTGTCCCCGTCCCGGTCAACTCGGGGATTTACCCGGTCAACTCGGATTCGGTTTTCGGGTCTCCATCGGATTCAGTTTTTTTTGCCATCTCTAATAACAACAACCATATGAATTGTTTTCAAGAAAGTATTACATGCTTGGTTTTTTGTACATTAATTAAACCGCACCCCTGCATTTCGGGTTTCACAAATATGTAACGAATGTACAACCAATTTATACATATATTTACTTTTCAAAAACAGCTCATATTGTTACCGTTATAAAAAGCCTATTTTATTTTGATATTCCTTAAATTAAACTAGCAATTTTTGAGGTATTACATAAAAATAAAAATAAAATAAAAACCTAACGACTAACGTCCTCCAACTAGAACGTCTTGGTCATGCACCACTTCGTATGCTCTTTGAAGAGTCTCAACATGATGTTGTTTGCTAAACTTAACTAAAATATGAGATCTCTTGATACCAGCTAAAAAAAATGTAAGATGATTCAAATAATTTGTCATATTTGATAAGGCATATACCTTCGAATGGTACTAAATCAAAGATTTAAATCAAACATGAAAAATGTAAACCATTGAAATGAATCTAAGAGCACTTCCAATGAGCGTCAACCCTGTGTTAACATCGAATGTCATCCCACTTGTTAGCCGGGGCCATCCTCATGGTTCAAGAATTTTTTTTTTCTTTTCTCACTCACTTTTACAAGTAAAAAAATTATATTTTTTCGATTACTTTCTTTTTAGCATAGCGGGTTCCATGTGGTTCTTTTTAACGTTATGTGGATGTCACATGATCAAATTTAACAAAAATAATAACGAAATATTAACGGTTGGACTACAGGTGAAAAAAATGAGCACTTTTTGATGAGAAGTGTAATTTTTAAAAGTTATGGACGATAAGTGATTT
Source organism: Senecio squalidus (assembly GCA_910822075.1). NCBI lineage: Eukaryota > Viridiplantae > Streptophyta > Magnoliopsida > Asterales > Asteraceae > Senecio > Senecio squalidus. The sequence continues at coordinate 52,168,716 of CAJVGC010000432.1, forward strand.
TTTGGCCAAAATTAAGGACGTACAATGTAGTTTTTTCATTATACAAACATGTCGACATTTTTGAATATGATGGGGTTATTTTGATGCCCGATAATAAGGATAAATATTATTAAGATAAGACACAAATAATTTATTATAATTTAAAATTATAAGATAGGACATATCACATATGTTTAAAATAGATAAAATAATCTATAAGTTTATCTGTTTTCAAATATAAAAAAATCTAGAATTCACGAGTTTGTAGACCAAACTTACTTACGTGGGGCAGATAGCTCCTATCACAATCTGGAATTCAAAATATAGTACCGATAATAGTTTATGCCAAGCAGCATCATATCCATCTAGCTACATTATTCTTGCTCTGTGTGTTTGTGTTCAATTGGGAAACTATGGCTGGAACAAGTGTGGTTCAAGTGATGATGCTGATAATGGTTGTGATGGCAACTGCTGATGTTGGCAGAATTTACATGAACAAGAGTTTACGACCGCTGCCGGAGAGACGTAACCTTCTTGCTAATGGTCTTGCTGATACTCCTCCCATGGGGTTCGATCTCATCTATTCATATACTATATATTACACCTCTTTTGCTTTTTCAAAACGACTTAACTATACAAAGATTTGTTATTAGTTTGGCGGTATGTAAGTTAGGTCATTAACGTAAAGTAAAACAAAAGTATGAATTATTGGGTAGTACGTATGATATAATATTTTTACTAAAAAAAAAGGATATTGTTTTTTAATACAGTAGTAGTAGTTATTTATACTCCTCGTCTCAAAACAAATGTCATGTTATAACTTTTTGAAGTTTTTCTTTTCGATTTTGACGTTAAATAATTTTGTTTCTGTTATATAATACTCGATTATACATTTAAACTTAATCCATTCATATACAAATTTATGGAAAAACAAAATGTAGAAAATTGTATAGTGTTATGAAAGTAGGATTACGATGATTACTGATGCAAACAGACGATGATGGATTTGTTTCAGGTGGAATAGCTGGAATCATTTCAGTTGCAACATCAATGAGACAATGATCAAACAAACTGGTGACTAAATTGATGCACAAATTAATCAAAATTATTATTGTTTTTTAACCATTGATTAATATGCTCTACAGCTGATGCGATTATTTCTACTGGTCTTGCTAAGCTTGGATACAAGTATGTAAATATTGGTACGGATATTTAAATATTTTCGTTCATCGTTAATAACGCTTCTTTACTGATTTGAGCTAGTAACTAACTTTAAAACTTGGTTATTCGTCTCATTATAGATGATTGTTGGGCTGAACTTACGCGTGATCAAAAGGTTTGCATATTTTCAATCTTATTTTGTTCATGAATGGTTTGGGTCTATAATTTGTGGAATCTAAATGTTTAAACGATTTCAGGGTAACCTTGTGGCAAGGAAATCGACATTCCCTTCTGGTATCAAAGCTCTTGCAGACTATGTCCATAGCAAGGGTCTTAAGCTCGGTATATATAGCGATTCAGGGTAAGATTGAGTACCAAATCTTGTGCAAGTGTTTAATCCGTTTCTTATGTAAATCGCATCAAAACCAGTGAATTTGTCAATCTTGTGCTATTTTATGTAATCATTGTTAGTCGCAATATTTTCCACATTTCATTTCTCTCAAAACGTATACCATTGCCGTGTTCACTTCTGTTATGCTTTAGTCTAAGCAACTTATAGGATCACCTTCTTTGCGTTTATTTTGCAGTTCCATGACTTGTAGCAAGACCATGCCTGGTTCACTTGGTCATGAGGAACAGGATGCCCAAACATTCGCTTCTTGGGTATGATTCTACTTGTTTACTTACTTTGACTTTAAGCTTTCGGGGTTTGACTATAAACCATTTACGTCTTTTTTGTATAGGGTATCGACTACTTGAAGTATGATAACTGTTACAATGAAGGGATAAAACCAACTGTTCGGTAACTCACCAATCGCTTCAATGTCCTAAAATCATGAAAACAGTTATTTTTATATGTTTTTGTAACAGTATGGTCTATCTCAACGTATGCAGATACCCGGTAATGACTAGAGCTCTCATGAACACAGGCCGTCCCATATTCTTTTCACTATGTGAATGGTGATTTATCTTTATCAACTGGTTCCTATATTTATTACTTGCGATCAAAACTTATTTTCCGTTGTAAATCATTTGCTAGGGGTGACATGCACCCTGCTCTTTGGGGTTCTAAGCTCGGAAATAGTTGGAGAACTACAAATGATATTACCGATACATGGGATAGGTAATTGCGTATGCTTGTTTTACATATTTAGCTTATTTTATGTTAAATTAACTAAGAATCGGATAAAATTAATTTTGTTTGTTTGAAACTTTCTACAGCATGCTGAATATAGCAGATATGAACGAGTTTTATGCAGATTATGCGAGACCCGGTGGTTGGAATGGTTTGTTCTCTCTTTATGCCATTTTGAACCAATTGGTTTTGAAATTGAACCCGATTGATTCAGATTCTGACGTTTTTCTACTAACAGATCCAGACATGCTTGAGGTCGGAAATGGAGGGATGACAAAAGACGAGTACACTGTACATTTTAGTATATGGGCTATGTCTAAGGTATTATATATAATCCGTTATTAAATTTGTTTATGTTAAAAGCTCGATTTCAGACTTTCACTCACGAGTCATTGCAGGCTCCTCTTCTTATTGGTTGTGATGTTAAAAATATCGTGAAAGACACTCTTGATATCCTTGGAAACAAGGAGGTCATTGCTGTCAACCAAGGTAAGCTAACTAATCGATTTTGAGATTTAAAAGCCAAAGATCTGTTGAGGTTCTTTACTCAAAAAGTTTGTCTTAGAACTTTTAGTAAACTTCACTCGGATTTCTGTCGAACTTGAAGCTAGTTTGTCACCAAATTTGATTTTTTAAAATCAAACGATGACGCTTGGTATTGTTTTGCTTTGATCAAATGCTTATATCCATACAGATAAACTCGGGGTTCAGGCAAAAAAAGTTAGAAGTGAAGGCGATCTTGTGGTAAGTCACTAAATCTGTTCAAGTTAACTTTATGCTCATCGTTATACATCATGATTAGGCTATTATTGAAATAATATTGATTTTGTAGTTATAGTTAACACATTAGCTATTTTAAAGAATTGGACCAAAAGTGTTTGCGGGTCAACACATTTCATTTGACCCATACATGAAAATAGCACATTGCGACCCTAACGCGTTTGTTTGACAGGTTTGGGCAGGGCCACTATCTAATTACAGAGTAGTTGTACTTCTGCTGAACCGCGGTCCAGTAAGTAATCCGATCACAGCCCATTGGGACGACATAGGACTTCCTCCAAACACAGTTGTGGTCGCCAGAGATCTTTGGCTCGTAAATCTCATTTGCCTTTCCATTGTAATTGTACTTCTACTTATCGTTTTACTTATGTTTTTTAAATGGATTCCAAATGCAGCACAAGGAAATGAAGCAAAGACCTGTTGGGAACTTGACCGCTATGGTTGCGTCTCATGCTTGCAAAATGTTCATTTTGAAACCAGTCTCTTGAAAAGTTTAAATCATTCATTACATTTTGTGCATCGAATGAGTTGCTATTCGCAACTTATAATATTACACTGTGGATAGACCTAAGTAAACTTTGATCCTTTTACTGTTTTTATGTTTCTAAACATGTTTCGACTGTTTAGGTCCATTTGTGTAAAAGACATTTTTTTATGTGACGATGTTTTTGTTTACTTTATATCTTTAATTGTATTTATACAATAAGAAGGTGAGAATACGTAGTAGATGTCTTAGGTTCAAACCGGGGCACCACTCCCTACTTTTTGACATATTATTTACCTCCCTCATGTTGATTGTGGGACCGGTCGATGGAGGCGTCTGGTGTGACGTATACTACTTATATTGAACAAAAAGATAAGTCAATTATGTTGGTGATTTTAGTGTCATCGACGGTCATTTAGGTAATGTGATTTACTAGAGACTGATGTGACTTCATGTTCAGCTTGGAAACGAGTCAGGGAAGTGTGGAGTGCACACTCGTTGAGCTAACATGAACTCAACCACGACAGTAGAGCAGGGGTCAAGGGGCAGCGCCCCTTGCTGGGATCCCGCTAAACGATTTTTACTAATCAGCTTTAAGCTGATTACTGAATTTTCCCGCCTAATTCCCAAAAGTTGGGACAGTTTTATGACGGTTGAAACCGTCATATAACCGTCACTAACTGCTGTGTAACCGTCATAAAATCTGTTTCTAAATACAGATTGTTGGTCTCATTTTAAACTACCGAATTACATACATAATCCTTCACATTTCCGATTTGTGATTCACTGCCAAGAACACAAATTGTCAATTCTCATTGTATTATCCCGATTAGGATTTCGTGCAACCCCAGGCAATTGATAGGGTCGAAATACTTAATACGGAAAGTGAACATACACGATACATTGAGAAATCCGAGATTATCACAAACTTTAAAATCTAACAAACGTATTAAGTATTTTCTTGTGATTATGGCTGGAAGTTCTGTGAAGGAAATGACGACTAACTTTGGGAAACTGGACAAGTTTGAAGGGCATGACTTTAGGCGCTGGCAGAAAAAGATGCATTTCTTATTGACATCTTTGAAAGTGGTTTACGTTCTGACAACACCGATGCCAGAATTGGTGGAAGACGCAACAGTGGAAGCGATCAGAATCAGGGCTAAGTGGGAAAATGATGACTACATCTGTCGTGGTCATATATTAAACGGTATGTCTGATTCTCTTTTTGATGTTTATACGAATGTTGAATCGGCTAAGGAGTTATGGGATTCTCTTGAATCGAAATACATGGCAGAGGATTCTTCTAGTAAGAAATTCCTTGTTAGTAATTTTAATAATTACAAAATGGTCGATTCTAGACCGGTCATGGAACAGTATAACAAACTCCTTAGGATCCTTGGTCAATACACACAACATGGCCTAAGAATGGATGAATCCATTTCTGTTTCAAGTATAATTGATAAGTTGCCTCCTTCATGGAAAGATTTCAAACATACTTTGAAACACGGTAAAGACGATTTGTCTTTGGTCCAACTTGGTAGTCACTTGCATATAGAGGAGTCTCTAAGGGTGCAGGAAAGTGACAAGGGAAAGGGTAAAGAAGTTGCTGGTCCTTCTGTGAACATGGCAGAAGAGGGTAAAAATAAAAACAACAAAAACAACAAAGGAAAGAAACGTGACTGGAAAGACTTTAAGGATCACGGTGGTGGTTCGAGTTCCAACAAGAAACCAAAACCAGAAGGTTGTTGGAAGTGTGGTAAAACGGGTCACTTCAAGAGGGATTGCCGTGTTGGTAATAAGAAGAACGCAAATGCTGGTGGTTCGGGAAAGGGGTCTAAGGACCAGTCCCAAGACCAAGGTCAGATTTTAGTGCCTTTTTCAAACAGTTTTGTTAAATATTCTGTTTCACTAATTTCGGAAGCATTTTATGTGCAGGTTGATGCAATTGCGTGGTGGATAGATTCTGGTGCCACAACTCATGTTTGTAAAGATCGTTGCTGGTTTAAGACATACGAACCGGTGGATTACGGATCCGTACTATACATGGGTGATGATCATCATGCTCCTGTTCTTGGAAAAGGAAGCGTGGCATTAGAATTTAGTTCTGGAAAAACTATAACTTTGTTTAATGTGTTGTATGTACCTAAACTTCGTAAGAATTTAGTTTCTGGTCCTATGTTGAATAAGTGTGGATATAAACAAGTGTATGAATCCGATAAGTATATCTTATCGAAGTGTGGTGTGTTTGTAGGATTTGGTTATTATAACAATGGTATGTTTATGTTGAATTTGAATAAAGTTCCTAATGATTCAGATTCTGTATATATGTCTTCTTCTATTGTTGTTAATTCCTCATTATGGCATGCTCGTTTAGGACATGTACACTATAAAAGAATGCTTGAAATGTCTAAAGATGATTTGATACCGGCTATTGATGGAAAACATGATAAATGTACAACTTGTATGTTAACAAAAATCACTAGAAAACCTTTTAAAAGTATAACAAGGAAATCTGTCATACTTGAATTAATACATAGTGATTTATGTGATTTTCATGCTACTCCATCTTTAGGCAATAAGAAGTATGTTGCAACTTTTATAGATGATGCCTCTAGGTTTTGCTATGTTTATTTACTACATGCTAAAGATGAAGCCCTAGATAAATTTCGAATTTATAAAACAGAAGTTGAATTGCAACAAAATGACTTAATTAAAACTTTACGCACAGATAGATGTGGTGAATATTATGATCCTGTATTTTTCCAATCTGTAGGAATTATTCATGAAACTACAGCTCCTTACACACCACAACAAAATGGTGTGGCTGAAAGGAAAAATAGAGCTCTAAAAGAAATGGTTAATTCCATGTTATCTTACTCGGGCTTGAGTGAGGGGTTCTGGGGAGAAGCCATGTTAACGGCTTGTTATTTATTGAATAGAGTTCCTAATAAAAGGAACAAGACTACCCCATATGAACTTTGGTATAAGAAACGACCAAACTTGTCATTTTTGCGAGTTTGGGGTTGTCGAGCCGTTGTGAGGCTCCCTGATCCAAAAAGAAAAACTTTGGGTGAAAAGGGTATTGATTGCATCTTTGTTGGATATGCTGAGCATTCCAAGGCATATAGGTTTTATGTAATAGAACCTAATGATTCCGTTTCTATTAATTCAATTATAGAATCGAGAGATGCAATATTTGACGAGAATCGATTTTCTTCAGTACCTAGACCAAAGGATATTATACCAAATTCGAATGAATTTCAAAGGGATGATCATTCTGATGATGTACCAAGTGAGATTCCAGAACCTCGTAAAGGTAAAAGAGTTCGGAAAGCTAAATCATATGGTTCTGATTTTCAGCTATACTTAGTTGAGGGATCGAGAGATCAAGTGGGATCACAATACTTTTATTGTTACAGTATTGAGGGTGATCCTAGAACCTTTGATGAAGCTATGCAATCTCGAGATTCTGCTTTTTGGAAAGAAGCAATTGGAGATGAGATTGGGTCAATTTTGGAAAATGGAACTTATATTCTAACTGATTTACCCCCTGGTTGCAAAGCATTAGGTTGCAAATGGCTCTTCAAAAAGAAGATGAAAGTCGATGGAACAATTGACAAATTTAAAGCTCGATTGGTAATCCATGGCTTTAGGCAAAAGGAAGGTATCGATTATTTTGATACCTATGCACCAGTTGCTCGTATCACTACTATTAGATTGTTATTAGCTTTAGCAGCTATACACAATCTAGTGATCCATCAAATGGATGTCAAAACAGCATTTTTAAATGGTGATTTGGATGAAGAAGTGTATATGAAGCAGCCGGAGGGATTTGTTTTGCCGGGGAATGAGCATAAGGTGTGTAAGTTAGTTAAGTCGTTGTATGGGCTGAAACAAGCACCTAAGCAGTGGCATCAAAAGTTTGATGAGGTAGTGTTGTCAAGTGGTTTTCTTTTAAACCAATCTGACAAGTGTGTATATAGCAAATTTGACAGTACCGGTAATGGTGTCATAATTTGTCTATATGTTGATGACATGCTGATTTTTGGAACTGATCAAGATCAAGTGGATAAAACTAAGAAGTTTTTGTCATCGAGGTTCTCAATGAAAGATATGGGAGAAGCTGATGTTATTCTTGGTATTAAGATTAAACGTCAGAATAAAGGGATTGTAATTACGCAATCTCATTATATTGAGAACATACTCAAGAAATTTAATCGTGAAGATTGTTCTCCAGTGAGTACTCCCATGGATCCAGCAGAAAAGCTTATGCCTAATACAGGAAAACCTGTGGATCAGCTCGAATATTCTAGAGCTATTGGTAGCTTGATGTATGCTATGACAAGTACTAGACCAGATATTGCATATGCTGTTGGCAGATTGAGTAGGTTTACTGGTAATCCTAGTAGACAACATTGGAAAGCAATAACTAGGGTCTTTAAGTACTTGAGAGGTACAAAGGATTATGGTTTATCATATCTTGGATATCCTTCGGTGTTAGAAGCATATTCAGATGCTAGTTGGATAAATCATGTTGAAGATTCATCTTCTACGAGTGGATGGGTGTTCTTGCTTGGGGGAGGTGCCATTTCATGGGCTTCCAAGAAGCAAACATGCATCACTGGTTCTACTATGGAATCTGAATTTGTAGCATTGGCAGCTGCTGGTAAAGAAGCAGAATGGCTACGAAATTTGATACATGAGATTCCCATATGGCCGAAACCAATAGCACCAATTTCAATCCGTTGTGATAGTGCTCCCACCATGGCTAGGGCTTATAGTCAGATATACAATGGGAAGTCTAGACACTTAGGTGTTAGACATAGTATGGTTAGAGAACTAATCATGAATGGTGTTATATCTATTGAGTTTGTTCGGACACATCATAATTTAGCAGACCACTTGACGAAGGGTTTGGCTAGGGACTTAGTGAATAAGTCGGTGATAGGGATGGGATTAAAGTCCATATAAATCTACTATTTATGAGATACCCAATTCCCTTCTAATACAACGTTAGAAGCTGAATTCAATGTGGAAAGCTCATAGTTAGAGATTGGAACACGAATGTTGATCTTCCCGAGGTAAGTGTTCAGACCTGCAAGTGATGGTTAGGTTGAAGTTTACCTTCTTAATGGTTCTTTTGAAAAATTGCAAATGCAGGTGCAAGAACTAAAAGGACCACCTATGTGAACATGAAGTTTTGCCGCTTCAAGATGCTTGGACTTGGCTTCCTATATGTTCATTAATGGATTAGGACACATGGCTTGTTATAGTGTCAAGTATATGAATTGTAAAGTATTGTAGAAACTTATGTGTATAGTATCTTCAGGTATTCAGATGGATTGACGGGTTCAATCGTTACGACACCCCGATTTTCGATTATTTGGAATGTGTATTATACTAAGATGAAAATTCAATCGCAAGACATTTTCATTTATGCATTTGTTTGTCTCGTTATGTTTGTTTTATATATGTTCATATATCTTTATATATGATTTAGTAAATCAAGGATTACACTAAAATGGGGGAGGTTTGTTGGTGATTTTAGTGTCATCGACGGTCATTTAGGTAATGTGATTTACTAGAGACTGATGTGACTTCATGTTCAGCTTGGAAACGAGTCAGGGAAGTGTGGAGTGCACACTCGTTGAGCTAACATGAACTCAACCACGACAGTAGAGCAGGGGTCAAGGGGGCAGCGCCCCCTTGCGGGGTCAAGGGGCTGAGCCCCTTGCTGGGATCCCGCTAAACGATTTTTACTAATCAGCTTTAAGCTGATTACTGAATTTTCCCGCCTAATTCCCAAAAGTTGGGACAGTTTTATGACGGTTGAAACCGTCATATAACCGTCACTAACTGCTGTGTAACCGTCATAAAATCTGTTTCTAAATACAGATTGTTGGTCTCATTTTAAACTACCGAATTACATACATAATCCTTCACATTTCCGATTTGTGATTCACTGCCAAGAACACAAATTGCCAATTCTCATTGTATTATCCCGATTAGGATTTCGTGCAACCCCAGGCAATTGATAGGGTCGAAATACTTAATACGGAAAGTGAACATACACGATACATTGAGAAATCCGAGATTATCACAAACTTTAAAATCTAACAAATTACCCGAAACTCCTAAAATTATCTAAGAACATTGTTGTAAACATGTTTCTATGATCCTCGGAGACTAATTAGATTATTTAAGTATAGATACATAGATACATATATAATATGTAAATTAAGTCAACCCAAGATCGTCTCTAATCATAAACACAACGTGTGAAGCTCTAACTTAGATTCTTAATCATCAACGTGAACCCTACCACCTTCATCTTACATTCCCTCTAATTTTCATCCTTATTTTCCCTCTCTATATATACGTATACGATTTGTATCTATACATATATCACAAAACATCATTTCTTCTTTTTCATCATGGTGAACTCAAGGCGGGTTTTGGCCACATTCGTCTTACTTTTAACCATTCTTGATGCATCGTTTGCGTTTGATTATGGTCAAGCTGCTGATAAAAGCATATTGTTTTTCGAAGCACAAAGGTCCGGAAAGTTGCCCATGACCCAACGTGTGAAATGGCGCGGGGATTCTGGTCTCTATGATGGTTACCAACAAAAGGTTAGTAACTTGGTAACTCGTTTCTTGTTAATATTTGTGCTTTTAGTTGTGAGCCGAGACTAAATGAAATGTTTTTTTGGCTTTAGGTGAACTTGGTTGGAGGGTACTATGATGCTGGTGACCATGTCAAGTTTGGGCTACCGATGGCGTACAGTGTCACGATGTTGTCATGGGGAGCTATTGAGTACGGAAAAAGTATGATGGGTCTTAACCAAATGGGACATGTTTTGAATGCGATCAAATGGGGTACCGATTACTTTATCAAAGCTCATTCGGAACCCAACGTTCTTTGGGGACAGGTTATTTTTTCCTTCCTACTAAAACTGTTGAGAAATAGAAAAAAAACTGGTGACCTAACATGTGGAAATTGTGGTGCAGGTTGGTGATGGTGACTCGGATCATTACTGTTGGGAACGGGCGGAAGATATGAGTACCCCAAGAACCGCTTACAAATTGGATTCTGAACATCCGGGTTCAGACCTTGCTGGTGAAACTGCGGCTGCTATGGCTGCTGCAGCTATTGCTTTTAAGCCTTATAACTCTTCTTACTCGGATTTGCTCCTGGTTCATGCTAAACAGGTCTCTACAAGAATATGTTTAAATCACTTTCACGTTTTAAAATGATTTTATTGCGGTGGTATTGATGTAAGGTTTGGTTTTATTTACGATAAATGCAGATTTTTTGGTTTGCTGATCGGTTTAGAGGACTTTTCACTGATTCAATCCCGTGTGCTAAGGAGTTTTATACATCATCTGGTTACACAGTAAGTTACAACAAGTTTAACTTAATAAGGATCTTATGGTTCAAAAACTAACGATTTTGTTCTGGTTTGAAGGATGAACTATTGTGGGCGGCTACATGGTTGTACCGAGCAACCAAGGACGAGTCATACTTGAGATACGTAGTGGATAACGCCATCTCCATGGGCGGGACCGGTTGGGCGGTGAAGGAATTCTCTTGGGATAACAAATATGCCGGTGTTCAGATCCTCCTCTCGAAGGTATTAATGGACGGAGACGGTGGTGCATACACCGCTACACTAAAACAATATCAAGCTAAAGCCGATTACTTTGCATGTGCTTGTCAACAAAAGAACGCTGGCTACAACGCCCCTATGACTCCCGGTTTGTCACTAATCTATCTAAAAGACTTTGTTTGAATTTCAAAAGTCATAATTGTACTTACTTTTTTCAATACAGGTGGACTGCTCTACTTGCACGACTGGAACAACATGCAATACGCCGCCTCGTCTGCATTCCTGCTAGCCGTTTACTCAGACTACCTCTTAGCAGCTAAATCTGTCCTAAAATGTCCTGACGCCATTGTTCAACCTCATGAACTTCTCGTTTTTGCCAAATCTCAGGCTGATTATATCCTAGGTAAAAATCCAAAGTCAATGAGTTATATTGTTGGATATGGTCAAACCTACCCAACTCGTGTGCACCACAGAGGAGCTTCTATTGCCTCCAAACATTTGCTCCACTCAACAGTCGGTTGTGTACAAGGGTTTGATGCATGGTTCCGCCGCCCACAGGCCAACCCGAACATTGTCTATGGTGGACTTGTTGGTGGACCAGACAAAAACGACAACTTTGAAGATGATCGGTCTAATTATGAACAAACAGAGCCCACATTATCTGGGACTGCTCCTCTTGTAGGACTCTTTTGTAAGTTACATAGTCTCGGTTCAAAGCCAGCAGCCGGACCCGCACCAACAAAGGGACAAACTAATTCATGTGAGTAATAAAACACCCAATTCGCCTATTCGATTTCCTATAATCATATTATATGGATTCTAACTCAAATGTGTAACCTATAATTGGCGCAGACTCGCAACCTAAGGTGGTAGCAAAACCATACCAAAAACCTGGTGAGTCAATGTTGCGGACTTGTTGCCTTACTATATATCTGACTGTATTTAATAGATGTGAAGGAAAACTAACTGTGCTCGTGTTTTTTTAGTAGGAGCGCCAGTGGATTTCTTTCACACAATAACGAATTCGTGGACAATTGGGACAATTGAATACTATAGGCACAAGGTGACAATCAAGAATCACTCGGAAAAACCAATCACAGATCTGAAGTTGGTAATTGAAAACCTATCGGGATCTCTATGGGGATTATCTCCAACTCAACATAAGAACGTATACGAGCTTCCAGAATGGAGTAAGGTGCTTAAACCTGGTTCCGAGTGCAGTTTTGTGTATGTTCAAGGTGGCCCACAAGCTAAAATCACAGTTCAATCCTACCATTAATCAACATCTTATCGTGTTCATATAAATGACGTTTGATAACTGTAACCTACCTGGAAATTTTCTATTTTTGACATATTTTTAAATGTATCTAATTTGATGAAATGAGAAATGGTTCTTATTCAAGTTCATATATACCGGAATGAGCATCATAATAATACTGAATTACTAGAAAACGACTGATAAATACAGTATAAACCGTCTAAAATGGAAAGAGTTAAACTTACATAACAATTTGCAATAAGTTTTAATAAAATTAAGCATATTTCTTCCCTGCTGCTTTGGGAATTTTGCGTAACACGCTGGCGTCTAGCTTACTGTAGTTGTTCTGAAGCTTTCCAAGGACATTGTATACCGCATTATCAATTTGATCATCATACTTCTCGTACACAACAGGCAGAATGTGGGCAGCAACAAAACCTAATCAAATCAATGACAGACCGAATATTAAAAGAAACTTTAACTATACGGTACCTTTAAATTGAAATAAGTAATTTCAAAACTTACCTATATACATTACAGTCCAAAAGTTACACCAGGTTCCAATTATGGCAGCAGCAAACAAGCTCCCACAAACCTAAGCGGAATTTAGAAAAACATATGTCATGATACTGTGACCTGCTTAATTTATAATTCATATTGTAATTACGTAAAATTCAGACATACAATAGCAAGTTGCTTGATATCTCCTCTAGAACCAACGTTTTGAAGGAAACCAAGAGCACGATTAACTTCACCACCTACTGTACTAGCAATGCTCGCTAAAAGTTCATCGGAAAGAACAATACAAGGTGGAGACCTGCTTAGAAACCACAACTCGTAATGAATGTAAAGTTTTCCACTAGTAATTTTAAAAGACAAAATAGATAAATTATCATTTTAAAGAGTGTAGATGAATTATATTACCTGTTCAAAACGTGAGACCAAATAAACTGACCGATGATACATATAACCAGACCGAAGCAAACAAGGGGAAGGAAATTGTAGTTAAGCCATTCAAAAAGCACCCAAACCGCAGTTGCACCAGATAAAACACTTGCTGATATCTTTTTGTTCCTCCATAAAAGCACATCAGCCGCTAAAATAAGAACAAAAAATAGCTTTAGAAAAACAAGTTAGCATATGAATGCAGTAGAATGACAAGATAAATCCTACATTTGCCACCCCCTAAAATGTGATGAATAGGTTTCTCTCTCCCGAACAATTTGTTAAATTGGGAAGAAACAGAACGTGTTTTGTCGTCAGTGAAAAACGAGGCAGAACCTTGCTTGGGATGCTTGTGATCAGATAACGTATCCATGATGTTGTCAATCAGATTCTCAGCTGTTATACCTTCAGGCATGGCTCCTGTAGTAATATAATTATCACTTTAATAAGGGGGTGTTTGTTTTAGCTTATAGAAAGGGGCTTATAAGCTTATTAGCTTATGTAAGAGAGATAAGCTCACTTTATGTGTTTGTTTGAGCTTATTAGCTTAGGCTTATGTAAAGGGGTTTTATAAGCTACTTTTGTATGGCTTATGAGTTTATCAAACATTTTTGTTTTATCATAAACTAATAAGCTACTCCAAACATTTCATAAAAATTTAAAAACTTATATTTTATAAGTCATACGCTTAGGCCCAAAAAATAAGCTTACACAGACACCCCCTAAATGTAATGTTTGGCTTAACAGGTAGCTTATTGAACAAATTGAGAAAAAAATAATGAGATATAAAACATAAAAATTATTAAAAGGTATAAACATAGCATCTAAATATTGTAGATTGAAAATAACACCATCATTAAAAGGCGTTGACCCATAGGAAAATAAAAAGATATAAAGGTGAAGAAAAAGTATATAAATAATTAGGGGAAATGAGTTTAAACAAATAATAACATGTCAACTTCAAATCAATACAGATTATTCCAATCTTTAATCAATCAAATAATCAATAATTATTTATTTTTAACTTGAGTTTATTAAAACAAAATATAGTAAGCTAATTAAATTACAGAAAACAGAAATCGTACAAAAATAAAAGCTGCAAGTGTGTGTGTTTTTGTGTGTGTGAGAGAGAAAGAGAGATACCAGATTATCTAATGAGAGAGAAGTGATAGTTAGAAAGAAGAAGAGAAGAATAGTGAGAGCGATTTAAACGATTGGGGAAATTATGATGGGGGTAGCTGGCAATGGCATGGCGCCATAGGAAAACGGCAACGTTTCATACATGGCCCATAAAATATCTTACACCAATCTCTCACTACTTACTCATTAAACGTTTTTAAATTTTTCTTTTTTATATATTCCACAACTTTATCAAAAACTTTACTTACTCAAACTTACACTTTGTAAACTAATAATTTGATCGGTCACACATCTCTCGCTATCACGTGAGAATTAAGGGGTGTTTGTTTCGTCTTATATAACAGGCTTATAGCTTATGTAAATTTTGATAAGCTTATAACCCTAAATTTTTTGGCTTATGAGCTTATCAAGTTAAGCTTATTGTTTATTTAAGCTCATAAACAGGAAAAATTGGGCTTATGAGCTTTTCAAAATTTACATAAGTTCATAAGCTCGTTACATAAGCCGAAACAAACACCCCCTTAATAAAAACTAGACATGTTGTCGCAAAAATAAATAGTGTCGTAAGAAATGAATTTGTAAGACTCGTGACAATGTGTCTAATTTTTATTGGTCTAATTATCATTTAAGTACTTTTACGACAACGAAAATCCATAGCATATCAGATGATTATGTTTAAAAAATTTAAGAGTAAATTACATAGATCGTCCCTAAGGTTTATATGGAATTATAGATTTCGTCCCTAACTTTGAAAAGTTGCATGGATCGTCCCATTGTTGAAACTAATTACTCATTTCGTCCCTAATTTGGACGTCCGTTAATTTCCACCGTTAGCCTTCCCTCACGTGTTAAACACGTGAGGGGTATTTTCGTCATTTCCTAGTCTTCAATTTTATTACCCCTTTTCTAATAGATTTCATAACACAAATTCAGTTCATCTTCTTCATAACACAGATTTCATAACACAATTTTATTACCCCTATTCTCTCTTCTTCATCACTTCATTTTCTTCATAACACAAATTCAGTTTCTGAAATCGATTAATTTCTAGCAGCAGCAATACTAACCCTCATAATCGATTAATTCTTCATTCGTGATGAGACGGAGGTCGGGATCGGAGGTGGTGTAGCTTTCGTAAAGCCAGCGGCAGATTGGGTCGGTGCCGGCGCCGGAGGTGGTTAGAGATGATGAGCATGATTCCGTTCTGCTGCTGCTGCAGTTTTCAACCTTGCGCCGCTGCTGCAGATCTCAGGTGGTGATGGTGGTGCTAATGGTGGGTTGTAGAGTCGCAAAATTAGGGTTTATCTTCATCCTTGCGCCGCTGTTGCAGATACTCAACAACAATGGCCGAATCTAACATTCCATTACTCAAAATCAACACTTTCACTTTTCTAATTTGTTTTTTCTTCTTAATTAATAATTAATTCATAAAAATAGTAATAAGTTCAACTGTTTTAATTTTTGTGTAACGATTTTGTGTATGAAACGATTTCAGTAACGATTTTGTGTAACAATTTTGGCGGAGATTTTGATTTGGGATCTTTATAGGGTTTTGAAATTGGGTAATGGAGATTTGGGTTGAAATTATTTTGGTGTTGGTGGTGGGATGAAAGAGAAAGAGAAAGAGAAAGAGAGAGAAAGAGGCTCTAATTTGATTTCTTGAGAATGTGAAATGACGAAAATACCCCTCACGTGTTTAACACGTGAGGGAAGGCTAACGGTGGAAATTAACGGACGTCCAAATTAGGGACGAAATGAGTAATTAGTATAAACAATGGGACGATCCATGCAACTTTTCAAAGTTAGGGACGAAATCCATAATTTCATATAAACCTTAGGGACGATCTGTGTAATTTACTCAAAATTTAAATATGATGTTATTGTTTTGATGATTTGTTAAAAAAAATAAAGTGTAAAAATAATAGTAACTACCCCTCTCAAGTCACATGATTGGGGTCGTTACATGTTTAATCATTGGTTTTATGAATTTACATAGCAACCCCACAACAAGTCACATAAGACTACGCGGTGTGGTTCGTGATAGGGGCGTTATAACGCCACATCATCGTCAATAACGCCCACCATCCGCTCCAGGGGGCGTTATAGGGCGTTATCGCCGGGCGTTGTGGGCTTGGCGTGTTTCTGCTCACAGCGTTTTGGGCGCGCCTTGTTGATGCAACGGTCATTTGACCGTTGTGAAGTGTTTAAAAAAAAAAAGTTCTATATAAACACACAACTACACACACAAATATATATATACAAATACAAAAAAACACACAAAAAACACACACAAAGTTTTATAAAATGTCAAGTTCGGATGAAAATGCACTTGTAGCCGAAGCGATTATGGCTGTTGCTAACTATGCAGCACAACAAATCCAAAGACCAATCACCACAAGAAGAACCGCAATAGAACGTAACCGTGAAGCAGCTCAAACACTACTAATGGAATCTTACTTTTCTCCGGGTTGCACCTACACCGACGAACAATTTACCCGTCGTTTTCGAATGAGGAGGGAGCTATTTCTCAAGATATGCCACGATTTTGAAAACCATTTGGATTATTTTAGGCAAAAATTTGATGCTAGAAATGCACCTCCGCCATACGACAACTTGCTTTTGGCACTTGTAGTGACATATGGGACGAGTATTTAAAAATGTCCAAAAGAGTTTCACGTGAATCCCTTGCCAACTTTTGCGAAGGTAAATTTTTAACCTTTACTTTTTTAATTAGTTTACTTTAAAACTTATTTTTACTTAAAATGTAATAATATCTGAAATAGGTGTGGTTTCTTTATACGGCAAGAGATATTTACGCCGTCCTAGTTGGAGTGACATACAGCAGATTACTTCGGTTCATGATGAAAAACACAATTTTCCCGGTATGCTAGGCAGTTTGGATTGTATGCATTGGGAGTGGGAAAATTGTCATGTGGCTTGGGCTGGTCAATACCATAGGGGTGATCACAATCACCCTTCCATTATGTTAGAGGCTACGGCCTCTACTGATTTGTGGATATGGCATGCATTTTTTGGGGTTGCTGGGGCGAATAATGACATCAATGTCTTGGATCAGTCACCGCTTTTCAACAACATTGAGAATGGGACGGCTCCCGATCAGTCGTTTATTGTTAACGACACAACCTACAAATACGGGTATTACCTCGCTGATGGTATTTATCCAAAATGGCCGGTGTTAATAAAGTCTTTCAGGGAAAGAGACGAATTAAACGAGAAGCGTAACCATTTTAAAAAAGCCCAGGAATCTTCAAGAAAGGCCATCGAACGGGCATTTGGAGTGTTGAAAAAAAGGTGGCATATAATTAAAAACCCCGCAAGAGCTTGGAGTTTAGAAAAAATTAGAAACGCGATGTACGCTGCTATAATTCTTCATAACATGATTTTGGAAGACAAAGGTCTCGCGTATTGTCAAGCTTATGATGAGAATGCCACAGAACCAGAAGTCCATATTACCTTTGAAGAGAAACAACAGAACATACTTGACATGCGTGACGAAGATACCCATCACAGTCTGGTAGCCGATTTGATCAAACATGTCTGGTATTACCGCCCCCGAGGAAACAACGCTGAAGATTGAAATGTTTTTTTTTTAAATTGTATTTTTTTAACGTCTTTTAGTTTAATCGTAATATGTTTTTTAATAAATTGTAGTGTGTGTTTTTTTTTTAATAAAAATACAACTTTTTAAATTTCATTTATATAAAAAAAAATAATAAAAGGTAATGATTACAAAATAACCTTTATCACTTCACATCATCACTAACCACTCCACCCATTTTCTATCACTCCACATCATCACACTCTTTTTTCCTAAAATCACACTCTTTTTCCTACAAATCACCTCTATCACTCCACATCATCATCACCCACACACAACCACTCCGCATAGTCTAACAAAGATTGATTAAGTTGTTTTGAAGCGTAAGCTAACATCACGACTCGGCTTCTTCATCAGAAAGTGAAAACTTCATTTATTTATTTCTTATCTAAATTATTATAACATATATAGGAAAAATATTAAATATAGATAATCGTTGTAAACAAATCTGTTTATTATATAATACTTTATTAACATTAACATTGTTGTTACATAGCTAAATATGGTATATGAGTTTCATAAGTTCTCAACTTGGTTTTTTTTTTACCAATTTAGATAATAACAGTTAAATAAATTTTGGTTAAAAAAAACATGCATTACTTTTTTTAAAATTATCAATAACAACTTTCTGCGTTAATTTTTAAAATTATCAATAACAACTTTCTGCGTTAAAAAAAACATGCATTACTTTTTTTACCAATTTAGATAATAACAGTTAAATAAATTATCACTAAAAATATTATCAATAACAACTTTCTGTATTTTAAGAAATTAATTTTTTTAAAATTATCAATAACAACTAAATTTCTGTATTTAGATAATAACAGTTAAATAAATTTTGGTTAAAAAAAACATGCATTACTTTTTTTAAAATTATCAATAACAACTTTATGCGTTAATTTTTAAAATTATCAATAACAACTTTCTGCGTTAAAAAAAACATGCATTACTTTTTTTACCAATTTAGATAATAACAGTTAAATAAATTATCACTAAAAATATTATCAATAACAACTTTCTGTATTTTAAGAAATTAATTTTTTTTTATATATGTCCAAGCTTCTAAACCATAGTTTTAAGAACTTTATCAAAAAACAAAAAAAAAAAAATCTCTTTTGGCTTATACGATCATTATTGATTTTATCATAGTTTATACTTTAACTTTAAGGGTATTATTGATCAAATTACCCGTCACAACTCTCGTGGAAGAATTCCTGGTTCAAAACATTTATATGCATGTGACACATGTTTTCAATATTTTTTAATTAGATATTATATGTAAGATTTTGCTAAAAATAATAATAATAATATGTTACACCATTTTAGTGTAAAAAGAACATCTTTTAAGAATTTGTTTACACCAAAACTAATTTCTTTCAATGTATTACACTAAATTTCTACACCAAAATAACCTTTTGTATTACTTAGTAACTTTTTCTTGTAAACTATTCAACGTGTAAATAACCTCTAAATAATTTACGTTTAATGTTTTCTTTCTACTATAAAATTAATATTATAAACTTTATAAAACGTATATATTAGTCCTAATTGATAGCATTATGATAGTAATTTTAAAGCGTACAACAAATATTATAGTTTGAGAGGAACCGTCCATGACGGATTGACAAGAATTTTGAAAAACTTTAGAAATTAGTTTAGTGCTAATCTTTAAAATGTATTTGCATTTAATTTACTTTGATGTATTTTTTCGTTATATATATTTAAGTTTGAAGGTTATAAAATATTTAAATTTAATGAATATTATTTTTAGTTTAATCATTTATGTATTTTATATATATACTTAGTTATTTAAAAGTAATTAACTTGTAATTTAAAAACAAACTATTACGAAATATTACATAAAATAAAAAATCTAATGTATTTTTTAACAACTTTATAAATCTTAACGAGCTTGTTTAAAAGTATAAATTTTACAAATCAATATTAACTTTTTATATTGGTTATATAACAAATATATAAAATAATTGGTATAAAAAAGATTAAATAATAAAAGAAAACGAAAGCAAAAGGGTTATAATGAAAAATAAATAGATTTGGTGTGTTAAATAGTATTACACCAAATTTAGTGTAAAATGGCATGAAAATGGTGTAAACCAAAAATTTGCAGCATTTTGGTTGAAGAAGTTTACACCATAAATAACACAAATTTAGTGTTTTAATATATACATTGAAGATGGCCTAAGTTTGGTTATATTACCATATAGCTAATATGGCTACATATTACCCCCTTGAGAGACTCACCCACCGAGCCAGGTGTGCAACACGGGTCAACCAACAGATTAGTCACCCACCGAGTCAGGTGTTCAACACGGGTCAACCAACAGATTAATTAGGATTTGGTTAGAATTGGGCAAACCAAAGGAAATATATGGTTACAAATTCACTGTAGAATTTCATGGTTTTATTAAAATAAAGAAAAGTAATTAATTATTCAATTTAAAAACATTTACATCTGAGTATTTTTATTCATGAAATGTATGGGTTATCTATATTATATTATAATATAGCTAGTCTTATAGTATATGTAAGATTTGCTAAAGATAGCCTTAAGAATTATATTTAGAAATTTTGATAATCGCATACTTATATTGTAAGTTAATAATAATTGTCATTTTATTTTAATAATCCTCCGTGCATTATGTATGTCTGGATCTATTATTCATAGCCAAGTGACTATATTTAATGAATATCTTATATATTTATTTACGAATTGTCAATACTTGTTTTAATATTAACCGTTTTTCTTTCTATTTAAAACACATGAGTGCAAATTTTCCCAAAGGAAGGGGTTATGAGGTCGATCCGAATTTCTATTCTTAGTTTTAGAAAAATGCGTAACTAGCTCATTAATTTTTTTTTCAAAACAAATGTCTTTACCTTTCTGAGTGTTGCTAACCACAATTTTAAGATCTAGCCATAAAAAAAATGGAATTTTAAATAATGCGTAAAAGTCTATATCTTATTCAAAACGGACATGGACATGCTTGTAGGTCTAGCCAACTCGAACTCGCTCAATTTAACTTGTGACCCCTAAATGTCAATTTATATGAATAGTTTAAACATGGTGAAGTTGCTATCAATCAAGTTTTGATTATCTTCAGTATGATGTTTACAGAACACTTTTTAAAACTACCAGTTTAAGAAAACCGTCAATGTATTCATCAAAAGATTTAATGTTGAAAAAAGAAGAGTCGAGGATACATTGACGGTTTGACGAATAAAAGCATGAACATGTTTTGAAGGCTGGAAAAATGGGAGCGGAAGATTTACAAAGAAAGTAACAAAAGGAACTGATCAAGAGAATGTTCCTTAATTTTCTAAACAACAAACTCATGAAACCATCAAAACAACCTAAACCAATGGTAAACCAAAAAGTAGAAACCATAACCAAAAATGTATTAATAAGTCGAACAAAAGATATCACTTGCCAAAAATATTACATAAAAATGTCAAACTAGCTTCGAAAAGATAGTCTAAACTACTTAAGTAACAATCCCATCATGTTTATCATCCATCCATACAAAACAAAGAAAAAACCCATAAAGAAAGGATAAAAACAAATAACCAGCTACCAACTCTCATCCTTAATCTTCACCGAATGTTGTCTTCTTACCAGTACCGGGTGTTGCCATGCTTGGCCTACTAGGTCCACGACCTCTTCCACGTCCGCCATCTCTACCACCACGACCTCTTCCACGTCCACCATCTCTGTCACCAAATCTTCCACCTGAACGACCTCCACCGTTGCGACCTCCAAAACCACCACTTCGTCCTCCAAATCCACCGCTACGGCCACCTGAACGACCTCCAAAACCACCAGATGGTGGTCCGTCACCTCTTGGCTTAGCTTCCTCTACTGTGATATAACCTCCTCCAAGTTCAGTTCCACTAAGTTCAAGTGCCTTATTGAATGCAGTACTGTCAGCGAAGTCTAAGAAAGCAACCCTGAACAAAAAACACCGATCAGATTACAAGCCTACGAAACAGAATTAAACAATTAATTTAAAAAACAAAAACTAACCCTTTAGGAGCACCAGTATCGTAATCCTTTGGAATAGAACACCTTGTAACCTCTCCACATTGCCCAAAGTGTCCCTCAAGGGTACTTCTAAGCTGTAACAAAAAAAATCAAAGACTTTTTATCAACATGACTTCATGACTAGTATTAATATGCAAACGTAAATGTTGTAGTAAAAGAACATACACTGTCAAAATCATCATCAGCACCAAATCCTCTCACGAAGACAGATAGAGATGCACCTTGTCCACCACTTCTTTGGTTAGATCTCTCGTTGCCAGTCCCAGGAGTGTATGCACCTCTTTCCTTAGCAAGGTCAAGTCTAACCTCACGGCCAAGCAACTCTTCTCCGCTAAGTTTTAGACCCTGCAACAAGTATCATGTTAATCAGGGAAGAAGAAAAATTAACTAAATCAAACAAATCGAGGTCAAATCAAAGGAAGTTAATAATAAAAGGAAGTCAATAAGGAAGCATACCGCTTGAGCTGCATCAGGGGTGGCAAATTCTACATGACCATAACCTGCAAATCGGTCATCACGCATGGCAAAACGAACCTCGGTCACTTCACCAGCAGACTTAAAGAAGTTAATGACATCCTGTTCTTCAATGGAAAAACTTAGATTGCCCATAAACAACGTCTTAGATCCAGTTGCTTGAGGGGTTGCTGGGGTTTGAGGCTGCATGATTAGAATTAACAAATTATTAGTAATCGGAAAACAAAATTTGGCATGTTAGTATTCATATAATATTAACAAAGAATACTTACTGCTTTCTTTGCTGATGGGGCATCAACCATTTCCACATCGGTACTCTGCAAAACCGGTAAGTTAGTATTCAAAAACAAGTATCATAAAATCAAAATCAACAAGAGTCTAACCATAACAGCATTTACCTTCTTCGAGGATTTTGGTTCATCCTCTTCCTCAGAGCTTTCCTCTTCCTCTGATTCCTCATCAGAGCTGCTATCTTTCTTTGCAGCTGCCTTCTTCACCGCTTGTGGCTTTGCGGGTTCCTCTTCATCAGAAGACTCGTCTTCGTCAGAAGATTCAACTTTAGCAGCAGCTGGTTTTGCAGCAGTTGGCTGAACAAATAAATGATAAACAAAAACATCAAACATTGTAAAAACTCCTTATAGAATATAATCACTTGGTTTAAATCTTTAAAACATCAATTTAAAGTTTTGAAAAGGTTACCTTGCTCTTCTTTTGTTGAGGCTCATCATCATCAGATGAACTTTCTTCATCCGAGCTATCGTCATCAGAATCAGCTTTCTGTAATTAAGAAAGTAACAGTAAATATATAAACTTTCACAAACACAAACTCAAAACATAGTTAAACATAAACCCGAAAGAAACACAAACCTTGGCTGCAACAGCTGCAGGCTTTTTAGCGGGAGCGGCTTTAACCTCTTCCTCAGACTCTTCTTCAGAGCTGCTCTCATCAGAACTCGATTCTTTCTTTGCAACAGCTCCGTTCTTAGCAGCAGCAGCAGGTGCAGCCTTCTTAGCAGGCTTAGCATCCTCCTGTAAAATTACAAAATCAGTTTATAACTTTCTCCATATATACTAACTTTAAATACAATTCAAAACCAATTACACAAATACGACACACGTACTTCGTCAGAACTCTCATCAGAATCAGACTCATCACTAGACTCATCCTTCTTTTTAGCTGCAGCGGCACCGTTTTTAGCCGCAGCTACCACCTTCTTTGGTTCCTCCTACATAAACACAATCATATTTAAAAAACAGCAAACAATTTAAACATTAAACTCTAAT
Source organism: Senecio squalidus (assembly GCA_910822075.1). NCBI lineage: Eukaryota > Viridiplantae > Streptophyta > Magnoliopsida > Asterales > Asteraceae > Senecio > Senecio squalidus. The sequence goes on from CAJVGC010000432.1 coordinate 52,192,644, forward strand.
TGTAAAACAATGTCACAATCACTTACATCTTCAGACGAAGAATCATCGTCACTGCTCGACTCCTCAACAGCCTTCTTTACAACAGGGACAGCTTTCTTGGTTGCAACCACAACCTATATATATCATCAAAAACATCAACACCAATCTAAACAAATGCTAAATAGGGTAATAATTTATCATATGTATGCATATAATATACCTTCTTCTCTTCCTCATCGTCCGAAGAACTATCGTCATCGGAACTGGTATCCTGTTTCTTGACAACCTTCTTGGTTTCAACTTTCTTTTTCTCAATAGCTTGAGCTACACCTCCATTCACTACCTTTTGCTTCTTGCTACTCACTACTTTTTTCTCAACAATTTCTTCAGCATCTCTCTTTCCTAAATTATATAAAAACGCACCATTAAAATTTAAAATACATACTTGTAACTAGCAAAATTTTATATAAAGTCCTAATTTCAAAATATTTATAAAAAAATTCAACTTTTATAAAATCTTATAAAAAGTCCTACAACCTGAATAAAAAACCCTAATTTGAAAATATATATTAAAATCTAATATTACTAAAACAAATTAAAAATTAATAGTAATAATAAATATTTTAACAAAAAAAACAACTTTTTGCAGTAATTCGTACATCACAAAAATAAATATCAAAACCCTAAAAAATAAGTAATAAAAGTATAAAAAATAAAAATAAAAAATAAAAAAGAGGTACCTTTTTTCATTGATTTGGTGGGAGCTACAACGGCAGCAACTGCCTCAGCCTGAAATTAAATCAAATCAAAGAAAAATATTAGATACACGGAATATATACGTATATATGTCTATATCTATATATGTATATAAATGAAATAAAAATTGAAAAGAAAGAGGTAAAGACAGTACCTTGGTGGCGGATTTCTTGCTTGATTTAGGCATATAGAAAGAGTGGTGATGAAATTAGGGTTGATGAAAAAAAGGGAGGCAGAGAAAAACCCTAGAGAACGAAAATTAGGGTTTTAGAAGTAGGGTATGTGAAGGGGAACGTTACTAGATATATAGTCAAGCGTGAGGCTGAGATTACCGTAGATATTTTTCATATCTAACGCCGTTACTTTTAGGTTTTTGTTTTGGTTAATGTGACCCTCTTTCCGTTTGTGAGACGTGACGGCCAAAGTTTTTGTTGGAATTTTTTAAAACTATTTTAAACTATTTTATGTAATGGTTTTGTCATTTAAATACTTTTTACTTGTTAAATAAACATTTTCACATATGTTTTCTGATTTTTACATATCATTTTTTGTTTAGGTACCATTTTTGATTATGGATTAATCCAACACACTTTGTCACTTTTATATCATTGACAATTTTACTTTATATATTTTAATTTTTTAATTACTTTGATTCAGTTTTGAATAAAAGCTCATCACATAATTTAAGTTGCGATTTTACCTTATATGTTTTAATTTTTAATTACTTTGATTCAATTTTGAATAAAAGTTCATCACAGAATTCAAGTTGCATAACAAAATTATGCGGTTCGTTTTTAAATTTGACATATAATTTTATTTGTTGTTTTTAATGTTGAAGGTTTAAGTAACATACCAAACAAAGTTTGACTCATACTAAAGAATTCCACTCTCATCTCTAGACATATTTGGTAGAAATGTAGATAAATAAAATGATATAGAGAAATTAAATTTGTTGAAAAATTGATTTATTTTTCTTTGTTTGGTAACAATAAATTAATTGACTTGCGAAATGTAGAAGAAATTAGTTCTTTCATTTGGTTAAAAAAGGATATCACTCAATATATTCATTTTTATTTGTGATATTTATTATGTTTTAGTCTAAAACGTGATGGATAGACCCCGTTATACTTACATTTTGTGTAAAAGTATGTAATTAGGTGAAAAGTTTTGAAATTGAGATTTTACGTCAAGATATGCCAAAACAACCCAAGGAAATGAGCAAAACGCAAAAATGGTTTGGCTGAACCACCACTACGTCGCAGTGGTGTATGACTGCGGCACAATGGGCTTCCTCGGACTGTTACGTTTTGTTAAGCTAAATGCAATTGATTATTGGGACTTGAAAGGTTTATTATGGGTGGTTAATTACTGGAGTTAAAAGACGAACTATGACTATTATTATCATTATTCCCATTTTGATTATAACCATCGTCATTACAATCACTACTTATCATCCTTCCCGTAACACAACACATAGAACAAGCGATTCTTGGATCATCTTGAAGCCTTGGAGAAGAAATTCTATTGGCAAAATCACCATTGAAGAATCAAAGATCATTCCAATTGACTTGCGAAATGTAAAAGATATCAGTTCTTTCGTTTGGTTAAAAAAGATAAAGAAATGAACGAATTGTAATTTCAACGTCGCCATCATTAATCTTTTTCATATCACAAGTCATATATATCAAAATTCAAAACTTATAAATTTGTTTTTGCCTTAAGATCATTTTACAGTAAAGCAATAACAACAAAAGAGTTATGGTGATTTTGGAACTTGCGATATATATTCAGTTTTTATATTACACGTTCAAGATGAGGTCGAGACTGTATATCAAAAGTTCTAGATGTTTCGAACGATGTAAGTGATTATCATATAAACCTATCCAACGATACATAAAAAGCTATCCTACCACGCATAATTATGGTTGAGTCTATATCAAAAAATTATATGTGTGTTCTACGTGTTTATAACATATATTAGCAAATATTGGCTTTAAAAATAGAGGGATTTTCTATTGAACCCATTTCGATCCACATTAAAAATAATAATAAAAAAGGACTATCTTAAGGGTTTCCTTACTAGCATTTGATCATACGAAATTTTCTTCCTTGATCATACCCGAAAAACCTGGTTTTTCGACCTTTTGTGGACACGTGTCAATAACTTATCATGCTTCAAAAGCTTCCTCAAACGTGATGCCCGAAAAAACATCAACTTCACACTCAATCCTTCAGTTCAATTCAACATCGGAAGTTCCTTCGGCAACCATCTTGGCCAAAATTTTATTCGTCCCAATCCAGATAACTGAGTATTATTAATCGTAATGCAGGATTTCGAGTAAACACTAATGAAGTCTTGGTACTTCTTTTATGTGTTTTTACTTGTACAACCCCTCCTCTCTTGACAATAACGTGCACTCATTACATTATTCTCTAGATTAAATTTGGTAGGATTCTTAAAAACTGTGCCTTGGGCCGGGTTATTTCGATTTTTTGGGCTTTATTCGGGGCTGCTTTTTGGCCTGACTTTCGTTCCTTTCCTTCCTCCGACGCGTGTTTTTCTACGTGTCGTTTTTGTGTGTTGTTTTTCTGCAACCGATGCCCCTTCTTGAAAGTCCATCCAGTGTTTGTTTCTCCGTTATCCGAATGTCAACATGAATCATCATCGACTACCAATCGACGATTTCAGTGGTCTTACCGCCGCCGTAATTATAAACCCTAATTTTACTATTTACTGAATTAGTCTTTTTTTATGTGGTTAATGTTAGTTTAGCGATTTTACCTAAGATATTTGATGATTTTGGTTGACGATGGTGGAGGAGCGTTTCCTTCGATTAATCAATTTACGTGGTTCGGTGTTACGCTTGCCGATTTCGTGACGCCGTTTTTTCTGTTTACTGTTGGTATTTCAGTTACTTTCGTGTTTAAGGTATGCCAGGATTATTATCAAATTCAAATGTTAATGATAGTGTTTAACTGATTGATAGTTCGATGCAGAAAGTTTCGAGTAGACTAGTAGCTACGAACAAAGTTGTATTCAGAACTGTGAAGCTGTTTCTCTTTGGTTTGATTCTGTGAGGTACTTCGTATTTACTAAATTTAATCCGATTAGTGTAAAACAATTGTATTGGGTTGGTCACAGAGGTTTAGTGTTGGTTAGGGTTAAGAACAATGAAACTAATGCTGAGTAGAAGATAACTGCTTTGAGTGAGAAACCCTGCAATCAGCAGTTGTATGTTTTTTTTCGTCTATCTTTGTAATATTTTGATTGTGCTAAAAATCGGGATCGACTAAGGCAGGTGTTATTTTGTAGGTTTTCCTTGAGGCAAAAGACTAAGGATGAGAACGGTGAATTTGAAACTTTCGAAGTTACTGTATATGATTGTTGAGGGTTTTGGCAGAAACTACAAGAAAGAACGAGGGTTCTGACTCATAAAACTCAATAATTATGATGCTGAGTCTCCGCTGAAATCTCGTAGCATTCCAATAAGCAGCAACTTTACACAAGTTGAAGCACGTGTTCTACGGGCACCTGAGGTACTTCTTTTAATTGTTTTATATATTATGTTTATGTTTAATGATTACCTATGACTAACAAAAGAAATGTTTAACAGGCAATGATGATAGATTTTATGTAAACTACTGGAGACATTTAGGGTTGAAAATCAGGCCGTATCTTGGCGGGGCAACCCAGTAAGTTGGTGTTGCAGCCATGGCGGTGGGCCGTATCTTGGCGGGGCAAACCGGTAAGTTGGTGTTGCAGCCATGGCGGTGTCTGGTCCTCTTAATTACTCCGTTTTTGTATTTGCAGATCTGAGCCTTTTTGCTGTCTTTTTGACTTCTATTATTTGTAATAGATTAAATTTGGTTGGATTCTTAAAAGTTGTGCCTTGGGTCAGGTTATTTCGATTATTTGGGCTTTATTCTGCGCTGCTTTTTGGCCTGTTTTTCTTTCGTTCATTTCCTCCGAGCATCCGACGGGTTGCCAGGTTGGACCTCTCCGGGTTGGGTGCTCAAAATGACCAGAAAATAATCGATTATCAATTACATAAGAAATGTTTAACAGGCAATGAAGATAGATTTTCGAGCAAATATATAAATTAGTGGAGGCATTTAGGGTTGAAAATCGGGCCGTATCTTGACGGGGCAACCCGGTAAGTTGGTGTTGCAGCCATTGCGGTGTCTGGTCCTCCTAATTCCTCCTTTTTTTTATTTGCAGATCTGAGCCTTTTCGTTGTCTTTTCGAGTTTTGTCATTTTATTGATATTTTTTTCCTATTCAATTTGTGTTGATGCTTAGATTTTTGTACCAGGGTCGGATTCTTCCGGGTTGGTTTGCCTTTATTTTTGTTTCCGGGTATTTTTTTGAGTCGGTGTTCTGTTGGGTGGGAGTTACGCTGGCATTTGTTATTTTTCTCCGCTTAACACTTGGTAGGCTAATTGCAATCACTGTATTCGGTGCCATGATCAAATGATATAAAGCATCCAAGGTAACTTTAAACTTAGTAAATACATAATCTTTTGTGCGATGATTGATTTTTTGGTTATTTGTTTTATGACAATGTAACATCTGCTTCTGGTTTCGGACGCATTTGTGCAGGAAAAAACACTGAAATGAAGTTATTATTGGCCAATATCGACACTGCTCCCGTGCGTAAGTATAGCCTTACACTAACGTTCAGAATCATTAACGCTTAGTTAAATTCGTTTGCGGGTACAAATTTAGTCTTTTCATTGTTTTATTTGCATATGAAAGTATTTTAATCGTTTTAGTCATTTTTTAGGTATTTTAGACATCGTATGACTATCCTATGCTGGTATCCAAAGTGACGAACAGAGTTTAAAACCATTTGAATTGCTCGGGGAAAGTGGAAATTCCCAAAGTAAAACTCTCTACTCACATATTGATGAACTTACTTGAGCTTCGTTGGAACGAACATCAGTAGCCACCGAAACCTGAGGACGGAGTACAGCAGGCCAAACATTTGGATGAAAAAGCTTTTCATCTACCTGTTCGACCTCCGGTATTCCGCTCTCCAGTTTCGGCGGATGTTGATCTTCCTTCCAACCAACCTCCAGTAACTTCATTAATATGTAAGGACGGAGTTTAACTTTGGAAATTTCCATTTTCCCCAAGCAATTCAAATGGTTTTGAACAACGTGAATCAATGTATTCGGTGCTATGATCAAATCATATACCGCATCCAAGGTAACTTTAAAATTAATAAATACGTGATCTTTTGTGCGATGATTGATTTTTTGTTTGTTTGTTTTATTTGCATATGAAAGTATTTTAATCGTTTTAGTCATTTTTTAGGTGTTTTGGACATCCTATGACTATCCTATGTTGGTATCCAAAGTGACGAACAGAGTTTAAAACCATTTGAATTGGTTGGGGAAAGTGGAATTTCCCAAAGTAAAACTCTCTACTCATATGTTGATGAACTTACCTGAGCTTCGTTGGAACGATCATCAGTAGCCACCGAAACCTGATGACGGAATACAGCAGGCCAAGCATTTGGATGAAAAAGCTTTTCATCTACCTGTTTGACCTCCGGTATTCCGCTCTCCACCTTCGGCGGATGCTGATATTCCTTCCAACCAACCTCTAGCAACTTCATTAATACGTAAGGACGGAGTTTAACTTTGGAAATTTCCATTTTCCCCGAGCAATTCAAATGGTTTTGAACAACGTGAATCACTTTCAACCGGCTTAGCATTTCCGATACAGGTAATTACTTCATTCCTTCTCGAATCAGTGGTATTTTTTATGATCTGTCAATTGAATTTAACTAATAATGTTTTCTCCTTTTATGCTGGTATCCAAGGTAACGAACAAAATTGAAAACCGTTTCAATTATTCGTGAACGACGGTTATAAAAAAGGACGATCGACAGCAACCGAAGTTGGAGGATGGAATCTTGGAGGCCAAACATCTGGGTGAAAAGGTTTTTTATCTATATGTCGGGCCCCCAGGATTCCACTTTCCAACTTCAACTACTACCGAGCCTCCTTCCAACAACCACCATAAGCAACAACTTACAGCGATACGACCCGACCTCTTGCATCGCAAGAGAGTCACCTAGTTTTCATTAAATTTTCAAGATCATGTTATGTAGTTTCTTGTGTTTCAGTTACAACCTCTTCATCACCAAGATGAACAACTTGAAAAATGATACAAATAATGTGATAAATAGAGAATGGTTTGTCTTTAAAAACCAATGTTTTTTTACTAGTTTATTCAAAGTGATTATAATTAAAAAGTTCGTTTATAATAATGAACATACGAGGAGGAAAACATGAGAGACTTTTTATTGTCCAAGCAAACAAAATCAACACTGAAAGTCTAAAGTTAAAGTAACGATGGAATTAGTTTCTAGAATCATGAGAACGTTGTTTGGAAAATACAGAGTGATACTTGTCACGCCCGAAAATCTCGAGGCATAACAAAGGTTTAAACTATATAGCTAAACTTCAACATCATAACTAAAACTCTTCGACTTTCAAAGTAATCTTTTTTCAATAAGAGTTTGAGGCCTTATTTTCTTTCCTTATATACATGCTGATTAGAGAGGGGGAGTTGAGGTAGATCTATTGAGTGAGGGGGGGTTGAGGTAGATCTATATAAGACCTATAAGAACATATTAGAGAGGGGGAGTTGAGGTAGATCAATATAAGACCTATAAGAACAATCAAGATTAAGAACAAACAAGATCAAGATTAAGAAAACTTGTAAGAAATAAGAATATAAGAGAGAATGTAGGAGAATACTATGTTCTATTTCTCAAACTTGGATATCTTACAATGGAAGTGGCTCTTTCTTTTATAGGGAAGGATAGGATACCTTTGTTGACTAACACACCATACATTTGTTGACCAAAGCACACATGATAACATAAAATAATACACACACTACATATTAAAATAAGACACAAGGAGATCTTCTAGACATGGTGATGTAAGCGCTTACGTCACATGATTCTTTAACTTTCACCATGATTTGCTTTTACTTTTACCGTGGTAACTTTATTTCCAGGGGAATCGGGGTGAGAAGGGTCATCTTCGTATGGGTCTTGGTGTGGGATGTCATCTTCCTCATCGTCTTCAGTTTCTTCATCATCTGACGTGTCAATACGGACACTTAAATGTGTCTTTTTCCATTCGTCTAATACTCCAATCCATTGTGAGGATATAGGGTGATCATCAGACGATGCACACATATCATACATAATATGCATTTGGATTGTATCCGGATTAACTGTATTTGCTTGAGCTAGGGCCCTTCGTACAATTATCCAATCCTGTGGGTAGAAGATCCTAGTGCGTATGATTGAAGGGTTCACATTATAATTTCAATGCACAAATGTTGTGGGATCATGGTAGACAATTGATTGATTCATCCTGACCATCGACGGTGTAAAGAAAGAACACAGACGCCGAAATAATATCATAACATAAGTTTTTTCGGCTGATATCATTTTTGTCCACTGATACGCTGGTAAGAACCACTGGAGGAGAGAGAATAGGTTTCTTGATTGTGGGGGTACACTTTCAAACTGACATTGGAATATGTAGGATTGTAGTTTGATGAAATTTAAAGTAATTCCAATGGTGTAGGTTTCAAAAAGGTACCAGAAGAAACATAAGGCTTATTTAGAGAGTCAGAATAGATCGTGGATATGGAAAATACTCAAGAAAGGTTAGTTGGGGTAAAATTTGAGACCTTTTGTTGTCATACCATGATTACGGATGAGAACTGTGAGGAACGTTTGATAGTTGAGCAATGATCTCTCCATAAGGGTTAAATCTGCAATTGTTTCCACGATTTCTTCGGGGAGTTGAAGGGCTAATGGAGTGGCACCGGAGGATGATGCATTGTTGTTATCGGAATTTACTGTGTAGACCATTGGGAGTATACCGGGTTTGTGGATTGGCTTGGTTTTTACTAGGCTTTTATTCTTCTTTAAATAGGACTTTGGCCTTGATAAGAAGTCAGCAAGGACGTTTTCTGTTCCCTTAATGTGTTTAAAAGTGAATTTCCATAGGGAAAACCAGTTGGCCAACCTTAACAACTGTCCTTCTAAGAGTGTCTTTCGCTTAAACTGTAGCATGCGTGGAAAAGAGTACATGTCCATCTCTATCTCGAATTCATGACCGATAAAGTGGAATTGGAATCTTTCAATACCTCTTTTGACTGCTAGTATCTCTTTAAACGTGGAGTGATAGTGTTGTTCAACCTTTTTAAAGGTATAACTTTTATACCCGCATACTGATATGGTATTATCCTTATCTTGTACAAGCAGGACCGCACCCCAATATTCATCAATTGCATATGTATGCAAGATTCTTTTTTCTGAGGGACCTGGTATCTTTAATGGAGGCATCACATCTGCCAGCTTTTTTATTTCCTTTACAATCGTTGTTTGTTTTATAGTCTATGGGGGAGAATCTTTTATGAGCATGGGGAATAGCCAGACTGTATGAGCAGACAACTTAGGCAAAAAATCAGCCATGTAATTGACTAACCCAAGGAACTGTTGGATCATCTTTGGTGTGGTTAGTTCATCTGGAAACCGGTGTAACTCTTGGGAAATGTGGGGTTGTGGTTGATATTTCTCGTATGATATTTTCATACCAAGGAAATCAATCGATGGTACTCTTATCTCCATTTTCTTCTCTGATAACACAATCCTATGCTTCTTGACTAAGGAATATAATCTTGAGAGTAAATCAACATGAAAATCTTCATCTTGGGAGAATAGTAAAATATCATAAATGTATACTAGGGCATTTGAAAGGATAGGCTCGAAGATTTTAATCATTGCCTTTTGAAATGCTGACGGGGCCTTTTTCAATCCAAACGACATGACTCTCCACTGGTGATGATGATCAGGGATGCAAAACCTTGTTTTCGGTCTATCTTCAAGAGCAATACCTAATTGCCAAAAATCGGACTTGAGATCAAACTTTGAAAGCACCTTTGCATTTACTAATGATTGGAACAATGATTTTTTCTATGGAAAAGGGGATTTATCATCAGCAAGAAAATGGTTCAGAGGTTGATAGTTGATGACAAGTCTTAACTTTCCACGAACTTGTTCAGTTCTTTTGTTGACATAAAATGCTTCACATGCCCATGGGGATGTTGTGGGTTCAGTGATCTCTTGGTTTACAAGTTTGGTACATTCTTCTAAAGAAAGTTTATGATGATCTGGATTCATTCCCGGGTGACTTTCCTTTGTGGGGTTAATATATTCATTTTGTTTGAATGGTAGTGAGACGAAAAATAAAGGGTTTAACCATAACGGATTTGGGTGTTTGGAAAGGAATTATGTATGGGAAGAGGCCCAACATGATTGAATAATATCATGTTTGAGTGACTCTAAAGAGTGGGATTTAGTGGAGGCCATAAATAGTCTTGGGACAAAGGACCATGGGTTCATGAAACTTTTGTAACAAAGACCTTTTGGTGTCCATCTTAAATTTGACAATTTATGGAGAATGTCAAATCCGATAAGAAGATCTTTACCATGTGCACTTGATCCGAGCATTCTATGCTTAACAATAAGCTGAGGGAAAAGCCTGATAATAATGGGAATGCTTATCTTGTCAATAGAAAAAGTTTCTCCATTGGCTGCCAAAAACTGTTGGTAGTGAGGTTTCCAAAAACTTTCTGGGAGGATTTTGGGTTTAGTATGGAAACAAATGAACCAGTGTCAAAAAATCCCATAACTGGAATGGGTTTGGCATATGTTGATGTGAGAATATGGACTTTGGTTGTAGGTGTTGGTTGGTTTTCTCGTGTAGGGATTGGGTTTCGGATGTGAGGAATAGGACTTGCTTCGAATACTTCCGTATCATCATCAAAGTAATTTGGGATTGGGCTGATTTTAAATACTTCTGATGGGGGATTCGTAACGGCATGAAATGGTCTTGGGCTTATGATGAATACTTCAACGTCTGAGTGACCACTAGATGAATATGAGTCAGATTCTTCGTCTGAAACTATAAGCAATCGAGCATAATGAGAACTCATTCGGCTTGTCGTCGAGAGAATAAACAGATCCAAGATCTGATAGATCAACTGGCTCAATTTTATTGAGTGCTTGAATTACTGCTTGTGTCTTTCGATTATCTGGGCAGTCTTTTGTGAAATGCCCTTGCTTGTGGCAGACATAGCATCTATCAGATTTCTTCCTCTTTGGTTTCTTTTTTTGAAGAATTTCCATTTTTTCTTTTGAAAAGTTTTTCTTGGAATGCACTTCTTACGTTTGTAAGAATTTGTAAATTTGGAAAATCCTTTCGAGTGAGACTTCTTCTTTGTGTGAGAACAATCACATGAAGACTTATCTTTGCATTTGATCTGGATGTATTTGTCATCACAAGAAGCACCAAGTCGTTTTCCCGTCTTTTCGAATTCAGCTAAAAACTTCTTTTTGTTGCAAAGTTTTGAAAGTGCATTAACAATAAGTTGATATAACTCTCCAAGTGAAGCTTGTGCCACCGTGATGTTCCTTGTTTCTAGGGACCTGTATGCCTCATTTTCCAAGTGATTCTGGAAAGGAATTGAGAAAGACTTGTTTGAGATTCACATCATCTACTACTTGTAAACAGTAAAACCTTTCTGACATTCGATTGTAGTGTCTTTCAAGATCCTTCTTCTGTAATGAACAACACTTAATTTTTAAGAATTATTCCCTTGCACGTATAGTGTGCTCAATTGGGTTCCTAATAAATTCATAATATATTATATTCATGAATTTTTCAGGAGACTCGGATTGTTGGATTGTTAACAACATGTATTCTCTGAGACTTAGGTACCAATCTCTAAGGCGTCCTTGAAGCCTTGTAAGAAACCTTTTGATGACCACATCAATGGAATAATATTGGAGTTCAGATGAACACCAAGTTAACATTTTAACACTTCTTTCTCTCCATTTGAAGGGTGGGATGTCGTCAAATGTAAAACCTTGCTTAATATCTGATCGGGGAACCTTATAATCTCTTCCAGGGGTTGTTTGGGAGGCTGCATCTCCAGCTTCATCTTCAAAGGGTTCGGTGTCATTATGGACTCTTGGATCGGGTTCTATCATGAGTAAGTGTTCAAAAGCCTCAAAAGGATCAAAGTCATCATCTTCATTGTCAGATGAAGAAACAATAACTGGTGCAATGAAGGTAGTTTGTTGAGACTTCTTATTTTTGCATAGGGATTGAAGGAAAAATGAAACTGGATTTAGGTTTTCAATTGGTAGGACATTTGGGGCTTTAGATGAGGCGACGATTGTATCGTCGGTAAAAGTACTTAACATATCAGTAATAGCAAGACTTGAAGGTGTTTTCGTATTTTCTCTTGTTCTGGAGCTCATAGTGTTAATGATGGAGAGGGTATATAGGAAGATGCTTGGGATATTGGTTGTGGATCATAAGCTGGTTTAACGAAAGGAGTAGAGGGTAACCTCCAAAAATCATCGACAAAGGTTGACGACCTTTTCTATTTTTGTTGTCTTTCTAAGATCTAGAAGCTTGGTTTTGAGGAATTTCATTCTTGCTTCTTTCTGGGAAAGGGAAGTGGATGCTTGAAGTGAAGATGGAGAGTGTGCTATCTGAAGAAGTTTAGTATGGAGATTTTGAATCTTAAACCGAAGCTCTTTCATCATTGTTTAAAGGGACTTTACTTGTGAAGATAAAGTCTATTGTGCTTTCACCATCTTGGTTTGTTGGGCGAGAATTATAGTGAAGACTTTATTTTGTGCAACATCATTTTCACTTTGCTAGTTAAGGGTGGCCTCAACTTGCCTGACAGAGCTTGGAACACTTGTGGAACTGATAGTTGTGGGAGTTTTAATCTTCCATTCGTGTTTGGTTTTTTGTTAAAGATCTTCAAACGTATTTAATTGAGGAAATTCGGTGTGATAGTCTTGTTGGGAATAAGTAGATGGATATGGTGTTATAACACAACAATGGACTGAAGGTGAATGGGTTGTTTGTTCGTTATGGATGATTGACAAAGCTTTTTTATAATATGGAGGAAGGTTTGTTGGTGGAATTTTTTGGAACGGTTGAGGTGGTGTTTTGAGAGGTGTGTTTGAATAACGAACATAGTAATCAAATTTACCTGAAGGTTCTCCAAGTAATCCGACTGAAGTATCACCGTTATCATAGAGTCTTTTCAACTTTTGTTGTGAACTATTTTGTCTTTTTGGGAGCTCTTCATGGAATTTAATTTTGTATGCTTCGTCCAGACAATCTAAACAATTACAAACATCATAACAAATATGATTGTTTGTTGGACTGATCATATTCGCCGTGGGGAACACTTCTTATATTTTGGCATTTGAAGGACTTGAAAACTTGACTTATACAAGTCCATTTTCATGGCGCTTGAAATCAGGGGCCGATGTGGTTTGAATTGGTGCTTGGTGAATTTGTTCATAGTTTGTTACCCATCTTTCGGGAAACAGCTTCAATAATTCACCTCTGGATACTTTTTTTGGAACATAGGTACAAGTTAGGTTAGCGTTTGAATCTACGTCAAGAAATAAAGCATCACCAAAATTATTGTCTCCAGGAACCATAACATCCATACAATGGTTTTGCACACGATATGCCATCTGGTAATGGAACATTGCTTGAAACGTATTTACTTGGGGAGTGCCACCAATTTGAATTTGAACTTTGAGGGCAGTAAAGAGTGATGGATCATTTAACGACATATTGAAGTTTGGGTAAAACGTAACAAAGATAGTGTCTACATTCAAAGTGGTTTGAACTGTTTCGATGCAAGCATGTTGATACTCTAGAAATCTAGTATCAACCAAGGCTATTCTTGAAAAGGTCGGGACACCTTTGCGGCCATGGAAAGTTAGGGCTATCCTTACAACTCCAAAGTGTATGTGGGTGTATCCTTGGGACAAACATTGTCGTGGTAATTCTGTTGGGATGGACAGGGTAACAAGGTGTTCGGCTGTTGTAGCTGGAAGTTGATGAGAATCAAACTTCGATGCTTGTATGTATTCTTTTACTTGTTGGTTGGGTGTGGTGCTTATTAACTTTTTTATTTTTCTGGTAAAGGAAATTATAGGTTTAGAATAGATTTGGTTTGGGTTGACAATAGGTAAGTGAGTGGAAGGGATTTTGGAGTCATCTGCTAGGTACGAAATTTCATATAAGTGATCTATTTTATTTACAGAGGATTGGCGGAAGTTAGACGATGAAGATTTGTGTAGATGCATGGTAAGAAGGAAATATGAAGACTTTCTAAGTTTTTCTATACTATATGTAGGAACACCACTGCGACCACTCTTGTCGACTTACAATATCCTCGACACTGATAGAAAACTTATACTTTTACTTCATATAAGATACCAACGTTTGGTTTTCTGATGTGAGAGATCCGTTCTACGACGGCAGTCACAGAGCATACTAATCCGAACTTTAGTAGGAAGGGTAAGAGCCGATTGGCTCTGATACCATTAGAGAGGGGGAGTTGAGGTAGATCTATATAAGACCTATCAGAACAATCAAGATCAAGAACAAACAATATCAAGATTAAGAAAACGTGTAAGAAACAAGAATATAAGAGAGAATGTAAGAGAAATGTAAGAGTTGAGGTAGATCTATATAAGACCTATAAGAACAAACAATTTTTGCAAACAATAATTAAAGTTTACATCATGCCATTTTAAAATACTTAAAATAACTTTAAACAAATTTGTAACCAGCATGTAAGAACTGAATTGTAATAAAAGTTGTCATATAAACTTTTAACTTATTGTCTTACTACATGACGATGTACTATACGAGTTTATAAACTGTTAAATGTTTACTTACAATGCGACCTACCCACTGATCATGCGTTTTAATACTACGGTATCGAATAACTTATAACTTATTCCATAATGTAACACTTTCTACACAAACATTTTGTATAATTAAAGCATGGGTACAAACTATATCAAAACAATAGGCATGATAATTGAAATTTGATAACTAAAACTTTAGGAAATTGAACATGTAAAATGCATTTTACAAAATAACTAGGCATGTATCCAGTTTAGGAAATCTCATGAACCTCACGAGATAACTCTTGACTAAGCTAGCTTTTCCCTCACTAATCAAATCTTTTAAGAAAAACTATATGAAACTACTAGCATGCTCTATATGACAATCATATTTGATTAGTTGTTAGTTGAGCTTCTTGTACAATTCTAAGAATATTACCATACAATAATTATGGTTATATTCTAATTAAAAAAACAACCATCCGTTATTTAAAATTATTTAAACGGTTTCTAAATAAACTTTTAGAATTTCAATGCTAAACATTTTAAATATTGTTTACAACAAATATTTATTGATTTACATGGGACAATAATATGTGTCTAAGAGTTTTTCATACCACGAGTTCCTTGAATTATACAACAAATATACAAAATTTATTATTGGGTAAAAGTTTATTTAAAGTAGTTAGAAAAAGAAAATGATTTGTTACATGAAAACTAGGACAAAACGCATAAACATATACTCAGTTTACACTCGTTATCTATTAAAGGTCCTATAGTTTTTAATTTTCAATTAAAGATAGTCCAGTGTAACAATTGTCCAATCAAACCTATTTTTTGAAATATCTATTCGATTAAATTAACGGGTCAACATGTTTTTCATTGTTTTTGGTAGCCGATAACAATTAATACGACGTAATTTTTTCTTTAGTCCAAATATATATGCCTTTTTTTTTTTTTTTACTTCTCTTATTGTTCATCACTTCTAGTTCACAACATATAGTGTTTATTATTTTAATATCAAGAATATTGAAATTTACCAATTTCACTTTATAGCTCATCATCATCATTATGATTTTGATCTTACGTTTGATAATTTGCATGTCTTGAAAAAGTGGTTTATTGTTTCAATATCAAAAAGAAAAAAAAATCCAAATCAAATCATAATCACTATTTAAACTAATTTATCAAATGAAATTCATAATTGTGTTGCGCGATCTAATTGCAAGAAAAAAACTCACGGGATTTGATAAAATAGGGTGGTGGTTAGACGGTTTGTGGTAGTTAGTAGTGGATGAAGATCGTGAGTAAATAGTGTTGTTGGTGATGGGTTAGACAGTTTATGGTTGTTAGTTGTGAAAGATGATGATGGAGAGTATGACAAAGCTTAAAGATGTGGATGGTTGTGAAGGAAATAAGGATGATGATTTTCCATTTATGAATATTGAAAAATAAAAAGTTGAGTGTCTTTAATAGACAATGAGTGTAAGTTAGTACTTTTTTTTTTATACGTTTTGCCCTGAAAACTAATATAATTTTTCATTTTTTCTTATTCTGTTTTTATTTTACTCAACCAAAGCATAACAACATAACATCATAAACTCAAATTAATACTCGTTTGAGATAAATCAAAAGAGGATGTGTGATTCTATGTTAATTCGTACATGACATGCCAAGATGGTGTAAACCGATAATGACCATATGTATAAAGTGTGATAGTCAATTGAAATATTGGCACAACTCATGTCACAATGTACAACGGTAAGTCAAGACATATTCGTCGTATATATTATGTCTCTCAACTCGAGTGATCTATATTAACAATATATTGTCATATTACATACTCCATGATAAGTGATTCGTAACTACATATTAGGTGTCTAAAACAAAGTTAGTATGAACGATATATCGAGTCTCAAGTTGAGGTGTATAGAGCCGAAAAGTTTGACTTCATTTAACGAAGTGAGACTTGTAACAACAACATGATTATGCAATAAATCTAGTCTAATGGCCATTGACTTACGGTTGATCATCAAGCATTTACTATGATCATCTCTAACACCGTGTTCTCGAGTTAAAAAGTTGATGAAAAGAAAAGAAATGAGAAAATAAGAAAAGAAAGTAAAAGAAAAGAGACATATATTTTTTAATTTTCTTGTGTTCTCGAGCTCCCAAGTAAAAGAAAGAAAAGAAAAGAAAGTTTTCATTTAATAGTATTCTCAAGTTAAAAAGAGAGGATAAGAAAGTAAAAGAAACATGTAAATTTACAATTATATCCTTTGTTTCGGCTTATCAAAATTTACATAAGTTTGTAATTCCGTTACCGAAACAAACAACGTAACTTTGAAAACATTCACAGATAGAAAATAATTAATCAAATTCTACAGTTATCATCTGGTTTAATCCTCCGATTCAATGTCTAACACCACATGTATGCGATTCAATACGCTACCTAACTTTCAATATGTATGTAATCCTACTTTATTTTTTTACCTCAATTTCATCATTATTCTCTACTTTTTTTCTTTTGCTAATTTGTTCACTGTGTGTGTGTGTGTGAAATGTCGTAGGTGAAATGTAGCTTTCACAATTTAATCATTCCAACAGGTTTTACTACTCGTTTGCACATTCGAATCAAATCGAAATGTGTACAACAACTCCGGTGTGTTCGTAACGGCGATGTGAGTTTCATTTTATTCCTTTAAATTGTGTATGAATGTGTCACATTGATTGCGTAATCTGATATGTGTGTGAGGATTTTACTTGATACAAAGTATAGTTATCACAGGGATATATTAGTCATTTTAAGAAAATCAAGAATTTTTCTTTCACAATCATCCCATTTTTGGCCAGATTTTGTAGGGATTGATAAGGCATTAATTTTCCATTTAAATCATTTCCATTCAATTCCTTTCTTGCCTAAATAAAACCCAAGAACACCCTTTTTTTATTTTTATTTTTTCCTTTCCTTTCTTTTCTATTAAAAACACAACTGGAGAACACAGTGTAAGAAAGAATAAAAAACAAATGAGTTAATTATATAAATCGTCTCGATGGTTTGTCAAATTTTACGGATTCAATCCATGAACTTTTCTTTATCCTAATCCATTTCTTGTGGTTTCATACCCTTATGGATCAAGTCCCTACACTGTTCTTTATAGATAAGATGTAATTTAAATATCACGTATTTTAAAAGTCTAACCCTAATATGAACATTGTCGTCATAGTGAATGTATTGGTTATTGATTGACAAGGAGGAATAGTTGGTGATTTCAATGTAAACCTAACTTTCGTGTATGAGATTTGCAAATGTTACTTCAATAATAAAAATCTCAAATGTCGAATTCTAATATAGATGTTTCGGACTATCATAGGCCATGATGATGTGTAAATATGTCTGTAAGAGTGTGAGTGTTGACCTCATTGATTATCTTTAAAGAAGAAATGATTTACATAAATAGTTACTATGTCCATCTTTTTAGTTACAAACTAATAGAATTAATCATAAAAAAAACTGAATTCATAACTAAATTCAAGAAAAGAAAAGATTTAAGATTTGTATCCGTAAAACCTATCAAACCACATGGACCATTTACGTAATCATACTCAAAACAAAAACCACTTCTCTACATCTTTCGAGAATACATAATCTATGTTTACAAAAATGGTCCTTGGTAATTTACACTTGATTCATATCTAATCCAAACACCCCTGTGTTTTTCTTGCACCACAACCCAACCCAACCCATTACCTCCTTTTCTGTTTTCAACAAAATCCAACAAACAATAATAACTAGGTTAAAAACACAAACAATCCATCAATTAATTTCACCCCTTTTTCCAGATCCCTCAATAAACGCTCTACCCTTCTTCACAATCTGTCCTGTTTTTCAATGCCAATATCACTTTTCTTTTCAACTTAATATATTTCATATTTATTCTTTTCCTGCATATATTCATGCAATAAAGGTCTGTTTTTTCTTTTCTTTTTATTGTTTTTTAATGTCTACCTCTATCCATTTTAATAAAGATTTAATTTTTCGACATTGTTATATGCAAAATTGACATGGGTGTTTTTTATTTTATGTTTTTAAGGAAAACCCATTTTTAATATGCAATAAAAATCATTTCTTGATAGGTTTTCAAGTTATGAATTTAGCTCATTTTTGGAACTTTTTTTGTGTGTTTTGGGTTGAATGGGGTATTTTTTGTTTATTGTAAATGGAGATATAGTAAGAGGGTGTTTGGGTTAGCTTATTTATAAGTGCTTATGATTTTTAGCTTATGAGCTTAATTGTTTTTTTCACACTTCTAATAAAGCACCAACCCGCTGGATTCTATAACCGTCGTCCGTCCCTTAAGTTTATTGTTCGGTGTGTTACTTGTTAGTTTTGTTTTTTTAACTTATATTTCTAACTTAGTGTCATCCGAAATTGGAAGATTTAGTATCTTTATTGACTGTATTTATACTAGCAGAATGTTATCCGCCATGATAATTTTTTATTGAATTTTAGTACTTATTTCATACATCAATGTTTTATTGCAAAACTGTTTATTGGTTTGATATTAGGGGGTGTTTAGATGTGCATTTAGCGTTTATACTGATATAAAATAATCAGAATAAGGCTATCGGTGTATGAAAACGCACTGTATAATATAGTGTTTGTATGTGTTACTGCTTCTTGAAGTTTGTTTGAGCATATGACAAGCTCTGCTCATTTAAAATTACTAAATAATGATTAAAAAGTCATTTTTTCGTGGAAAAAAGTAGATTGTTTGTGAGATGGAAATAAAAGTCACTTAAATTAGGGTAAATGTTTTGGGTAAATAGGTAATTTTAGTTTATTCTTAAATATTAAATTTTGTTGAGGCTGGAATGAAACTGACTATATGTTAAATAATCAGAAAACAAGGAGCAAATTCTGTTTATCCAAACATTATTATCATATGCTTAATTCCGAAATTCATATCGTAACAACCCCTAAATGTAGTACTTTGGGATAATTTATTCTTATATTTTGTTTGGACACCAGTATTGTGCAAAATATGGGATGTACGAGGATCGTTTTCCATTACTTTGTTTTCAGTAAGCTACTTCTGATGTTACTTGATATAATCAACATGGAAACCAGCAGTTTAGTCTATGCGTAATATCTATACTAGGTTAACTTTAAATATTTATTTTTCTACTATTTAGGAAGCTGTCTGAGTTAATAAACTTATCGGGAGCACCGGTTGTGATTTTTTTAATCTCTACATAGTGTGTTAGGCTCCAATGAATACATTGAGACTAAAGTACAAGAATAAAAGATGGGACCTCATGTTTCAACCTTCCAAGTATTTTATCGGTTTAAATCATCCCGAGAAAACCTCATATCGATCGTTAACGCATTCCACAGTTGAAACAAACCGGTATATAGGGAATAGTGTTTTTAGAAGATATCTTTCAAATTCTTCAAAATTTCCCCGCTCCAATTCCACAAGATATCTTGCGGGATCATATGCAAATTCTGGTGGTTCATTTCGGTTTTATAGCTCAGAAGGCGATGGAAGAAACGCAAGTGAAGATAAGCATGTGCCATTGAAAGATGTGTCCAAAACCGATAAGGGTAGTATTGGTAAAGAAACTATAAAGGAGGATGTGAATCACCATGATGCACATGCTCGTTTAGGAGAGCAAGATCAAAAGGACTGGCTTATAAATGAGAAGTTGGCTATCGAAAGTAAAAGGAAAGAATCAACTTTTTTAACCAAGAGACAGAGATTCAAAAACGAGTTTTCAAGGAGGATTATTCCATGGGAGAAACAAACGGTTTCATGGGATACATTTCCTTACTACATACAGTAAGCACACAAAGCTCTTTGTGTTATATATGCAGCTGTTACTTTTCTGTTGCTAACTTATATTATTACAGTGAACATTCAAAGAACCTTTTAGTGGAATGTGCCGCTTCTCATTTGAAACACAAGAAGACTGCTTCCACTTTTGGTTCACGGTTAGATTCTTCAAGCGGGAGAATATTGCTTCAAAGTGTACCAGGTATAGACCATTGAATTACTTAGAGGTGAAATGGGTCGATATTTGTAATTTTTTGTCTCCAATTGGGTCAAGTTCTAGATTATTTGGTAAAAATGAAAAGGGTCAATTGGGATAAAAGTTGCCCAAAGTCTATTCAAAGGCTTGCAACCTTGGACCAAAGTTTATTTTTTAATTCAGTTATTCATTTGTGTAATTGTATCAAATACAGTAAACTGTTATATCATAGAAATTGCTAAACAAAAAAGTACCGCCAGATCAATTCAACTTGAACCCGCCCTTATTAATTTCTATTGTTAGACACAAGTGATTGAATGTGTGAATGATTGATGATACAGGCACTGAGCTTTATCGAGAAAGATTCATTAGAGCACTTGCACGAGATTTACAAGTTCCCTTATTGATCCTTGACAGTAGTGTTTTGGCTCCTTATGTAAGTTTCATAATAGGTATTCTTTTAGCTGTTCCAGAAACCATGGTTCTCAAAATGCTTTGTTTACTAAATTGTTGCAGGATTTTGGCGAAGATAACTCAGAAAACGAATCAGATGATGAACATGGAGAATCAGGTGAAGAGATTACTTCAGATTCAGAAGTAGAGGATGAGGCAAGCAACGAGGAAGATTGGACTAGTAGCGGTGAATCGAAATCAGATGATGAGGACATGGAGGCTAGGGCAACTGCAGCCCTAAAAAAGCTCGTTCCGGGGAACCTTGAAGAATTTGCAAAGGTATTTATTTTAGGGAGCGTGAGAGTGTGTTTTGAAAATGATTTGACATTGAATAATCAGAACATTATAATCCGCTGTAATAAAACGGACCACAGAAAATAGACTTTTGATGCTCTTCCGCTGTTTGAAATTGTGATAATTAAATAATCAGATGTTTGAATGTTTAAAAGATTCTGATTATTAAAGAAATCAACAGATAAAAATGGCCTAAAAAGACATTTTCATGCATAGGCGGAGACGTTCGGGTCATTTTTCTTCAACTATGTGCATTATATTTATAAAAGTAAACTGAGGACATTTACATATGCTGTATAAGTGATTTTTTTTGGAAGAATCGTAGATTTGAAATACTTGTTCGCGTGTTATATTTAATGTGATATATGTTAATGTTAATATTTCATTTTGCACTTCCATTTTATGTCAGAACATCGCTGTTGTTGGGGAGATCTCCGCTGAATCAAAGCAGGAGGAGGCCGAGTCTTCTGAGGAAACAAAGGAGCCATTAAAGAAAGGTAACCCAAATATTTACTTGTATAAATGAGTAAACGTTCTTTTTGTGTTGTAACAATTAAATATTTTTTAATATACTTCAAACAGGGGACCGTGTCAAGTATGTGGGGCCTTCAAAGCACGAGGAAAAAGATAGTAGGTAATTGTCTTTCTCCATTATCACTCATTAGTAGTTTCCTCGCCTAATTATTCACTTTAATTACTTTATTTTCTATTGCACGTTGTGTAAACTGTCTTAGAATTATGCTTCCTGACACAATCTTCTTATTTAGTTCACTAGAGACTTTATTTGAATGTAAATTCTACTTCATACATAATTTATTTGTGTGGACTTATGTTTCTCTTTGACTGCGAGCACAAAACTAATAGTATCTCAATTGCCATATCTTTGTTCGTGATCTTCAATGATTTAATCGATGGGCGGTATTCAGAATGATCTAAGGAAAGAGTTTTCGAGGGTGACGGGTTGGGCGGGTTGGGTAACAGGTCAATATGTGATTGGGTTGAAACAGAGCGGGTCGGTTGGGCTGACCCACAAACACGTTTTTGTCCATTTCAAAAATATTTAAAAGAATAGTTAATGATTAAGTTATTTACATATCCGATGCATCACAGGGTTAAATTGGGATCGATAGCAACATCTGATGGTAGAACAAATGCATATACAGTTATCTCTCGCAGGTGGGTTGGTAAGTTGTACTGAAGTGTATGAAAGAACAACTTGTTGTTGCAAGTTAACATCGAACCTTTCCTTAAGTCTCACTTTTATTTGTTATTAATTCAACATTCATTATTGTACTTCACGTTTCTTAATTCTGTGCTTTGCTGAATATAGTTGTCTCTGATTGTGATTCGTATAAAACTTATTCTTTTCTGCTTCTCTTTCATCTAGAAGTTTCATGAACTTCATTTTAAGCTATAAATAGCTATTTCTGAAATAATGGTTTTTATAATTATTTTGGGGTATTTTTCTTCTTATTCAGACCCATAGCCAAAGGTCAACGTGGGGAGATTTTCGATATAAATGGGGACGAAATTGGAGTTATTCTGGATAGTGAAGAGGATAAGGCAGAGTCCGGGAAAGATAACGAGAAACTTGAGGAATCTGCAACGCCATCAATATCTTGGCTTTCAGGTAAATTTTGCATAAGATCTGTTAACTTATTATTTTTATTTGAAAATTGGGAGCCGTTCAAATTATTTAAATGTCGTCTTAAGTCTTTTCTATATGGTACAACTTTCTAAATCATTTGTAATATTAAGATTTGGATCACTATTGAATCAGTTTTTTATTTGTAATCATAGATAACACATTTAAGTAGTTATAAGAAAATTAAAAAAATGGGCAAAAAGTGTTCCGGGTTAAGCCAACATGTACTGAAACGACTCATTAAAATCTTTGAGCTTTAGCTTCTTATCTTATTTAAGAAAGTTTTATAAAATGACTATATAATAAGTTTTTGCATTTTGTTCATCATGATGCGGACACATATGGTTTGCAGCTAAGGACGTTGAGCGTGATTTCGATATCGAAGCTGAAGACTGGTATCTTGCAATGGAGGCATTATCCAAGGTTACATATGCACTTCTATAGCTCCGTTAAAAAATGATGGCAAGTAAAAATTAAAACACTTATATTCGTTACTTTTTTTCTGTATTATGATTGCAGGTGTTGCAGTCTCAGCAACCTCTTATTGTGTATTTCCCAGACTCATCTTTGTGGATGTCACGGGCTGTTTCCAAGTCAAACCGCAAAGAGTTTGTGAATAAGCTTCAAGAAATGTTTGACCAAATATCGGGACCCGTTGTTTTGATATGTGGGCAAAACAAAGTCGCTACCGGATCAAAAGAGAAGGAGAAGTTTGTAAGCAATTCAGCATTATTCTTGTCTTTGTTTCCTTTTATGTGCTTCATGTGATTTTTTTTGCTAATTTTTCTGTTTTCTTTGTCAGCAGACTATGATCCTTCCAAATTTAGGCCGCCTTGCGAAGCTGGTAGTTTGCATATATTTTCAGATCGCTTTGTGTTATTGCTCATTTAAAGTCTGCTGAAAAAAAGAGTAGTTTGTTCATGCTTGGAAACTAAAATTAAAACCATCAATCTATTTATAAAGATAGCAATAAAAAAGTAGTTTTTTTTATTGATAAACAACTTACGGAGGTTCTTTTGTTCTTTTTTCAGCCTCTCTCCTTGAAACGACTAACGGAGGGACTAAAGACGACAAGAAGGACAGATGACAATGATATTTATAGGATATTCACTAATGTTTTGAGTCTGCATCCTCCAAAGGTAATTATATATCAGAGAAGGCTGGCAAACGGTAGAACAGATCTCCTTTTATCAGATTTGCAGTTGATATCCAATTTATTGACGTTTTTTTACTTTCAGGAGGAAGATCCCCTTAGAGTATTCAATAAACAAATTGATGAAGACAGACTTATTGTTATATCAAGGAGTAATATAAATGAATTGCATAAGGTATATAGGTGTTTCAATGCTCGTTTTTGAAAGTGATTATGTGATCTTGTAGTTGTAATTATATGTTTAGTAGATGTTTGAGTGGTTGGAAAATCCAAACATCTCTAAGTAAAATATGTAGCTGTTTACCCAAAACTGTAAATGTCTTTTATAGTTCCATATTTTCATCATTGTCTTCTCTCGTATCTAAACGACTTATCTGTTTCAGGTTCTTGAGGAAAATGAACTATATTGCGGGGACCTCTTGCAAGTAAATACCGACGGGGTGATACTAACAACAAAGAGTAAGATCATTGTATTATATTATAAATATCCTACTTTATTACTTGTTTTTTTCCTTCATTATTAATATATTTACGGTTCCTAGCAGTTGTGGCATTTTGTATTGACAAAACGTATTGAACATGTAAGTTGTCAAAAGGTTTATTTTATTTGGATTTTTGTTTTGAATTTGCAGAAGCTGAGAATGTTGTTGGATGGGCTAAAAATCATTACTTATCCACTTGTGACCATCCGTCTATTAAGTTTGGTAGATTAGATCTGCCACGTGAAAGGTATATTGATATCTTTGATCAATCAATTGCAGTTCGTTAGCTGTTCATTTCATTTTAATTTAGTTATATGGGCTAAAATATAGTTGGCTCAGTATTTTCTATCATTACATCTAAGTTGACTAAAGTTTTTGACGTAAAGCCTTGAAGTTGCACTTTCGAGGCTAACGGAGCAGGAATCAATCTCGAAGAAGCCCGCTCAAAACCTAAAGGTTTGTTCTTTTTTGATTATCTTTGGTAATTTCGACCCATTTACTTATAAGTGGGTCAGATTCGGCTATGTTTTGTCTCTTGAAGCTCAAATGAGCTGAAAGCTGACCACCACGTTTTTTATTACTTAAAACCTCCTGAATAGTTTCATACTTTCATTCAAAAATCAAAATTATGTAATATTGTAACTAATTTGTCTCCCCAATTACTTTCAGAACCTTGCCAAGGATGAGTATGAGAGCAACTTTATTTCAGCAGTCGTTCCTCCCGGTGAAATTGGTATCAAATTTGATGATATTGGTGCTCTTGAGGATGTGAAAACAGCATTACACGAATTGGCAGTTCTTCCAATGAAGAGGCCCGAGCTTTTCTCTCGTGGAAATCTATTACGGGTAACTTCACTGGTGATTGTGATATTATCTTTATTCTAATTTCTACACCTCGATTAACTAACAAAAGCATTTCGTTGTCAGCCTTGCAAAGGAATATTGCTTTTCGGGCCTCCTGGAACCGGTAAAACGCTTCTTGCAAAGGCACTTGCAACAGAAGCAGGTGCTAACTTTATAAGCATAACTGGTTCGACACTTACATCAAAGGTATTTTCTTTAAAAATTAAATTATCATTGTAACGACAATATAGTATTTCTATCTTAAACACAGTTTATTTTGAAATTAATTTCTTGATTTTTTGTTCTTTATGTAGTGGTTTGGTGATGCTGAAAAACTTACAAAGGCTCTCTTCTCGTTTGCCAGCAAGTTGGCCCCTGTAATCGTGTTCGTTGATGAGGTGAGAGTTACCTTCTTTAAGAACTCTTAACTTTATTCAAAAGAGCTGGTCCTAATTCTCTAGTAATTCAGTCAGTTTTGGATTTATATAGCTTCATATTCTTTCGACCTTCTGTTTTGAATTTTGTTAATTGTTTTTTGTTGTACGTTAAACAGGTTGACAGTTTACTTGGTGCTCGTGGAGGGGGTTTCGAGCATGAGGCTACCAGAAGAATGCGCAATGAGTTTATGGCAGCGTGGGATGGATTGAGATCAAAAGATAGTCAACGGATCCTCATTCTTGGCGCCACAAATCGACCTTTTGATCTTGATGATGCCGTGATCCGTCGATTACCACGAAGGTATGACAATATTAAAGAATGCTGCATGTTTTATAATGGAAAAACTGCAGTAACAAGAACAATTTTTATGCTCTTATGTTACAATTTTTCTAAGCAAATAAAGTGATATAATGCTTGTGGATATTGGTGTTAGGATTTACGTGGATTTACCAGATGCCGACAATAGATTAAAGATACTAAATATATTTCTTGCTCAAGAGAACATAGAACCTGATTTTGATACACGAAGTCTTGCAAATGCAACTGAAGGATATTCGGGGAGTGATTTGAAGGTAATATTCATTTTACATCTCTTTCGACTTTGTTACGTATATTGTAGTTATATTTCCATCTTTTTCGTTTGCAGAATCTTTGTATTGCTGCGGCTTATAGACCTGTTCAAGAACTTTTAGATGAAGAAAAGAAAGTAAGCTTCCTTCAGCCTTATTTTAACATAACTCGTCAATCATAATCGTGTATGTGTTTCTGTTTATTTCTGTTCCTATCTGCACCCTGTTTGTAATACATAAGAAAATGTTTTTGTAGGGAAAGAAACATGATACGACTCCAGCATTAAGACCACTTAGTTTGGACGATTTCATACAATCCAAAGCCAAGGTAGACTTTCTTGAACCTTTCTATTGTTATTTGCATTTTTTATATTAATCAATATTCCGCCTAGAATCAAAGAAAGACTAATTATCCTTTCACTAACGTAAAATCTTTATAGGTGGGACCATCTGTTGCTTATGACGCGGCAAGCATGAACGAACTTAGGAAATGGAACGACCAATACGGAGAAGGTGGAAGCAGGAAAAAGCCAGCTTTCGGATTTTGATACTACCGATAATATTTGTTTTTTGGGCATTGCCAAAGATAGAAGATAATGTAGCTAGTAAACTTAATTAGCAGCGACGGTCTTTGTACTTGTAATCATTGAGAGAGAGTCGCATTCGGGCATAAATTTATGTATTTTTAGTCGAACTAACTGTAAAAGATCATTAGATAGCAGCTGACACCAAAGTTCTTTATTAGTTTTCTAATTATTTCATAAGATTTCATCTTTCACATAAAGTTACTCTATTATAATTAATTACATAAATGGTCCATGTGTGTCAGGTTTTTACAAATCCAGTTTCTAAACTTAGTTTTTCCTTGGGTGGAGTCCCTGTGGTTTCAAACTTTTATGGATTCGGTCCCTTTTTTGTTAAGTCTGTTAATGTGTCGTTAAATGGAGGGATCAAATTTGTAAGTCATGATAATCTTTAGAGACCATTTTTGTAATTACCTTAATCTTATTCCCCTTTTTTTTCTTTTCTTTTAGTAAAGTCAAGTAAGGTCAAGACAAACATCCTCACAAACCTATAAATAAATCATTATCTTCTCTTTCAACTTACAATTATCAGTTTTGTTGTTTGTAACATTTATATTAGAAATTCGTCTCTTAAGATTTTTGTTACCGAAGTAACATTTACAGATCTTGGACGAAAAAGTTAGGTTTTCATTAACATGTAGTATGACGACAAAATAATGTAGTATGACGACAAAGTTCTTATTCGAATTCGACTTTTAAAAATGTGTTATTAGAGTTACATATGATCCATAAAAAAATTGTAATTTGATACTGTCTTCATAAATTTTTAAGCTTTTATGTTCACACATAATTTTATTTAAAAACAGTTAATTACAAAAATGGTCCTTGTGATTTGTCATGATTAGGGATTTGGTCCATCAATTTAACGACAAATAACAAATTTAACGACATAAAGACTTGATCAGTAACATTCTAAAACCACATAAACTGGACTCGGGGAAAAAAATGATTAAGAGGCTTGATAAACCATATTTCTTTACTCTATCAACTACATTTCACATAATTTTGTAGATAGTGTATATTTTTGTATTTATTCTATAAGTATATCATTTCTCTATTCAATTTTTTTTTTTTTTGAGATAATAGTTTCCGAAATCTATAGATAATAGTTTCCGAAATCTATACTATGTATCCAACTTAAATTTGGTTTATTCGAACATACGTGACATTCATATAAGATGTCACATAAGTTTCCACATCATCGGTTTGCTAAGATTTACATCTAATAACGATATTTGAAAATTCGATACATACAATACCCATTCCAAGTTGGATGCAACCCACACCACACACACACACACAAAACGGGGATATTGCTTTAATCGATTTAACTTAGTTGTATACGCCCTTGATGCGAGTCAAGGATGAAGTCTGTCATACACAAATGCATGAACTAATGACCATGGCTTGTAATAAAAGCAATAAATAAAATGTTAAAAGTACGTTGATATAAATATGACGCTGGATTACAAACCAAAACATCAAAAGTTTAGTAGAAATAGATCAAAAAATTTCATGCCAATTTGCGCGTAAGACATTATTTAAGTCGTTTACAAAAGAATCGATTTTAACAGTAAACCTTCACTAGCTTTTGATGCACATCACCTTTCCTCCGCTAATGCAAAACATGTCACACAATGGCAACACATACTCAATTTTGGCACACACACACAAACTATGACATTTTTAAATGATCGACCAACTTTTGTTTTTCTATATTTAAAAATTTCAAAGAGTTTGTTGTCTTTAAATGTCGTAATATTATTTCATTAATCATCTACTTTTAGAAACGAATTACCTTTTTTGTTTCTAAGATTTGCTCCAATTATGAATTTCGTCTCTAAGGTTTGTCCTCAATTATGGATTTGGTCCCTAAGGTTTGCCCCAATTACGGGTGTAAATTAGAAATTAGGGACGAAAAACGTAATTAATTTCTAAACTTGGACGATTTATGCAACATTTTAAACTTAGGGACGAAATCCATAATTTTGGATAAACTATAGGAACGATTTATGTAATTAACTCTAGAAACAAATTTTGGAATGATATTTGATTATGTTGTTGCCGTCGAGTTAGAGAATTGAATAACTTCTGTCGAGGATAAAGCATCCATAGTGACCTTAATAGTTTGCGCTAGCATTTTCTATCATAAATAGTACCACCAACAAAAAAGAAAAAAACTAAAATCACCCAATATTTGTTGGGATTGCATCAAAATTTAGGTGGAATGGTCTGGCTGATTCTAACTGGATCTGCAAACATTTACTTTGTGGCTCCGAGGTTGGAGAGTGAACCGTTTGATAATTTGAGTCACACAATTCATTAAAAATAACAAACTTGTTTAAATTTCTATTTGTATTCTTATAAACGGGATTCGGATTTTTGATTAATTTGGTGCTACCATAATACTTAAAAGGAACCGAGAAAGGTGAAAGTTGTGTGCCACCGGTAGCAGTTGAGGATAGGAAAGAAGGGATGCAGGCAAGTCTTGTTCCAAATTCCCATTGCATCATTTTCGGTTGCAGCGAGTTTCTTTGGTTCCGGAAATGGAGTCTGCTGGTGCAGTTTCGGTAGCAGCTAGCAACGGAAGGGGGAGAATTGTAGTGGCCGACTACTGGAGTAACAAATTTAGTAGAGATAAGTTATAGGAGACTAGTATTTTCAAACGCGAAACGATTTATAACTAAATTTATGTAAAATTATGAAGAACATGGAGTAAAATGGACTGGAAATAGTCGTAGTATATGTAAAAACAAATACTATTGCATCAAATATACTTTTACTCTTTTTAAAGTCTATATATAATTAAAAAAAAAAAAAAAAATGGTCATTCGTCTAAAATACGTATACATTAGGAATAGGAATATCGATTTCTTACTAAAAGCTACGAAAATGACAGATATTGCAAGGATTTACACTTGTTAGGTCTTCTGTAACCATAATATCTTAATCATCAACACTTTAACCAAAATATTGCATGTATTACTGTGTTTATACGATATGGTCACCTAGAAAACTAAAGACTAATATGATTAAGGCAATAGAGGTGTGTGGCTGGGTTGGGAGGTTGCGGGGGAGGAGGGTGGAAGGGATGTAATCAACAAGGAATGCCTGACTTGTCCTGTTCAGGTTGGCCCCGGAAGTCTAATGGTTCATTGTCATACCTCTATCGAGTTTCCAGTGATCTAATTTTTCTGTTGTAAATATAACTTCTTCTAACAAAAAGAAACTCATTTTCAGGTCAAAGTCGGGCCTAACCTTGCTACGATATCATATTGCGTTTTTTTTAAATAAATCGGACAAAAGTTCAACTAAGCACATTGGCTCTATACCTAATTGACACTACAGTATATAAATCTTTATATTTTCAGAAATACACATTAACCAGAACAACACTGATAGTAACAACCATGAGTTCTTGAATGAATTATAACCCGGGAAGTATTATACAGATGCGGGTCTTATTCTGCTAAACTTATAGCAATTTAAACAAACCTTATCGAATGAGTACCAGTTTTCACCTTATCGAACAAGTCCCAAATTAAGGATCCCCCAAGCAGTCTCAGGCCATGATTTCTCTTTAGCCTTCATGACCAAAACTCTACACCAAGCGATCCAACCTTCCCACGACATTCTCTTATCCCACGGACATCCCCATTCCAACAAAAGCTTCAACCCTTCTTCACTCTCTTTCTCCGCCTCTTCAAACCTCCCTTGACTTAAATAAATCTGAGCCAAAACAACATGTGGCTCGCCAACAAACGGATTCTTCTCCACGCTCCTTTTCAACACTTGTTCACATCCATCTACTCCTCTCTTTGCCACATCACAAACACCTTCCCAATACAAATCCCTCGCCTCAATTTGATCCTTAGCACTCAATACTTTAGTACAATTTTCAAAAATCGGCGGTATCACAAGCTCAATATCTCCATCTCTATCATCCACATCACCTAATCCCCCTAACTTCTCTCGTTCAATCGCGTACATCTCTTCTTCTCTCACAATCAATCTATAAATCGCTCCCATTCTAGATAACGAAGTCATCCACAAGCCCGGCTTCCCATCCCCCGGCCATAACGCGTTCGCCACATCATCACCACTAAACCTCAACCTTCCATCACAATTCTCAAACAACACATCCTGAAAACCAAAAAGCTGATCACTAAAATCCGCAATCGTCATTAGCAAAAACGTCGCCACTACTCTCCTACTTAACCTCACATCCTCTCCCGTCTTTATATGCTTCATCACAATTCCATCCACCGGCAAAACCTCCTGCACTTTCCTCCTCCAATCCGAAACCCTACCTTCCTCACTTTTCGCACTTTTCGCAAGCATCACCGACTTCTCAGCATCCTTAACATGCTGCACTAGCTCAACATCATCATCATAGCAAAACAATATCCGATCATGAATAAGCTGCTGACGTGGCACGATACAAAAGAGATGTATCAGCTGCTCGGCCACGTCACCGACGTGGCCTCGGACTACATCCCTACCAGTAGACGGATCGAAAATGGCGAGGTTTACGTATGAGTTGGAGTAAGCGGAATGGAATAGGCCGCAGAGAGAGATTGCTTGTGGTGCACGCCATAGGTGTAAGATGCGGTAGATGTCGATGAGGTGGTCTAAGAAGCTGCCGTGTTTGTGCCAGCATTCGCCGGCGCCAACGGATTTTAAAACGGCGATGAGGGAGGGGAGATTAGGGGAGATGCTTTCGTATTGGCCGCGGAGGAAGGGCCGGGCGGAGGAGAGTAGGGTTTGGAGGTGGTGGTTGCTGGTGGTGGGATGTGGTGGAGACGACATCGATTTGTTTTGGATGGAGATGACATAAGTCAATGAGTAATGATGATAATATAAAAATGGACTAGAATACCAACTTTTTTGGGAATTAGTGTCTTTAATTATCAAATTTTATTCTAAACTCTAATACCCCTATCACACTCCTAGTTATTAGAACACTAAATTACACCGTTTATCCCTATATTTGTATCTAAATTATTAGTTTAAAATCAT
Organism: Senecio squalidus; assembly: GCA_910822075.1. Classification (NCBI taxonomy): domain Eukaryota; kingdom Viridiplantae; phylum Streptophyta; class Magnoliopsida; order Asterales; family Asteraceae; genus Senecio; species Senecio squalidus. The sequence continues at coordinate 52,224,672 of CAJVGC010000432.1, forward strand.
TTTTAAAATAATTATGTCAATAATCTCTATTGTTGTAAATCCATTACACCGATGGTCCATTCTCAAACGTCCGTCTATATTTGACGAAAACCAGGTCACGTGCCCTCCACACGGGAGCATTTGTGACAACCGTCGAAAACTCAGGTCGAGTGTACTAACTGATAACCTCGATACTTGTTAATTGATACTTGCTATAACTGATTTTATGTGTTACGTGGCTACGTAAACATAACTCTTTAAGTTAAGCTCGATGTAACTCATACAAAACTTTTAACGTAGGTTTACGTTACTCAAACACTAAACATGTGTGTCTCGGAATAGGAATCGGAAATCGGAATCAAATCATTAAATGAATCCCAATACCAAGAAAACATGTAATGAACTTGCCCAAGTTCATTTGCAAAACAATCGAGAACACTAAACGAACGCAAGTACGTAACGATAACGAAAAACGAAAAATTTCCAGAAACCAAACAGTTAAGCAGCGAAACTATGTAGTTACGCTGGCGTAACTATCTGTAATAGTTACGCTAACGTAACTACATAGTTACGCTAGCGTAACTAGCGTGCAGGTGGGTGGTGAGTCATTTTTGCATGAAAAACGATTGGAACACTTGCCATATCGTCCCTAACACCTGTACTAACCCGATTTGACCCCCAAGTTTACAGAATTAGGTCTATGACCTCATCTCTCTTTCTCTTTCTTTCATTCTAACATCACAAACACACACTCATAAACACACACAAGCAATTCTCTCTAAAACTCCATCCATTTCCAGTAACCTTAGCAGTAAAAATCAACACAAAAACCCCTTAAAAATCGTGCTAACAAGCAAGGGTAGCAAGGAGTTTCGTTTAATTGGGTTATATAATCATGTTCCACCGTTTTGAAGCTAGAAATCGTCACCAAGACTCTCCAAAGCCTCATTCCTCCATTTCCCCCGGTATAAACCTTTTCACTTACTGTTTCTACTCAAAACATACATTGCATGTATGATCTAACACTTGAAAATATGTTTTTATGAGGTTTTAAAGTGTTTTATATAACAAAACGGGTTTTTATAAATTATTACTTAAATCTTAGTTTATGTGGTTAAAAAGTTGTTATAAACTGTCATTTATAATGTATTTTGATGTTTCTAACATTGCATGTCGAAAATACACCATCAAAATATGAAATTCCAACACGAAAACGATTTTTGACAAACTTGAGGAGCTGATCTAAGTTTCGCTAACGTAACTATAGTTACGCTAGCGTAACTACAGTTACGTTGGCGTAACTACAGTTACGCTACGTAACTGAGATCAGGTCCAGAAACCGTATCAAACTCGCTGTAAAATGTAACCTTAAGCTCGATATTTCGCCTATCTGTTCAAACATACCTGTAATGACTTTAACTAGCACTAAAGTGACATATTGAACATATAAACATCTTTTTGTGTTGGTAAAATTAGATTATATATCGTTATGAAAATTGTAAGCGGGGAAGTGTTTGGAAAATAATTGGATTTAAAAACTATAGCTCGGAAACGCTGCCCGATTTTAGTAAAACCAAATACAAATACTTTATAACATAAGCATTTCGTTGACTAACGATTGTATAAACTAATAAATAATGAAACTTACGCCAAAACTTGGTATAAATTAGGATTTCGGTGATTCCGAGCACTTGCCGATCGTTTCTTCGCAAACAGTGAGTTACAAACCCCCTCCTTTTTAAACGCTTTTATAACATTTTTGGGATGAAATTCGAGTCTTATGCTTAAACACTATGCTTATGCTGAAACATGCTTTGAATGCTTAAACGAAACGTTTTGATACTTGAATACTATTACAAAAACTATATTGCCGGCATTGTTGATGGTTTTGCCAACAATGCTATGGATACAAAACTATTTTTGCCAATGACTAAACATCGGATCGTAATGTTGCGGACGTTGTACAACATGGACGTGAGATACCATTAAAATTCCCATACACTCCTATGGAACGCTACAGTTTCTATTAATCCCTTTGGAAAGGACCGTTAGTAGTTATGGATAGCGCTATTAGGGTAGATAGACCCTCACCACAACAACAACAGATGGTGCATAATTATTAAGTGGGTAGGCTATAGGCTTCGCAACGATCATTGGGCAATACTTTAGGATTGTCACATTGCCGTAGACTATGTGGTCAATGCCTACAAACATGAACGCTTATACTTTACGCATTGCTATGCGTCAACACTTTGAATACTTATACTTTACGCATTGTTATGCGTCAACACTTTGAATACTTATACTTTACGCATTGTTATGCATCAACACTTTGAATACTTATACTTTACGCATTGTTATGCGTCAACATTTTGAATATTTATACTTTACGCATTGTTATGCGTCAACACTTTGAATGCGTATACATAAACTTTGTAGCTCACTAACTACGTCTCCCGTAGTTAACAATTGACTCGTATTTTCAGGAAACGAGTAAGCTTTGAGATGGTGCTTGTATGCTTTGGTTGATGACTTCAAGAAGGGAATTTTGGTTTGGGCAATTTGTATTTGAAACTTTCATTTTGTAATCGGATATGTAACAATGGTTTTAACTACTTTATAAACTTTGAGGTTATGTTTTATTTAATATAATTTGGTGCTTATCTATAAACTTGTGTATCGAATACTCTCGCTCTTCACATCCCGTGTTTCCGCTTTAGCGGGGTGTGACAGACTTGGTATCAGAGCTCAAGGTTATAGTGAATACCGATTTTTCAAAAATCAAACTATAACCAGTTTCTAAACAAAGGATTTTACTTAACCAAAACGTGAAAAGCATTGTTTAACTTAAATTATTCGGAGCCTGATCAACTACGAATAATTTTGACTAAATTATGCCAGAACGGGATTGGTAAACACTTTAAACGAAGATTCCATGGGATTCTTGAAGTCAGACCCGTGTAGACTTGGATGCTAAACTTAAGATACTCTATATGCTCACCTTATTACTAACGCTAACATGAGATGTAACAACTATCTAACTCATTTCCGGTTTAGGCTATGCCGAGAGGGAAAGAGTTAGCTACGTCCGACAACGAAGCGCTATATGCTTTAGACTAATACTAAGATAACATTAAGACTTAGTGGTAATTTGATCTCATTCACCTTTCCATGATGCGATGAAAGGAACGAATATAACCGTGTCAGACAACGAGGTAGATACCCGACGTATACTCTTGAGAACTCCCATTTTCCTACGAACTTGATGTACATTAGTGATACATTATCAAGGTATAGGAGCGTTGAGCTAACATTATCGTAAACTATACATACAAACGTACTATTACATTACCGTGTAATGGCTCGGATCCGGACTGGATTATACTGTCCCATGCCGACTATATCTCCCGTCCTTTAGGTGGAGACAACGCATTCTCGACTATCAACACCGTATACACTTTATTCCACTAATCTTTACGATGCCTTTTATGGCAACTGGGAAGTATTCCCACATAAGACACATGAGTGCAGTTGCAACTCGACATACTAAGTAATGCACCCAAGATATCTGATAACTGAGGATTGACACTGGAAGACATGATGAGTTCATGCAACATGTTTACGGATCTCCGAGTAATAGTCTAGAAGTTGATGGATCATGATACTTGTATTCACAAACTATCACTCGACATACTTCATACCAAATAAATGGTACATAGGGCAGTCCAGATAACTCGATGCTAGTTGTGGAATTGCTACACGTAAGATTTTTGAAAATCACTGTTATCGTTCGTTCGCTTTAGTATACACAATATAGCAATCTTCGGTCGCGCACATATTCTTAATCTTAATTACATGATATGCCCCTAGCATAAACATGTATGTCTCATACCTTACTTTCATTTATTGACATTATAATCATGTGAAATAATGTACAATAATTGATTGTACTCGATTAAGGGGCAAGCATTTATGAAATCACAAGGATATCGCAAACTTATCTAGGGAATCATTGGTCAATGTGGATTCCTGGACTTAAATACGAATCTAAGGTAACTTTAAAAAAGGTAGGTTTTGAAAGTATATCCTAAAACGAAGGGTCATCACGAAGATATGATCACATTCTTATGTTACGGTAAACTACGGAATAGTTATTTGTCAAACATGTTGAAGTCATGTCTCTACAAGGAAATCATCTAAACATCTGCTCTACGATAAGACCTTATTCATAAAAGGTGACATGGAAAGGACAAGGCTAAACCTTATACCCAAAAAGCACTTACAACCGAGGTAATGGCTCATTGCTATTTAACCACAAAAGTGCCCAAGGAATCCGGTTAGTAGTAAGGGAGTACCGGAAGTATTACCTGGTGACTTGCCCGAACTATTACTAGTCCATTAAGTAAACTTAAACATTAACTCAATACTTGGCACAACCCTTGCGGCCCGATCATCTTACAAGTTAGAGCCTTCCTGATAGAAGCTGAAGCAAGACACGAACCCCGAGTAGTTGCAGCTTTGACGCAGTAATAGAAATGGATTGGTTGACCATCCAAAATGCGAAGATATTTTGCTTAGATAAAACGATACGAATGCCATTAGAAGATGGGAAAGAATTAATAGTACAAGGAGATAGGTCGGGAAAAACTTCGAAACTTATATCGGTGATGTAAATGCGCCAATACCCGAATAAGGGCTGCTTTGCATTATTAGTGAACATAAAGGACGAACAAACAAAAGCAGCAGACCTTAAGGATATACCGGTAGTTAGAGACTATCCAGAGGTATTTCCTGAAGAACTACTAGGAATACCACCTCAGAGGCAAGTAGAGTTTAGGACCGAGGTAATTCCTGGAGTGGCACCAGTGGCAAAGACGCCATATCGACTAGCTCCGACTGAGATGCGGGAATTATCCAACCAAGTTCAGGAATTATTGGATAAAGGATTTATCCGACCAAGCTCATCACCATGGGGAGCTCCGTATCTATTCGTAAAGAAGAAGGATGGATCGTTTCGCATGTGTATCGATTACCGAGAATTGAATAAATTAACTGTTAAGAATCGATACCCTCTCCCACGAATCGACGACCTTTTCGATCAACTTCAAGGTGCAACCCACTTTTCAAAGATCGACTTAAGGTCTGGATATCATCAAGTTCTCGTTTCCGAAGATGATATACCAAAAACCGCTTTTCGCACTAGATACGGACACTATGAGTTCCTGGTAATGTCGTTTGGACTCACAAATGCACCGACGGTATTCATGGATTTGATGAATAGAGTATGCCAACCGTATCTAGACAAGTTCGTCATTGTATTCATCGACGACATTTTAATCTACTCGCGCACCAAGGAAGATCACGCAGAGCACTTAAAATTGCTATTAGAATTACTAAAGGAACAACAACTTTACGCAAAATTTTCTAAGTGCGAATTATGGATGCGTGAGGTCAAATTTCTCGATCACGTAATTAATGGATTCGGAATTCACGTTGATCCATCAAAGATTGAGGCTATAGAGAATTGGGAAACCCTCAAAAGTCCGACAGAAATCCGCCAATTCTTAGGATTGGCTGGATATTATCGACGATTCATTCAAGACTTCTCTAAGATATCCAAACCCCTGACCAAGTTAACGCAAAAGAAGGAGAAGTTCAACTGGGGAGATGCACAAGAACAAGCCTTCAATATCTTAAAAACAAAACTGTGCAATGCTCATATTCTATCTATTTCCGAGGGAAATGAAGACTTCTTTGTATATTGTGACGCATCTAACCAAGGGTAGGTTGTGTATTGATGCAACTAAGCAAAGTCATAGCGTACGCATCTCGACAACTCAAGAAACACGAAGTCAATTACGCTACGCACGACTTAGAATTGGGAGCAGTAGTCTTTGCTCTTAAAATCTGGAGACATTATCTCTACGGAACCAAATGCACGGTATTCACGGACCATAGGAGTCTACAACATATCCTAGATCAGAAACTACTCAACATGAGGCAGAGGAGATGGTTGGAACTCCTTAGCGATTACGACTCTGATATTAAGTATCACCCCAGAAAAGGCGAATGTCGTAGCAGATGCCTTGAGTAGGAAAGAAAGGCAGCAATCGACTCGAGTGCGTGCATTAGGAATCTACATTAAACCCGATTTGAGAATGTGTATAGCAGATGCTCAGAATGAAGCTTTGAAAGCAGACAACATAGTGGTCGAAACATTGCACCAACACGATTAGGATTTTGTAAGGAAGAGTGACGAGGTCTATTATTTTAAGGATAGGGCATGGATTCCTACGACTAACGACCTGAGAAAGACCATTATGGATTAAGCACACCGAACACGATACTCCATTCATCCAGGGTCGAGCAAGATGTACAAAGATCTAAAGGAACATTACTAGTGGCCCGTAATGAAAAGAGATGTTGCCTTGTACGTAGAGAAATGCCTAACTTGTGCGAAAGTGAAGGTTGAATATCAAAAGCCACCGGGGTTACTACAGCAACCAGAAATTCCCGAATGGAAATGGGAACAGATCACAATGGACTTCATTACGAAATTACCGCGTACGTCGAAGGGTAATGACATGATATGGGTTATAGTGGATCGACTAACGAAGTCAGTACACTTTATTCCCATCAAGGAAAGTTTTAGTGTAGAAAAACTTGTCCAGATATACATCAACGAGGTAGTGACTCGTCAAGGAATTCCCAAGTCAATTATCTCGGACAGAGATACTCGCTTCACTTCCAGATTTTGGAAGGCATTCCAAGAATCGTTCGGCACTCGATTGGATTTAAGCACGGTTTACCATCTACAAACCAATGGTCAAAGCGAGCGTACTATACAAAAACTAGAGGATATGCTGAGAGCATGTGTTATTGACTTCGGAGGAAGTTGGGATAACCACTTACCACTGATAGAGTTTTCCTATAATAACAGTTATCATGCTAGCATCAAGTGTGCGCCCTTTGAGGCTCTGTACATAAGAAAATGCCGATCTCCACTGTGTTGGTTGGAACCAGGAGATCGACAACTATTTAGCATGGATGTAGTGCAAGAAACGATCGATAAGATCGCCACGATTAAGGAACGAGTTAAGACCGCTAGAAGTCGTCAAAAGAGTTACGCTGATACGGGCAGAAAAGACTTAGAATTTCAAGTCGGTGACAGAGTACTTCTTAAGGTGTCGCCTTGGAAAGGTGCAATACGCCGCGTAAAACATGGAAAACTTAGTCCAAGATACGTAGGACCATTTGACATACTCGAAAGAGTGGGTCCAGTCGCGTATCGTTTAGAACTACCTCAGAAACTTGGTAACATACATAACACTTTTCATGTGTCGAGACTGAAAAAGTGCTTATCGGACGAAACTCTTATCACACCTTTAGAAGAAGTACAATTAGACGAAAAACTTCAATTCGTCGAAGAACCGATTGAAATCATAGATCGCGAAACTAAGAAACTAAGACACAGTCGAATCCCTATAGTAAGGGTACGTTGGAATGCAAAACGTGGCTCCGAATACACTTGGGAACGGGAGGATCAAATGATGTGTAAGTATCCTCATCTCTTCACTTCTCCCACAACGAATGCTACAAGTTGAAAATGTCGGAAGCCACGTAGGTCGTCGCCGGTCATTACTCTTCATGCCCTAAATTCTTAAAAAATCACAGATAAATGATTGTACTTTTTGATAATTTCCTTTTGATGAAAAATTTTGTTTACCCCTTTTATAGAGAGAGATTGGGGAAAAAGTTTATTGAGGAGGAGGTTTTGAAGAATAAAGATGATTGTTGGTGTTAATAAGGTGAGTGAGAGTGGTTAAAGACTTTAATTCCCTCGTGTGGAGGGCACGTGACCTGGTTTCCGTCAAATATAGACGTACGTTTGAAAATTGGACCACCGGTGTAACGGATTTACAACAATGAGGATTAATGGCATAATTATTTCAAAAAAAGCCTTGAACTAGTGATTTGGATGCAAATATAAGGACCAACGGTGTAATTTACTCTTATTAGTATATATAATAGAGTGTGTAGTAATATTTGTTAGAGTAAATTACACCGTTGGTCCCTATGTTTGTACCAGAACCACTAGTTTGAGGGTTTTTTTTAAATAATTACACGAGTAGTCCCCATTGTTGTAATTCTCTTACCCCAGTGGTCCATTTTTCTAATGACCGTTAATTTTTAACGATTTAAAGATCACATGCCACTCACATGACTTGCAACAAGGGCTAACTTAGTCATTTCAATTTTATATAATTTAACTTTTAAAATTAAAAAAAAAAAAATCATTTCACTCTCTCTTCCATTTCTCTCTCTTACCCCTCATTCCTTCTTTTTTTTTCCTATCACATTTAATATATTTTTCTCTCTTAAACTACCAACACCACCACCATACATCCTCCATCACCTCCAAAATTTTTGGCGACCTAGATCTAACCAAAACACAAAATATTCTCTAAAATACAAACACCAAATATACAAATCCAAATCTGATATTGATTTCTAATGACCGTTAATTTTTAACGATTTAAAGATCACATGCCACTCACATGACTTGCAACAAGGGCTAACTTAGTCATTTCAATTTTATATAATTTAACTTTTAAAATTAAAAAAAAAAAATTCATTTCACTCTCTCTTCCATTTCTCTCTCTTACCCCTCATTCCTTTTTTTTTTTTTCCTATCACATTTAATATATTTCTCTCTCTTAAACTACCAACACCACCACCATACATCCTCCATCACCTCCAAAATTTTTGGCGACCTAGATCTAACCAAAACACAAAATATTCTCTAAAATACAAACACCAAATATACAAATCCAAATCTGATATTGATTTTTATCCCCCCCCCCCCCCCCCCCCAAAAAAAAGATTTGTGTATAGAAAAAAATCAAAAAAAATCAGAGATTAGGGTTTCAAGATTTTAATGGAGGCGTTGTGGGGTGGCAATATGTTGGGTTGCTATTGTCATGGCTACAAAAAGCTTGCGATGGTGGAGTAGTTGGTTAGAAGATTATGGTGGTTGAGGTATTTTTATGGTGGTGGGTTTTAAGTTGAGAGAGAAAAAGAATTTAATTTTAGATATTTATGGTGGTGAGTTTTAGGTTGTGTGTATGAGAGATTAATGATGGTAATGGTGGTGATTTTATGGTGGGTTTTGTTGTGATGGAAAAGAGAAGATAATATATATATATATATATATATATATATATATATATATATATATATATATATATATATATATATATATATATATATATATATATATATATATATTATCTTCTAGTGGTGGTGATGGTCGTTTTAATGGTAGTTGATTCTAGGTTGTATGTGTAAGAGATAAATGGTGGTGGTGGTGGTTTAATGGTGATGTGTTTTGTAGAAGATGAAGATGATGATGGGATGAAGATGAAAATGGAGAGAGAATATAAGAGATGTAGATGTTGATGGGTCCATATTAGGGGTGAGCATGGGTCGATTTGGGTCGGTTCCGACCTCAACCCGAACCTAAACCGAAATTTCGGTTCCTGAAAGTTTCAAACCGTTTGGTTCGGTTTCTACATTGGTTCGGTTCCACTCGGTTTTGGTTTTTTTCGGTTCGGTTTGGTTTTTTATTTCGGTTTTTGGACATGGGCAAATTCATAGATCTGTTAAGGAAAACTTGTGAAATAAATCTCAAATGTAAGCCTATGTTACGCAATAATTGGCGGAGCAGTTCACAACTTATAACATGAAGTTGTGCATATTACTAAAACATAATGATATGAATCGGAAAACTTTAAACACAAAATTAAGAAGAAGAAAAAAAAATACTATATGTGGCTTAGTAAACTATAGCCTACATGGAAAAAAAAAATCGAAGAAATAAACCTATATGTTGTTGAGTAATGTGGCCTACATGGCACCAAAAGATTACATATTGATAAGTATGAGATTGACAATTTATAAAAGAAAACTTTGAGTCTTCACTATTAGCATCGAGAGTTTGTGTGTTTAGGAAGTAATTAATTAGGATGATTTAGAATTTTAGGCAAAGGAAAAAAAAAAAAGAATAAAACTTAAAATATCTACTAAAAGTGAACATATTAAAATTGACATACATATAATGGTTCGGTTTGGTTTTACCCTCTGACCCAAACCGAACCGTTTTTTTGGGTTTCTCAAAAATCAAAACCCAAACCATCGGTTTTTGTATTCGGTCCGGTTTTATGGTTTGGTTTTTATCGGTTTTTTCGGGTTTTGGGTTTTCGGTCCGGTTTTTGCTCACCCCTAGTCCATATTTTCTTTTTAGATATAAAAAATTAAGATATACATAAAATAGGTAAACTGTAAGCAACAGACGGAAATACCTCATGTGATGGACCCATGACTTTCAAATCGTTAAAAATTAACGGTCGTTAGAAAAATGGACCACCGGGGTAAGAAAATTACAACAATGGGGACTATTGGTGTAATTATTTAAAAAAAGCCTCAAATTAGTGATTGTTGTACAAACATAGGGACTAACAGTGTAATTTACTCATTTTGTTATTTATTTAGATGTTAAATGTTAACTATTAACTCTATACAAGGTATGTGTTATGAGTTAACATCTAAAGCTATCGTACATCCAATAACCCATAAGTATGTTATATGTTTTGGAGAAAAATGAAAATGGATATAATTTTTAAACTTAAAGATCGTTATATTTAGACGAAAACACAATAACGATATATGTACTTTCAGTTGACTTTTATTTTTGGTAACATATTTGTGTTAAGCTGTTGTATTTTGTTAAATTCGTACACAAATTCAACTAATATTTGACAACTTGGGTTGTACTATATATAAGCCGCCCGAACTGACTATATATAAGCCGCCCGAACTGGTTTGGGTTAGATTTTTTATTTTTATTTTTTTATTTTTTTATTTGTAAGAAAGTTTTGGATTAGCGTTTAGTTTGTATTAATGTTTTGTTTTATAAACAAATCCATGTTTTTATTTCTTTAAGTTTTTTGTGGTTTTCTTTTTTCTTCGTCTTTTGTTTTACTTTAAATAAGACTATGTTTGTCGTAACGTGCGGATAACCTTACTCTTTGGTAATATACCCTAGATGTAAAAAATCATGTAATTGTTCAAAAATAAAAATTTGTCATGTAAAAAAAATGTTGTGTTCTTAAATTAACGGGAAAGATTTGTGTTTTTCTATATATATAAAATGTCAATAAGTGTATTTTTGTATATTTGTCTCCAAAATAGTAAATTATTTTTCTTGGTGGTTGGATTGAAGTGGAGAAGTTGAAGACGATATTGTTTCATTATTAGTTGAAGATAGCGATCACATGTGTTGTAAGAGATAAAGATTTATGTAAAATATAAATATAAAATATAAAATAATTGATACTAAAATTATTAATATTATTGTTTTTACAAATTTATTAAATAGAAAAAAGCCGGCTCTATGTCCATAGAATCGATAAAAGATTAATATCTACTATTACTTATAATCTAAGGGAACCGAACATCTAAGGTGTGAGTTATTCCAAATATTGGAATGGTATGCATTTGAAACTCCTAACACTTTAGTTGCCCTATGTTTTAATTACCATAATGGAGAGTTTTACTATGTCCTAACTCTTTAGTTGTCCATATTAAACTCTTAACTCTTTAGTTGTCCCATCTTTTAATATATGTTTTAATTACCATAATGGAGAGTTTTCCTATGTCCTAACTCTTTAGTTGCCCCATGTTAAACTCCTAACTCTTTAGTTGCCAATCTTTTAATATTTGAGTTTAAGTACCATAATGGAGAGTTTTACTATGTCCTAACTCTTTAGTTGCTCCATGACCTATAAATAACGGCTTTGTATTCCTCTTGCAAAATGATCCAAGCGTTGGCAACTATGCAAATTAGTATTGGCAAGTTGGTTGGCCTGTCGTTGACCGATGGCCTACAAGACCATGTTTTGGCAACAGTTGATCGTCTATATACTCAATCGGGTTGGTGCTACAAGAGTTGTGGAGAGTGCAAAAAAGAGTTAGTTGTAAAGAATGATTTGTTTTTTTGTGATCTTTGCAATGACTTTTGCAAGTACCCTATGATAAGGTTGTTGTTTTCAGTTGTTTTATGTAGGGACTATGGTATTAACCTACCCAATTCCTGCCTTTTGTAATGTTTGTTTTCGTTGTTGCAGGTATAGGGTCCATGTTGATGAGACAAATGATACAATATTTACCATTTTCAGTTCCGTGGCAGAGAAGGTGTTTGATAGTTGTGCCAACAAACTGGTAAATCGTTGGGCATTGGCAATGATGGTTTCCCTCCGGAATAATAGTATGTTGAAGTCAAACATCCCGTTTTACTATTGAAGTTAGTAATAATATATTCGATCTAAGTTGAGATTGGCTTTACGGTCATGATGTAGTAATTTAAAAATTGTGACCGGGCAACACGCGAAAATACGCCTAGTTTACATATAATTTCGATGTATCAAAAGGTTATGGGGACATTAAAATTTGATCAAAAATTAGATACATTTTTGTTCAATGTTCCTTTAACTAATATAATCTAGAGAAATTATTAATGCAAAGCGACAAACATCCGATAACAAGAATTGAAAGTGACATAATTAAATATTTTCTTAACATTTAGTAATATAATTGAACATTTTCTCAAACTATAATAACACAATTAAACAAAAAAAACAAATAGAGTAACAAAATTGAATATTTTGCAATGTTCAGTAACATAATCGAACATTTCTTAAAATACAGTAATACAATTGAACCAAAAAAAAAGTAGAGTAATAAAATTGATAATTTTCGAACGATACAATAATTTATTTCTATATTAACCCTTAATGAAACGATAATATATTTAATAAACCAACTAGGAGACGCTGCTCTCAGACCCCCTTGACCCCCGCATTTATATGAAAACGAGATACCCTGTACGAACTTGCACCCCATACTCTTCGACTCGGAATAAAACTTAAATCATTTTTCCTTCGATCTCAAAGTAAGTCACAACAACACTAATATGGTCGATGACACTAAAGTCACCAATATTAACAACGAAAGAAAAAAAATTCAAATAAATCACTGAAAATGACGATAAACAAATTATGTGTCTATGTCTATGTTGTGTTTCTGTTTCTCCGATGAAGAATCCGCCATTTTAGGGTTCCTTTTGATGGCAAGATGAATCTTCAATCGGTATTAATTTTTTACTTCAATTTTAAAATATTTTGGCATTTGAATAAAAAACAATTTTAAATGAATAAAAAGTCATTGATAACTTTTGTCACCAATGAAGAGTCCGCACATTTTAACTGGCCTATATTTAAATCAGTTTTAAAGATTTTCAAAAGTATAAATTTTATATTTGAGTGAAAAACGTATTGGAAAATTTGATATATCACCCATTTAAACATTGATAATTACATATTTTATGTTTATTTATCTAAACTTTAAAATAACAAATATTCTCACTTTTCTCGATTATTATGTCTTCGACAAAAATATCCTTTTCCATTGTGCTTCTCTAATTGAGCGGCAAAGTTATGGCAAAACCAGCTAGTATTCATCTACTCTAAACGGATGATCTTGTCAAAGAATTATTTTTACTAGACATTTTATTGTGGTCAATTTATGATTGTAATTACAATCGATTTACAAAAGTCTAATAAGACGAGACAACTCACGAATTATTCGATGTGGGTTTGGTTTAAACTATTCGAACCCTACTAATCAACAAAAATATACAACTTCCCCGATTAAACATTCAATATGATGCAATGGCATTATATGGTGTGACCGTGTGATAGTTATTATCATAGATTTTTTTTTTGTGAGGACTCTTGAAATGACGGATTGGCATTGAAGATTTGAAAAAACATTATGTATTACATTTGTCTTTACTAGGTATGTTCTTAAAATTATAGTCTTGCTAGGTTATTTTTTAGTGAGTTATGTGGTCCGTATATGGTAAAAAGAAACTCGATAATTTTCGAATTTTCGACGGATTTGGTACGTATATGGTGAAAAAAAACTCGATACTCAGCTTACTTAAGCTCCCAATTAATAACTTAAAACCCAATTGTTTTTAACATAGCCCATTAGATAATCAGAATCTTTAATCATTCTTTTTCACCTATATATAAATTACAATTTATTATTATCATTATTATATTGGCTAGTGACGTTTTTCCTGGATACTATTATTTGTTTATTTAAATTCAGATATTTCTCAAAGATGGAAGATACTACGGATTATCTTGACACTTCAAGATCAAGATGGGAGAACATGGTTGAATCAGCGATACTTGAGTATGTTTATACGAACTTTTTGGTGTACATTTTTCTTGATTTCCTTTGAAACTTAGGTGCTGTTCTTTTTTTAAAAAAAAGTCTGAATAGGCTCTGAACTCTGACCCGGTCAGAGGTTTTAAAAATTTTATTGTTCTTTTTTTTTCTTCAACGAAAGACAAAAAACCTCTTTTTATCTCTTATACAACCCTACATAAAATATCTCTTTTTCATCTCTGGTTAGGTTTTTTTTTTTTTATTCCAGCCACCCACTCAAAAAATCCAACCCTTCCCTGTTCTCTCTCTTCTTCTCGCCATTTTGGTGGCAGCCACCGGAGATCAAATCTTCTCGGACGCCCAAGATTTTCACGATGATTATTCAGATTCAGAGTTTTGGATATTGATTCAGATTCAGAGTTTTGGACCACCTCTGATTATTCAGAGCTGGTATTCAGATTCAGAGGAAAAACCTTTGGTTCAAAAGAACAGCACCTAAGTCTTGTAAATGACCGCACAAGTTTGAATGGATTTATTTTTCAGACAAGTGTCATTGACAAACCAGTAGCTCAAGACCGAATGAAGTAGGATGAAGAGTTATCACAACAAGTACTGGCACTTGCCTACATTCTAGGACGAAGTTGATCCATAGATCGACCTTCCACATTCTATAAGCGAAGTAACTTTTGCTTCAACAATATCATAATTATGTTTGTAACCTTGTAACCTCCTCGAAGACTTTAGCTCCACAAAGGGTTTCCCGAAAATTAAAAATTAAAAAAAAATAATAATTAATTCATACAACCACACAAAGGCAAGAACAAATATGGCTTGTAACATGATATCTATTTTTATTGTGTAATTAGTCTTTGAGTCGGTAAAATGTCCCCAACAACAATCGAACTTGTTACATCTCATATTTGGTTAAAGTTTTTATCAAATTTCAAAGGAAAAACTTTTTGGGGATTTATAACATGAAATCTTAATACTATATGATTCGTATTTTTTTCCAAGAAAATATAAAAAAAAGGAATATCCATGTTTTATAAATTATTAGTTTATACAAGACAATATTAATCGTTGTTCATGGTTTGCAACCCTAAAAAAATATGATTAGAAAAAAGTAACTATCACATTTTATTAAATAATCTAAAAGAGAGCCAATTGCTTAAGGAGAACCAAAATCCACATCAAAACATAAGAATCCATTAGAAGGAATCTTGTACAGTTTCAGTAAAGATTCATAAAACCGAGTGTGATTGGGTAACGGGTCTAAACGAGTTCATATAAATTTATTTCGGTTAAGAAAAGTTATAAGACATTTCTAGATAGGTGGGTTGAATTGACACGTTAAACACAATTTTGTTCCTTCTTAAACTTTTTTTTCCTATAAATAACTAACATAGTAAATCTTATTCGAGCTTATTTAAACGAAAATGTGACTTCGGAACTAACGGATGAAAGCATAAATCCAAGACAAGTCATTGTTGAACAGACTTGCCGTGTCATGAATCATACCAGAAATTGACTTCAAGCATAACGATAACAACAAAGCTTTGTTACAATGTACTCCACACCAGGTTGGCAAAAAACTGGATTTTGTTTCGGGTTTTCATATGACCCGATTCGTTATATCAACATATAAATATTCATTTGTTAATTCAATCGGCAAAGAAATTTGTTTCTACTCATAGTTCTTCAATTAAATATAAAAAGTAAACACAACCCTACAAAGTTTAGATACATGCAATTTATATGGATATAATGTAAGTCCGGATATATATAATAACGATTTTTGAAAGTTGAAATACATATAAACCCGTTCAGTTGGATATATACTATATTAAAGCGGGATACATTTTCAGAAACTTATCCACCGTAAAGAAAACAAGTAAACAAGTCAAGTAATTAGGGTTTAGATATTGACAACGTTGATACCAACAAAAATTCTATTATTATAACTTACTATATTCCATATATATTCATATGACACATAAATATCGTAGTAGTATATTCTTATATAGACACACTAACAAGAAGAATTCAGTCACATTGAATTCAGAATGGCTATAGAGAACACTCTAGAGATCGAAAATGGTCACTGGCCAGCAAAAGGTGACGAGAATTTGCTCGCGGATGAAGCAAAAATAACAAAAGATAACAATGAATCGAAGGAAAAAGAACTAGAAACCGTAGAGATGACATTTAAGGACACGGTGTTACCTTCGTGGAAGGGTCAGTTGACGTTGAGGGCTTTTGTGGTGAGCGCCTTTTTGGGTGTCATGTTTAGTTTCATAGTGATGAAACTATCTCTTACTACGGGTATCATACCATCGTTGAATGTGGCTGCGGGTTTATTGGGGTTTTTCTTTGTCAAGACTTGGACGAAAGTGTTGGAGCAGTGTGGATGGTTGAAGCATCCGTTTACAAGGCAGGAGAATACTGTTATTCAAACGTGTGTCGTTGCCATTTCAGGGATCGCGTTTAGTGGTAATAACTCTATATGCACACACACAAATTCATTATTATTATTTTCGATTTGAAATTTTGACTACTTTAAAATGTCGAAACTCAAAACTTAATATTAGTGACATAAATCAGAAGACAGTTTTTCTAGGCGTTTTTTGTCCCAAGATTACCTATGACCGGTTTGATGCTTTTGGCGACCATTTGAGGCTTCTTTGTGTTTCGGTTTTAATCAAAACTGAATTAGCATAACCCTTTGTTGTAACATATTTCACCTTATTTTGACGACTTCGACTAGAAAACACGAACATATAATTTTCAGGTTATGTATAAAAGTTCATGAACATTCAACATGAAGCCGGCTGAAAAACAAGAGAATTAAGTTTCATGTTTTTGAAAGATTATTTTTTTCTATTTTTCGTGACACCTTGAGGTTATTGTCAAATTTGGCAGGAGGTTTTGGAAGTTACCTACTTGGAATGAGTGATAGGGTTGCCGATCAATCATCAGACGCGGACTTACCTACACGATATATGAATATAAAGAACCCGAGCTTGAGCTGGATGATTGGTTTTCTATTTTTAGTTAGTTTCATCGGCCTATGTTCTGTAGTTCCTCTTAGAAAGGTACTTATATATGATCAAACGTTACATTGTGAATAAACCATGGTCTAGTGAAGTAGCGTCTAAGAATAGTTTCGGCAAAAAAGGTCGGTCATGCAGGTTGGATAACAAGTCATAATGGTTTCGGATCGATATGACTAATTTTTAGTTGGGGTCAAAACCAGTTAGGAATGTGCCAACATCTCAAATGGGTTGAAATAAAAATGAGCAATTTATGTTACCGTTAAAAGATATTGACTATCGATATATCAAAAGATTATAACATATATGATGGGTTTACAGATTATGATCATCGACTTCAAGCTAGTATACCCGAGTGGAACTGCAACTGCTCACCTGATTAACAGCTTCCATACCCCTCAGGGCGCCAAGCTTGCCAAGTATAGTATCTCACAAGCAATTAATAACTTTCGAATTTCATTACTAGTTTCTTGCAGATGAAGCAATCACTGAATATAAATTACTTACGATACATGCATTTGACGATAATATATAGGAAGCAAGTGAGTGCATTAGGAAAGTTTTTCTCGTTCAGCTTCTTATGGAGTTTCTTTCAGTGGTTCTTCGCTTCCCAGGAGGATTGTGGCTTTGCTCAGTTCCCTACTTTTGGCATGAAAGCTTACCAAAACACGTAACTCGTTACTCTTTTACTCTTTTTTACCAAATGGGAACTTACTAACATTGTAAAATATGCAGGTTTTTCTTTGATTTCTCAACGATGTATGTTGGGGTAGGAATGATATGTCCATACATTATAAACGTCTCGTTGCTACTTGGTGCAATTCTTTCGTGGGGGATCATGTGGCCTCTCATCGAGAAACAAGAAGGCCACTGGTACAAAGCTGGTCTCAAACCCAACAACTTTCATGGCATTCAAGGTTACCGTGTTTTCACAGCCATAGCCATGATCATTGGAGACGGACTCTACAACTTCGTCAAAGTACTAGGGAAGACTGGAATCGGATTATACGGTCAGCTCAAGAACAAAGAATCACGAACCATACTTCCAGTAGCCGCAGATGGTTCAACCTCAGAAGATGCAGCGGTCACATCTTTTGACGACCAACGAAGGAAGGAGGTTTTCATGAAAGACCAGATCCCAACGTGGTTAGCCGTTGGTGGGTATGTAGCCATAGCCGCAGTTTCCACGACTATCCTTCCTAAAATATTTGAGCAACTTGAATGGTACTATGTGTTGGTGATTTACCTTTTAGCCCCTGCGTTAGCGTTTTGTAACGCATACGGGTGTGGACTTACCGATTGGTCATTAGCGTCAACTTATGGGAAGTTGGCTATATTCGTGATCGGAGCGTGGGCAGGTAAGTCGCAAGGTGGCGTGCTTGCAGGGCTAGCCGCTTGTGGTGTGATGCTGAACATAGTTTCAACTGCTTCAGATTTGATGCAGGATTTCAAAACTGGTTATTTAACGTTGGCTTCACCCCGGTCC
Source organism: Senecio squalidus (assembly GCA_910822075.1). NCBI lineage: Eukaryota > Viridiplantae > Streptophyta > Magnoliopsida > Asterales > Asteraceae > Senecio > Senecio squalidus. The sequence goes on from CAJVGC010000432.1 coordinate 52,243,482, forward strand.
ATGTTTGTGAGCCAAGTTATTGGGACCGCAATGGGTTGTGTTATCGCACCATGTGTTTTTTGGATCTTCTTCAGCGCTTTCCCAGATCTCGGGAAACACGGCTCCCAGTACCCAGCACCATACGCTGTTGTTTACAGAAATCTTGCTCTTTTGGGAGTGGAAGGGTTTGGGTCACTTCCGGATCATTGTTTATCACTTTGCTATGGATTTTTTGCGGCTGCGATTCTTATAAACGTTGCTAGAGATACTGCACCCAAAAAGTGGGCCAGGTTTATTCCGATTCCCATGGCTATGGCGATTCCGTTCTATATTGGATCATATTTCGCCGTTGACATGTGTGTCGGGAGTTTGATTCTTTTCATATGGTCAAAGAGAAACAAAACAGAAGCAGATGCTTTTGGACCAGCGGTGGCTTCTGGTTTGATTTGTGGTGAGGGGCTATGGTCCGTGCCTAAGTCCATACTCGCTTTAGTCAAGGTGAACCCCCCGATTTGCATGAAGTTTTTGTCAAACGGTATGAATACAAAGGTTGATAATTTTCTAGCAACGTTAACTCGTTAGTTTTTATGGTAACTTCTCAATTTATTGCTCATATTTTGTACTTTATTTGTATGTATTTCTCTTTTGTTTTGACAACAATCTTTTGGTTGATTTCAATATGTTTTCTATCGATATTGTTTGCTGTTTGAATTCGTTGAATGATTATTTACTGATTACCATTATAGTAATGAGCATAGCAACGGAAATTAATTGCTAATTAAACGCCTTTGTTGCCATTAGTTAAAGTTTAATGTCACTGGCGGATCTGGGTTAGTAAGTTGGCACTAATCTAGCAGGGCACGCCTTCAAAGTTCGAACTGGAAAGAATAAAGTCGTGTAGCTAATATAGTTATGAAAATATAAGCATGAGATAAGGCCGCAATGGACTATCAAAATTGTTCAAGTAACATCCGTCTGAAATGAAAAGGAAAAATGACTGCCTCTTCCTATCAAACTCCTACGCCTCTATAACACACAACTACGCTAGAGAAAACAGGGTCCTAATATACATACAACATAAATTTATGTTAACCGAAAATAAATGATAAAATTCCTTATAGTATATGTAAGTCGACTTCTCTGTGTCTGCTAGTTTGCTGCAGATAAAAGGGCACTTTGTGATCCATTCCCGTCTTCAAGCAAGCTCGCAAACACGGGCTGCTATAAAAATTATGGAAAATCAGATCGAGTTCTAAAATGAATGAAATCCACCATGTGCTATATTTAGGACTCGGAATGAAAATTACAAAACTATCATGTGTACCTCTTGTTGATGGAACTTTGCAAGGTAAAATGGCTCTTTCTCACGGATCCCACCATTTGTTGAAATGATCCTTTCGAGATCCTGACATGAAAATTGAAGAATAATCATGTAACAAAACCCATCAATAGTCACAATACTAAGTTAAACTGGAATCAAATAAATTTAAAGGAATTGAGAAAGTGAAATTTCTACGATTACAACTTTAGAAAACTCCATTAGATTAAAATATATGCACATCGATCAGCCAAAAAGATTTTTAGAGATGGATGACATTATATTGATTTACCTTTCCTGTCAAGATTTCAGACTCCAGCAGTTCCTCAACCGTCTTTTCAAGAACAGTTCTGTTACTCCAAAGAATCGATTTAGCTTTGTCATAAGCTAAATCATAAATCTACAAAAAACAGCACACACCCCATGTCAATTTTCAAGCCTAAACAATCCATTTCAGATAGAGATCAGTTATGACTTATGAGAAACTGTATCAACGAAATAATGATACTTAACATTTACAAAAACAGTTACATCAAAATAATCAACTATAGAAAAATTAATTCTGTGTTTATATCAAATTTTAATCTTTAAGTATACCTTCTCAACTTTAGCGGCCATCTCAAACTCGTGATTATCCCCCATGCTTAAAGCAGTCACCTAGGCAAGTGAACAAAACATAAACCGGTCACAAATATACAAACTATCAATGATAAAATGGGAGGGTGGGGTTGATCCACAAACAATTCTTGTCCCCTCTTTTCTAAAATTTAATTAATAGCTAGCGTATTAAATATGATTGCCAACACTATTTAAAAAAAATGAATTTATCGATGTTTTTTTAATGGCGAATAAAAAGGTTGTAAGCATTTAAATACACTTCAGGTAAATCGGCTGAATCTGCCACCTCTACTGCATATATAGTAAGTAGCAAGTCAATACCGCGTTGCCATGGTGATAAACTATTGGACTGTCGTCAGGTCCCCACCCATATTGAATCACCATCCTTGTAGCTATCTGTTTATAAGTAGCATATTGTTAAGCTATATAAATATCTAAAAAGAAATCTCGTACAAAAAAGTATAAACTTAGTTATAATACTACCTCCTGTGCTTGCTTCAACTCGCCAGAAGAAAGAATATTTTCTTCACCAAGCGGAAGCAACATCTGGGATGCAATGTATGAACCAAAGCAGAACACAAGCTTCTTTTCAAGATATGATCTAGATTCAACATTTCCGATCATGGAACCTTCCGTTTTAGCCTTTGTGATCTTCGTACACCCAATTCCCTGCAAGCAAAAAAAAATTACATATGAAAGAAAAATAAAAATATTAAAACTAAAGATACATACCTCATAAGACAAAGGCTCTAGCCATAAGTTATCAACGACATCATAGTTTGGTAAAAGAGCAGCAATAAGTCCACGACCAGCAACCCACACGGCATGCGGAAACTTTGTCTCCCTTGTCCACTAATAAGTCATCACGACACATTAATAATAGTTGATATAATTATTAGTTTAATTAAATAAAACTAGCAATATACTTACATCAAGAGGAACGTTTAGATATTCAATCCCATTTGTTATCTGACCATATGGTTCCATTAAGTCGACCACATTTTGTAAATCTTCTCTGGTCAAAGTCAACCCAAGATGATTAATCAACATTTTGCTCATTGTCTTTGCGAGTTTTGTCTTCCTCAACCATGTAGGAATACTACCGCTGAAAGTCTGCAATAATCGTTATAAGAAGAGATAGTAACAAGTAGACACACGTAAAATATTTAAAATGAGTGAAGAAAAAACTATTTATTACCGCAATCCAGCTAGTATATCCCAAGAGTTCATCTGTATCAAGAAATTTAGTCCTAAAAGCACTGCCTTCCAAGGCCACGGGAACAAGTTTTAGTTCTACAGGTCGTAAAAGAGACGTTTTTTCAGCCACCTGAATACAAAAGATAATAATTTAATTATGACAAAGTGGTACAAATTATTTAACTGAATGCAGTCTCATACCTTCTGCCAATCAACAAAGTCAACAAGATCAGGATCCATAGTTTCTTTTGCAGCAATTTGAAGTATTCTCTCCCTTTCAGTTTGTGTCGGTAGCTGAAGATGGAATATTCTGTCCATTCGACCAGGACGCTGTAAAGCCTCGTCGATTTGTTTGAGATTTCGAGTTGTAGCCATCAACACAACACCATCTTGTTTTTCAAACCTGCGTTAAGAAATACAGATTATGAACATATATGGTTCAAAATTAATAGACAATTTGCGTGAAGAGATATGAAAGTTTACCCATCAAGTTCCACCAGAAGTTGATTGATAAAAGCCTCGTGATCCTGTTTCTTAGTATGTATAAACTTGCCTCGCACACCAGCAAAGAGATCAAAGTCCTCCACAAATAAAATCACAGGTGCCTGAAAATGTATTCATATTGTTCAGTAATTGTTGGGATTAGAAAGAATGTGGTGTTTTTTGTAGTTTATACCAGATCTCGGGCTGTTTGGAACAGTTCTCTAACATTAGATGCACTTTGGCCGACCCATAAACCTGCTTCCAATTGTTGGGCTTTTACCTCAACAACTGGAACTTTAGCTTCTGCAGCTATAGCTAATGCTAATGCAGTTTTACCAGTTCCTCGTTCACCAACAATCAGAACTCCCTGTAATTGAAACGGGTCAAAACAGGTTTGGGTTGAAATGAGTCAGTTTTAGGACGGGTTAAAATGGACCCAGTTCAGATTGAAACGGGTCATCTTTGAATTACATACCCGAGGGGCACGAGCGCCCATATCTTGGAAGGCACGAGGGTTTTGTAGAAATTGAACAACTTCATTGATTTCTTCCTTCATGAACTCAACGCTTGCAAAGTCTTTCAAACGTATAGGAGGATTTTTCACTCTCTAAAGAATAGTAAAAGAACGAATCATTCACATTACTTTTAAGAATAAGTAAAAAAAAAATCACGTGTTGAGTTTTAGTATGAACCTTCATTTGATCAAAAGCATGAGTGATCGGATCAACACCTTCCTTCTTCTTAGCTTTTGCTCCCTTCAACCTAGCCCAGAAAAAATATTTCTGCATAGAAACAATAACATCGTAAGGAAAACTAATAGGTGTAAAAAAATAAGAAACTTCTAAAAGAACGAATCATACCAGCCTTCGCAGCTTCCTCATGTTGGGATCTTTTCTTCTCCGCGTAGATCCAGGAAGCTTGGGTGTTCTTTTCTTCAGAAATTGGAATATGTTGGATAAAACATAGCCATATATAACGGCCCTAAGTATAAACATAAAGTACCAATTGAACTCCTCGTCTTCTTGTTGCGATTTAATATCCTCTTCTGCCTCTTTCTTCCAATTCAAATACTGTTTGATGCTTGTGCTCCTACTCAAATTCATCTTCACCTGTTTAAAAAATTGTATGACGAAAAAACATCAAATAAACTTTAAAGGAGCATTTTGCAGTTGAAAAAAGATGTTATAAGGATTTTGAAAAATACCCGGGAAGGAATTACAAACTCTAGAAAAGGGCAAACGATTAGCACTGTAATGTCTTTGTTTATATTTTGAACCCAATTAAAGATCCAGTCAACAGCAGATACATCTCTGGCATTCCATAAGCTAACTAATAACTGTCGGGAAAGCCGTAGTGGCAAAAGAAATTGTTGACGGATGTCTAACTCTGAGAAAGGGATCCACATCAACTGAACAGAAGTTGGAACATTTGAGGCAAGCATCTTCAAATACAACCCGTCAACTCCTCCAAACTCTTCAAACATCATCTCATATTCCTGACATAATAATTTTCATTCAGAATCAAAGATGAAGTTTGCATGAGAAATGATTACCCGTTTTGAGTTTTGACCCGTTACCCAACCCACCTATTTTGCCACCTCTAGAAATGATGCATAACTAGCATATTAGTAATAAAATAACCTTCAAGTCGACATAATACTCTTTCTCATCTCCCTTGAGTGTAATATACATTGCAGCCCAATCATGTCTGATCCTTGCATTCTCTACGAGTTTCCTAGATACAGCATAAGGGACAGCTATGGGTTCAATTTCTGACCTATTTCTTTCTTCATTATACCAAGTCTTTGATAACACCCTATCACGGTCCAAAAGAATTCTTTCCTACAACACAAATTTAATTTGTCATTCAACATACAAATTTACTCAAATGTCGATAAGAAAAGATTTTGGAATCCTTACCTGTCTCTCAGCAACATACTTTTTACCAAATTCAACGTCTTCTAATACTTTCGTTTTAAGATCTTTTTTAGCATCGTCCCGCCATTTTTTCCACCCATGAAACAAACTGGCACGAGCAGCTTTTGGAACCACAACCTCTTTATCTCCAAACATCCATTTCTTTTCAATTTCTGGATAACCCTTTAAAATCTCGTCAACTGGGCTGTTGAGAATAACCTGCTTTTCATCGCCAAACTTTTTCATTTTTCTCCTAATATTAGCCTCAAGATTCTTCTGCATTGCTCTTGATTCCGCAAGTGCTTGCTTCACACGTCGACTAAATTCAATGGAATTCTGATCAAATGGAAATCCAATATCTTCGTTTTCCACAACATTTGGGAGCATCATTTGCACCAGGAATTGCTTTTGTGCAGTTTGCAGATCTTTTTGTATTTCGGATTTCGAAAGATTGGTAAGAGAGCCTTTAGGCACCCTGCAAAAATACATAATAACTCATCTTAAGTACCAAAAATGCATATAACATATCATATTGAAAAAAGTGTTACCTTTTAGTTTCTTTCCGCTTCATTTCCTGAATAAAACTCTCAACAAGCTTCGTACTTTCCCTCTCAATAAAACAAAGCTCCCTAACACCAATACTCAAAGCCATCGTCTCCTTAATCGACATCTGATCCTCAATCTCACCAACTTCCTCCGAAATAGCCATAAACTCCTTCTCTTTATTACTAATCACCTCATCCAACTCCACCACCGACACACCCTTACCCTTCTTCCCCCCACTTTTTTCCAAAACCTTATCTTTCTCCCTCCTAGACTTCATCAACGACTCAAGTATCTCCCCCGACTTCCTATCCAACTCCGTTCTCGTCCCCCTCAAAACACTCAAATCCGCATACAACGCACTCATAATCTCGTCTTGCAATTCCTTCTTTTTCAATTTCACATCTTTTAGTACTTCTTCAACTTTCTTTAATTCCCCATTTCCAGACCTCACTTCCTCTATAACCCTAACTAACACAGAGACCGTCTCGAGCAACTGCCTAGTATAATCCGAAAACTCATGATCTTTTTTATCACTCTCTCCTTTTTTATTTTTACTTTTTTTCGTACTCATTATCGACTCGGTTATTACAGGGGCAGCTATGGCATTGGATTTACAAAACCCTAAACTAGGAAATAACCCAATTACAATACAAAAGACAGTAATAGCAATCGGTTTCGATATCTGTTTAATTAAAGTAGTGGGTAACAACAATACCTTATCATCTTCATGTTTGTTTGTGGGATACTGACCGCCGGAAGCGATGACGGCGAGAGGTAGTTGAAACCGCGGCCACCGCCGCTGCCGGCGGTGGTGTGTTTTTGGAAATGAAGTGAAATTGAAAGATGGGGTTTTGGGGAAAAGTTTAGTGGGGTTAGAGAATGTAATTGGGGAATTTAGAGTTGAATTCATGGGAGCAAAATGAAGCTAAAATTGCAGACTCATAATCCCTGTAAATTGAATTACTGTTTTCAGGAGATAAGGGGGAACGAACACATAGTTTTACTTGTTTAATTTATATTTTAATGGGTAACGATATATATTTTCATGGTTAATATTTTGATAAACAAAGTTATATGTTATCGAAAATCATATTTATTGAAATTATTACCTTCCAAATATCGGGTAAAACTATTGATATCGCATATTTATATATATGTTTATATACGATATTTGGTCATTTTCGTATTAAAATCATGATGGATATAGTAGTTTTTTGCATTTAATTGTTTGAAAGTGTTTATTCAAGTCATATGTATTAACATAGATCGGGAAGTGGTTATTTAGCCAAGGAAACGCAAGAAAGGTCCAAAAGTACAAGAAATTGGAGTAGGACACTTGGTTACGACGCAGTGGGAACGATTGCGACGCAATGAACAAACCGATAACAATCACAATGGGGAAGCATATGACTGCGGCGCAGTCATAGGCATTGCGGCGTGGCGGCAGTTTTTTGGGGATTCCGGATTATTGCCTATTTAAAGAAGCGAAACACATCAAATTAATCATCAGTTTTTTGAGACGAATTCTAGGGTTCCATAGACGAATTTGGATCAGCAAGAAGAGCAAAGAATAAAAATTGTAGAGAGATTTTCATATTTATCGATTCTCAAACTCTTTTACTTAACTCTTTCAATTCAGTACTATGTTATTTAATACTTTTATGTCGGTTTTCTTATTCGCTATGAGTAGCTAACATAACACTTGTTTGGATTAGGGATCTTTTAGGAAGATTTAGGTTGCGTTTAGTTATAGAAAACGTTTTCTAATTTTCCATTTTTAGTTTTCAAGAAAACAAAAAAAGTTTTCTTCTCTAGAAAACATTTAAAAAGTTTGAAAATGTGTTTAGTTGTCAAATGGAAAACACAAGGAGTTTTCCATTTTAGAAGTGGAAAATAGTTAGAAAACTATAAAAGTGAGTTTTCTAAGTGTAGTTATAAATTAGAAAACTGAGTTTTCTGTTTTCATGGAAAATGATTTAGAAAAAATCACATTTGAACACGTTTTCTGTTTTCTATGTTTTCCTTGAAAATTTTTCTAGAAAACACTCCTAGTTTTCTTCATCTAAACACACCCCGGTTTATTGAATGTTATTAGATGTTTTATGTTTAATCGAAGACCCGTTCTTGTTTGAATCTTAATATTGTTAAAGTTTCGAATATTCTTTTGATTAATTGAAATTCTAGGTATTTGAGAAGAATCTAAAGTTAGGTTAAACATTGAATGAAATAATCAATCGGTCTATAATTTATTAAGAATTACTAATATTCGAGAGCAATTGGTAATAGAAACTTAAATAATTAGGTTAAAACGAGAATGCTAGTTTATAATTACAAGATATTGGATTAGAAAACTAGTTAAGCTATTCGAGAGGAAACTTTATAAAATTATCATAAACATCCTTGATTCTCAAAGCTTAGTTATTTAAGACTTTTACTGTATTTGAGATGAACGGTACTGTTTTAGATAATTAAAGTTAATTAGGTATTCGAGAGAAACTTAATTATATATTAGAATTAAGTTAACATTCAATTGCTAGAGTGAAATCAAACTATTAGTGAACTACCCAAACGAGTGTTTTTCCCTTAATAGATTTTCAAAACAAACAATCTTTTCAAACAAAGTTTTTACGTGACAAATTACTTTCTTAATTAGTTTAAGCAACGTGACAATTCGGTCACAAAACCTCCACTTCTGGATATCATAAATTATGTTTTTAGTTCTTAACTCAGTCTCTGCGAACGAATCTGACTTACCTGAACTATATTATACACGATTAGGTCCACTGTCTAAGAGTGTGTAGTCTAGTATTGACGTACTTCGAGTTTTTAAAATTAAACTAGATTTTTCACATCAACTATTCCTTAGTTTTCGATAATAAAACTTGTTTGTTTATAAAAAGTAATCGAAATGTTGTTTACTTGGATTTTTTGAGATTACAGAAAAATGCTTGGAAGAAATGAACACCTACCTTTACATATAAGTCTCATGATGCATTAGATAAAGGGATTGCAAGTTTTTAGGTAAAGGCTGTTGCTTATTGGCAATTAGCAATGAGATGTTCATTGTTTGTTTGGCCAATTTAAACTTAAGGTCATAGCCAAACCAATAATGTTGTTTTGAAATTTTTGAAATCAAACCGGTCTATATTTTCTTCATAACCAAACAGTCAAAATCAGTTTGGTTTGGCGGGTTTAACGGTTTGAGTTTGATGATTTTTTTATATATTTGTAAAATAAAAAATAACAATTATTATGTTCAGAAAAATATTTAAAGTTATTTATTGATAAAAACAAATGTTATCAATGTTAACCTCATTTAGGAAATTTAATTTTAGAAGAAAAAGAAAAGCTATATAAAACTTTTATTTAAAAGTAACTATCCATAAATTATACACTTATTTGAATTTTAAAAAGATAATATATGTTTATCTAAAATAAAATACAATATATATAAATAGTTCGGTTTGGTTTAAATGGTCGGTTTGAATGTATAAACCACAAAAAAGGAACCAAAATATCGGTTTGAAAAATTCTCCAACTGATCAATCAAATATAGATTGTTAACCCGACCAACTAATAAAACATATTCGGTTTAGCCAATTTAATCGGTTTCAACCGAACCATGTGTATCCCTGACATATGAAAACAAATGAAAAATGAGCTTTTGATAATGTTATAACACGTCATGACCCGATAAGCTTTTTAAGATTTGAGGGCAAAGTCCAAACCAAAGTGGGTACAATCTCAAGATTGTACATTTTTCTAGTTTATAATGATTTTTCGGATATAAAGTGATAAATTAAACTATCACACCTTGAAAACCAAACAATGTCTTTTTGTTTACACTCAAATTCTACTTTCCAAATTACATGAGTTTTTAGTTTTATAATTATATTTATATATTTTGCATCAAATTAAATTATAATGGTTACAGTCCATCTAGATGTTAGAATGTCATAACTCTGCTATGATTAATTCTAGGACACTTATTTGCATGTATGTTTTTAAAGCTTTCAAAATCGATATTTTATAAATAAATAAAAATTAGCTGTTGCAAAAATATAAAGGGTGATACTTTGTGTAGGAATTGTTTTGATAACCTTGCCTCATACTTCTTGTTCTTAGACCGGATTAAACTCGGGGAAGATCTAGATATACGTATATTAACACTTCCTTTTTTGTTCTCCATATATATAGGCATACACTTTGACCTTTGAGGTTAATTAGATTAGTTGACAGGTTTAAATTATTTTTCTGATGTAGGTTTTGTCTTTGTAGACAGCAAAGGTTAGATTATTGTTGTGTGTAAACAACCACCTACGAAGAACATACTACTTTGTTAAATCATGTTTATTCTCCGACTAACAAGGGAATGTAACCGAACTTGAAATTGGTCACTATTTTGTGTGACTTGCCGGATAATCTACATTCTTTTGAATATTTCCAACTTTTTTTTTTTGATAAAATTTCATCCATGGTAAATTTTTGTGTATATTGATGTATATAAAAATAATAGCTTAAAAAGGTTACTAGTAGTCAAAGTATAGTATGTTAACTAGCTTTATTCCCGTGTGATACACGAGATTGTAAAATATTTTTATTATGATAAAATGCAAAACGAATAAAGTATTAATATTCTTTTACAATTAGTAAAACAGCTAAATTCATTAATGAAATAATTTGGTTTGGATATAAATGAAAAAAATATGATTTAAATTTCAAATTTAAATTTCAAATTTTAAATGTCTTTAGTTATTGATAATTGAAAAAAGAGTGTGAAAGAAGTTTTGCTTTTCCTTGATTGGATAAAAAATTTGTGTGTAATCCTCGATTCTTTCAACATCACACGCATATTCAAGCATGCATTTTTATTTTTCTTTTTAAGTTGTTATATTTTATTAAAATTGGAAAATCTAAGAGATTGCACATAATGACATCATCATTTAAAATATTGGCTTAGGTGGACAGTTTTAGAACCCGCCATGTCAGCTCAATGACATCAGCGGTAACTCCCATTTATTAGATAAAGAGATGTATGTTGACAAAATCATGTAAATTGTAAAGTGCAATTATATGTGGTTCTTTTATATATGCCTCGGTCACCGAGTATGATGAATATCCATACTCTCAGACCAACATATGCAGTGCCATCAATGTGGTTGAATGATTCAATGTACATATGATATAATTGTACCATAACCTAGTGAGTCGTTAATATACTCTTGGGATGATTATGTGTTTACGTTGAAAAAAAATGCTTACAGTTCCCTTAAATTGACAAGGTTTAGTGTCACAGATTGTGACAACCGCGAATTTTCGGTAAATTCCCGTCATTTATTCTATTTATCAGTTTATTTTCGTTATTCATTTTGACCCTATTGACTATTTTTGAGTATTTTGTGCGTATCGCGTATTTATATTTTATTTACGCCTCGTATACATATTTCTACGTTTTTGTCGGGTTAGTTTTATTATTTCGGATTCCGAGTAGGAATCGTATTTTGTCTTAAATGCCTAGTAAAGTTTAGTATTCTCGTAAGTTAGTTAGGGATTTTATGCCTTTAATTATACGATTAAAATTAACGTTTATATATTTTTTCGAAGTTAATTATCTTACGTAAAATTCTGTTACAAAACTAGTCCTTTAACGGACTTAACGACAAAAAGTTTACAAAATCCGTCCTTTAACGGGAGTGTTAAAGAGGGGGGACCATGGCTATTTTGGGTTTGGCCTTTTGTGCACAAAAAGTGGATCACAAAGCCTTGCCCCATCTAGCCCATTTTTCATTTTCATCTCTGCAATTCAAACACATACACACAGACTTCACATTTTCCTTTCTAAAATCCTAACACAACCAGCAAATTCGTCATCAAAACCACCAATTTCCGTCAAGTAATTACTCCCAAAACGAAGACAAAATCGTTTATTCAACCTTCATTCGGTTTCCTTTCAATTTGGTAAGCTCATCTTTATCTAAATCCTTCATTTTGTTTAACTTTTTAAGCTTTAAAAATAGAGAAATTAAACATAACTAAAACCGGGAAAGAAACTGAAAATTATAACACTTTTATGACGGAAATTTATAAAATGAAAATCTGCCCGAAATGCCCTTTTGTATTCGAGCAACAGTTGCGTTTTAGGTGTGTTTAGACGTGATTTTTAACTAAAAGGTCTCTCTAAAACTAATACATATCGTTCTAGTCTAAAAACCTACCATTTTCCAAACACTCGGGACTTTTTTGAACTCCGGAACAGCAGCCATTGCTGCTGTCCGTAATGGAGCGCAACAGTCCATTCCCAGCGCAACAGCCTACTTCGAGCTCAGTTTCCCATCGAACCACTAAGGTAAATTATCATATTTTCGACTCAATTTGTTCTAATTACAGTAATTTAGCTATAGAAACAAACTAGAGCCTTTTTCTTTGAGTAACGAATCCAGAAAACGAATTTAAAGTTGGAGATTTTTCATTCTTCTATGTCAGAACAACCTCGGGTACCTACTTTGTAACCATTTTTCGTGACCTTAAAGAGCGAATTATGACCTAAACTTTGTTAATTAATGTAGCATTGTTTGCCCTCTTTCCAACCATATAAAAATATTGAGATTTGGTTACCGTTTGGATAGCTTTACTCTACTTTGAAAAAACCTTAGTTGTCCATTTTTGTGCACACCAAGTGTTTGTTGAAATGACTCAAAGAGAAACTGACCAACTACCCATGGATCAGACCCAGATCCGTTGACCCGACCCTTTTGACTTTTTTTTAGCTTGACCAGAATTTCAACCGAACCGTTTTCCGACACGATTTTTCGACCCGAACCTTTATTTTATGTTTTTGAAAATAAATAATAATCTCTAATAAGACTTTTATTATAACGGTTTTGATTAAAAACATATAATCTTCCTTTTAAAAACACTTCTCCTATAACTCGACCGTAATCTTAAACTCTTTTGTGTTAAACGTATTATGTTGTCGTTGACACTTTATGAAATAAATATTGTAACTTAAAACACTTTGAAACATATTCTTATGACATATTCTCGTCAAATACTTCATACGTTGACTTTTGACCAACATTGACTCGTTATCGCGTATAGTTGACTTGACTAAAGTCAACTCTCGTTAAACTTTTTATAAAGACAATTTTCAACTATTTTACTAAAAGATTATTCAAAACGTTAAACGTTGACTCTTAGTTGACTTTGACTTCTTACGAAATCATTCCTCTTTAATCACCATTATTGACATGAATTAAACGATATTTTGTAGTCGTTATCGACTCGAAGTATCGTCACCTTTACTGGACGGTATTGTCGTCACTTATTTATATCTTCTGTTAGTCGTCATCGACTCAGAATATCGTTGAATTTTATTCGTCACGATGAATTGAAATGTTATTATCTTACGTTCGTTATCTTTAACTCGAACATATTATATAAATTATACAATATAACGTTAATAATAATAAGGCAAAACCCAACTAGACCTATCGAGATACTTAGACTTATTTGATGTTTTATATTAGGGCACTTAGGCGGTGAAGCATATTCTCCTATTTGTGTCTACCCGACATAGTAATTGTTGATCAGTGAGTTATTCGTAGCCCCTTTTCTCTTATTATTTTGGGCTGGAAAGCGTATTTGAAACTGTTATATGATGTATATCTTGTTGCCTAGTGTATTAGTATCACCTTAGATTAAGATGTTCCTTAGGCTTTGGTAAGCCCCCCTTATACACTTGTTAGCTCTTGCCCACGGTTGCATATATATAGATCTATATGGGTTTGACCCACCCTCATTGCTCGATAGGACGTCCCTATGAGTGGATGTTATGGCCGTATGTTTAATTGTTGCCTTTGGTTTAACATCGCCTTAGGTTAGGGGATTTGGTGGTCAGGTTCAGTGTATGATTGATCTTTGGTATCTATACTCACACTATGGTTGTAATACAAGATATGCTTTTGAAACTTATTATGTTTACTAAATCTTTTATTGGGTCAACTTTTACTATAAATATTGCGAATAATTCACCAACATGTGTTGATGTCGTTTTTAACGCTTTTTCAGGAGATTGAGATTTTACATCGATTATGAAGTACATTGTTTGTTATGGATTTTGAGATTTTGAAGATACTTGACTAGACGTAGTTCGGTGTCTTATTTATTTATGTGGACTTTAAAGAGACTTAGCTAGACGTAGTTTAGTTTCTATTTAAGCCACGATTTGTATTCATGTTGTATTTATTGTACTCACACACTTTATTTAATGTAAACTTGAATGTTGTAGTTTTATTTCGATGTAATCTTTGTCTTCTGATACCTACATTACTGTACACCTCGGGTTTCCGCCTGAGCCGGATGTGACACAAATTTATCTTGATAAGCAAATTTTTACGACACTTATTTCTACTAAGTCATCCTTGCTAGGATCCTCCAATGATTCAAGTTACCAAAACAAAACACAATAGAGAGCAAGTGGAGCAGAAGAAAATACTTATATTGCTTAAGAAAACTTTTATAAGGGAGGAACACAAGAACTTTGAGGTGTGTTGTACGGTTATACCAAATGAGGTCACCCCTATTTATACTACTCCTAATATATAATGGACGTCTACGATTAACTTTAATTAATGGCTAAGATATATTTATTAGAAAGTTATAGTATATACATGGTTTAAGAAATATCTATGGGGTTTCCACATCATTCCTAGGAGATACCAACGAGGGGTGTTTTTTTTTTTTTTTTTTTGTCCTTCATTGATTTGGGTTGAAATCTCAAAATTGGACTACAAGTTTAGTGGGTTCTCACATTCTCCGCCACCTTAGCCCGTGCCATCCTCGTGATACTTCTCGATCTTGTACGTGAGTTGCCATAACAAGTCTTTGTCTTAACTTGTTTCACTGTCAGGTAAGTTACGCCAGTTGACTAAGCTTTCTTTATAGCTCGACACACCTCATCTCCACAGAGTTCGATGCAATTAGGTATCTTCAACCTCATGATCGAATGAAGTCACAAGTGCCATTTGTGCCCATTTGGACACTTCTCGTTCCGGGTCTTCCTTATATTCATGATAAAGCTTTAGGAAACTTGTGCGAGGCTGAATGGATCTTCAACTTACGCGGTAATTATTAGACAAAACACATTTCCAAAACGTCGGATCATGGGTCTTCATAACTTCTGATCAATCCGTTATGCACATTCTTAACGATTTGAACTATTATAGCAAGAGTTGCACAATCAATTGATAAACCAACCTTGAACACCACACATCGTCTTTCTCGTTTGCACACTTCTTCATCTTCTTGGTCGCTTTATCTAACGACGCCATCACCCGATCCGCTTGTTCGTGCCATTCCTTTGTCATGACCCAAAGTCACAATATCATGAGGTATTACTTGACCGTTGTCGTATTTAGAATACTAAAATGTTACCCATTAACCCACTTATTATGTGTGTCATAATGTTAGACAGTCAATAATTATACATTTCATCAAGTATGTCATAATGACATAATGATTATTAAAATGATACGCACTTGACTTCTACCTTCATGTGTCAATGGATCTTTTACATACTCTCTATTTATTATGTTATAATTCCCGAAGATATTGCATATATATATATATATATATATATATATATATATATATATATATATATATATATATATATATATATATATATAGTGAATGGTTCATGCGAGAACCATTATTTTTGCTAGAACTGCGATAACTAAATCTAAACCCTTGATTTATTGATCTACGGTTAAAAAGGTATATGGCACTTTCGTAAATATATTTAAAATTGATGCTAATTGATAAAAGGCTTTAGGGGTATTTTAGGAAAACACTATTAGGCAACATTAGTTTTATATTACTTAACCTAATAAATCTCTCGTCCAGAAACAGAAATTGCCGTCATCCTCTTCTCTCATTTTCTCCAACGCAAAAGAAGAAAAAAACACACAAGATTGATTATTGTAAGTTTGTTTATTTTAATTTTGTGTATTGTTGCAAATCACCCATTAGTCATTTTCTAGGTTCTGTTTTTTCGATTTAAAGTATTTTTAACACCCCCGTGTTCTCACGGAAATCGGATAGCAACAATTGATAATTGTTATAAAATTGCAGAATCAACTATAACAAAACTATGAAACTCTGAGAATATGTCTTCAAATACCTAACCAACCCTTACATGGAAAAATGTCAAAATACAAATCATACACTTTTCTACCCAAATCAATTTTCAACACAAAACTGTTCATAATAGTTTTTGTATAAATTTAGCACGAAAAAATATAAAGTAAATGTGTTATTCAAGTCAATTATGATGGCTTATTTTCACTTTATTGTTTAATTTTATATATTACTTTTATAATTTAATTTTGGGTTTTCTTTAAGTGCAAATGAAGATCTTTAAAAAAAATAGTTTTGAGACAAAGAAGATGGAGATTTGAATATGACAAAATGGTTATGACATTAAACTGAATCAGGAAACCATTTTGAATTTGTGTATGTGAGGAACGGAAAATTGTTAGTATGTGAACATTGACATAACGTGTTATGTTTTTCTGGAAATTTAAGTTTTATATGTTTGTTCATATATTTATTTATTTTGGTACAGGTGGATGGTGATTAACTCAAAGATTAATAAGGCTAGTAGACGGTGTTCATTTATGATCATTAAAATATGGGGTGATTAATGTAAAGATGATAATGCTAGTAGACTATGCTCATTTGTTAATATGAATAGATCTACAATAGAAGATGAAGATTTGTTAACATGTTTACCCATTATCTTCATATACAAAACAAGAAATAATGATGAATACGAAGATGATGCGAATTACATTGAATGTTCATATGCGAACACATGCATGATCAGACATGAACATCGATGTTTTTTTCTTAAAAAAATGTTAATAATATTTTTTTTCTCTCAATTATGTTGTCTAGAACAC
Source organism: Senecio squalidus (assembly GCA_910822075.1). Classification (NCBI taxonomy): domain Eukaryota; kingdom Viridiplantae; phylum Streptophyta; class Magnoliopsida; order Asterales; family Asteraceae; genus Senecio; species Senecio squalidus. The sequence continues at coordinate 52,260,500 of CAJVGC010000432.1, forward strand.
ACATTATTAATATTATATGTTATTGTTATTTTGCCATTCTAGATATTTGTGTTCTTTCATATTTTTATCTTTAATATTTTTAGTTCATATAGTTTGTTCATGTGTTAACATTGATTTTTTTTTTCTTTATAAATATTCTTGTTTATGAACTTCGAAAGGAGGAGATATGAGAAAAGAAGATATGTAGTGAAAAAAAGCCGCTGGAGATACTAGAAAATTTTAATTATTTTAAAAAGATATGTAGTGAAAAAAAATTAAGATAAGAGAGAAAAGAAACAAAAAATCTAAATTACAAATAAGAAGATTACGATTTTACCCTTTTTAATTTAAGAAAAAAGTTTAATATTCAAAAATAAATGTGTGGCTGAGAATGAGTTCTCGCAGTTCTCGCAAAAATATGAGTTCTCGCATGAACTAATCTATATATATATATATATATATATATATATATATATATGTATATATATATACCAACATGGTATTGTGTTCTTCAGTTCAATACACATAACACACAATTCATATTGTGCTCATAGAAAGAACACACTCCCTACAACTCAACCTTGATCACCTTATATTTGACGAGAACTTATTATGTTTACACTGATCATTAAGGATATTCAAAGTTGACAACATCCAAAACAAACACCATAATTGGGCTTGACAATCTTTGCTAAAATATTCCATATATAACTAACCATGCAACCTAATTTATGTTCTTTGATTTTAACCTTTATTTTTTATTTCACTAAAAACCATTCTATGAATAAAACGAACCATAAGTAAATCACCAATATGGGTGTAAGTTAACATTACTCTACACATTTTGCTCCACTATTCAATGAAGTTTATTTATGCTAATTTTCTTTTTACAAGTGATATAAATGTCTCCATCTTACGTTATATTTTGATTAAGTGGTTATCATACTTGATTTTAATAGAATAAACAAATTACATAAAATGTTTGCTCCACTATTCATTGAAGTTTATTTATGCTAATTTTCTTTTTAAAAGTGATATGAATGACTCCATCTTACGTTATATTTTGATTAAGTGATTTTCATACTTGATTCTAACAGAATAAATAAATTACATAAAATGTTTGCGCTTACTATTATATTTTGATTTATATAAAAATCAAGTTAAATCGAACCATTATAAAACCAAATCAAACGTTTCATAACTTTGTAATTTTAATTTATATAAAAACCGACTCGAACCAAATCACGCTCCAAATTGAAAACAAATAAAAGGGGACAAAATAACAAAATCTAACCTAATCTTATATAAAACCCTATTTACACACACATCACCTTCCTCACGTTCTCCCCCAATCCACAAACCCTAAATCAAACCGTAACCATGGCGGGAACATCAGTAATCCCACCGAACCGAGGCCGGCGGACCACGATGGTGGACGACGAGAAGCTAGTCTTCGAAACCTCTCGCGGAGTCGAACCAATCATGAGCTTTGACCAGATGGGAATCAAAGACGATCTGTTGAGAGGAATTTACCAGCACGGGTTTGAGAAACCCTCTGCGATTCAGCAGCGAGCTGTACGGCCGATTATTGAAGGCCGTGATGTGATTGCTCAGGCGCAGTCTGGGACTGGGAAAACGTCCATGATTGCGCTTACTGTTTGCCAGATTGTTGATACTTCTTCAAGAGAGTATGTTTTTTTTAGTTAATTTGAATTTAATCCATAGGTTTAGGGTTTGAAATATTTAGTGAAAGCTTTTTAGAGCTAGAAACTTTATGAAAAGATGACAAGTTTAGCTGCTTTAGTTAGGAAAATTTGTTAATGAATTTGATGAGGTTTGTTAATTTTGTATTGGTTGACAAGAAAATGCGTAACCGATTTATGATTATGATGATATTACTACTGTTTGTTTTTCGGAGGATTTTGTTTTTTTAGTGGTTAGTTTTAGGGTTTAGTGCTTGAAAATGTAATCGAGTTTAGTGCGAAGTTTATAGTATGTATCCGACTTAGAAAGATTCTAGTGTGGTTATGGAAAAACATTGCGTTGCACTTACTGTTTGCCAGATTGTTGATACTTTTTCGAGAGAGTATGTTTTGTTGATTATTTATTTGTTTGATAGTTTAATTTATGTTTTTTTCCAATTAATTTGAAAATCCATAGCTTTGTGTTTTAGGGTTTGCTATAGATTTTTAAAAAAATATGAAAATTTTAGCTGTTTCTATTGAACAAATTTGTTCATGAAGTGGATAAGATTTATTACTTAGGTATTGGCATACAAAAAAAAACGGTTACTAGAATGGTAAATGATGTATGTCGGTATTTAATTATACAGTTTTATGACAGTGGTAATATTACTACGTTTTGTTTTCTTTGAGGTTTTCGTTTTTTGGTGGTATAGAAGAAAATGATACTCGAATCGTTAATGATGTATGCTGATATTTCATTATACGGTTTGATGATATTACTACGTTTTGCTTTTTTGGAGGTTTTTTGTTTTTTAGTGTTTATTTTTTATTGTTGTGAAATTTGAATAGTTTAGTTTTGTTTATTAATTTTTGCATCATTATATACAGGGTACAAGCTTTGATATTGTCACCTACAAGAGAGCTTGCAGCTCAGACAGAGAAACAAATACTGGCTATTGGAGATTTCATCAGTATTCAAGCTCATGCTTGCATTGGTGGAAAAAGTGTCGGGGAGGACATTAGAAAGCTTGAAAATGGAGTTCATGTTGTTTCGGGAACACCTGGGAGAGTCTGTGACATGATCAAGAGAAGAACATTGAGAACTAGAGCCATTAAATTACTAATTCTCGTGAGTTATTTATTTTTAATCTTGCATTAATAAGTTGTATTGGTATTTTCTATGTTTGGATGGAATCTTAAACTGAAATCTTAACAGGATGAATCTGATGAGATGTTGAGCCGAGGATTTAAGGATCAAATTTATGATGTTTATCGATACCTTCCACCAGAGCTTCAGGTGATCACTTTATTTTTTTCTTTGCTCCGTCTCTCTTATAATGCTCTGGCCAGAAACACGCAATGGTATGTTGTCGCTTGCACAAGGACAAGTCATGTTTAAAAGAATTGATGGAAGCTGTTGTGGTATCAATGTAACATAAGTTATATTTTATGTGATATTCAGTGTATCGACATGGTTAGAGATTAAGGGTGTGTGGTTCATTGTGAACAATTGATTACTTTTTTCATTTTTTATTACCTATAACCCTTAACTAAGTACGCAGTAAGAATGTAGCTCTTTATCTTTTAGGAGGTTTTAAAATAAATTTGAATACACAGAATGGGTTAAAGATTGAATGAACATACATTTACAGGAAAAAAAAATCGTATCATGATTGATGATTTGAAAGAGATAGAGAGAGAGAGGGTTAGAAAAATTCTGTAAAGATAGTGATAAGCATATAGTTTTAGTTGAAATATGGGCAGACAAGGAGTAGATGTGATTGTTGAAAGACAGGCAGGCGATGTGGAAGCTGTGTGATCTGAATTAAACCAAACACTCAGTTACCGAACTTTATATAGGCCAACTCGATCAAGAATGCTTTTTACGACTGTTTACAACAACTGTATTAAATGATTGTATATGACCAACTATATCATTTTGGTTAATACCATAATATGTTACTCTCTTTAATCGTTGATACTCTGATAGTAGTTATAACACGATTACTGTTTGCTGAAAATCTGCATTATGACCATATGCTGTTAGGAGTTGGTAATTCCCTTGCATCATGGTTTTTTCAAGACAGATTTTTCATTGAGAAGAACCACTTGTCTACTCGATGTTTATACAAATTCCAATACTAAGTGAACTTGTTTTTGCACTTCATTTATGGTCCATTTAAAACTAGTATATGTTTTCTATGATATGAAAGTACTTCCAATATATGTTGGGTAATGGTGATCCAGATGTATGTTTAGCAGTTGCATTTGATGTTATGGTTTGTTGATGTCCAAAGTTTCGTTGAAGAATGTTTCCCCTTTTTCTTTTTTGTAGTATGCTTCTTATCTTCTTTATAGCATATGGTATAATTGTTTTTGAAATAAACTGGAATTTGGTCTAGTGTCTGCGTAGAGTCAATTACTGATCGTAGAAACATGCATATTTGTTGCAGGTTTGTTTGGTGTCTGCTACTCTTCCTAATGAAATATTGGAGATGACCAGCAAATTCATGACTGATCCTGTTCGAATCCTTGTAAAACGTGATGAATTGACTCTCGAGGTAAGACATATTTGCTCCATTGCTGCTGTAAGAGGAACAATATTTTGTTGCCGTATGTTTTTTTTTGTATTTAAATTAACATATTTCCTATGGCAGGGAATAAAACAATTCTTCGTTGCCGTAGAAAGAGAAAACTGGAAGTTTGATACTCTCTGTGATCTTTATGATACTCTTACAATTACCCAGGCTGTCATTTTCTGCAACACAAAACGAAAGGTAATACATCATTGGTCTCCTTCTCTTATTTTGTGCTATTATAGATAATATTAGACTCTGTTTTCTGTTTTGCTGGGCTTATTAACTGTCACTTTGTAATGCTGTAGGTGGATTGGTTAACTGAGAAGATGCGTGAGAACAATTTTACCGTATCAGCTATGCATGGAGATATGCCTCAGAAAGAGCGAGATGCAATTATGGAAGAGTTCAGATCTGGTGTTACCCGTGTTTTGATTACCACAGATGTGTGGGCCAGGGGATTGGATGTTCAACAGGTAAGTCGACACTTTATCTTATTATTTTATTTCATTTTTTCATGCTTATGCCTAAACCTGTGAAGGATCTGCTAAATATATTACCTAATCTTGGCTATTGGAATCGTAATATGTACCCTTCTAATTTGTTTTCTTCTTATCTGCGGTAGGTTTCTCTGGTGATAAATTATGACCTCCCAAATAACCGAGAACTTTACATTCATCGTATTGGTCGATCAGGTCGTTTTGGACGCAAGGTAATTAAGAACTGTTTTCCTTGAGCGTTTCTTTTTAACATGTTATTCCTTGAGCGTTTCTTTTTAACATGTTATTCTGACGCAATGAAAGGCTTTTTGACAATGTGTGATAAAAAGAATTGTTTATGATCCATGACGGTAATCTATAGAATATGGGTTAAATTGCTTCAATAATCTGGTTTGAACGAAATCTTTTGTAATTAAATGTTTTCTGGAACTCAACTTAATCCAAAATCTTGTATTCAAATGTGTTGCAGGGTGTTGCTATAAATTTCGTGAAAACTGATGATATCAAAATTCTAAGAGACATAGAGCAGTACTACAGTACCCAGATTGATGAAATGCCAATGAACGTGGCGGACTTAATTTAAAGGCTGAAAGAAGATCCAAAAAAACTTGGGTGTCGAATGGTGGTGTGTTTTGCTGCTACAGAGTTTGTACTTTTGCCGGTATTTTGAGTAATGAGTGGATCTGTGATTCTGCAATAACTTTTAAGTTGTTTTGATTGTAATCGTGGGCTTGGAGGATAATCCTGAATTGTTGTCGTATTGTAGGGTAGGCGTGTTCTTATTGGACAAAGTTCGTGATTTATGCTGACTGTTCTGTGAATATAGGAATATTTTATCCAGAGGCTTTTATGTTTTATTTTCTATCAAGAATTTGATATTTTAATTCTTTTTATCCTCATTTTGGTATTCGGTATGGCTTTGGTTTGATGATAACTGTTTTAGTCCGATGTTTGGAATAGGTTAATCTTATCATGATCATTCTTGTTCGGAAAACGTTTCAAGGTTTTTAGAATACATGTTATACATCTTAAACATTCAAATTCTAACCTCCAAACAAATGCAGTGCTATACAAGTTGCAATGCCAACCTTTCCCCTCCATTATTGATAAACGATATACTGAGGCAGTGTTGTTGGGAGGGCATGGTGACATTTAGAGTCACAGGCAGTTTCAATCAGCCGCGGTGTTCGTAATTATGGGGTTTTGAGAGTGGGTCAACCTCCACGGTGTTGGTGTCGGTGTTGGGATCGTGTTTAATTCTAACAAATAACTATATGCAGAAATGAAGTACTAGCTAATGTCACTTATATAAAAAAGTGCCTACTAAAAAAATGTTTACTCAACAGTGTTGACACTCAAAACAAATCAACCAATGTGACAAATTTTATGTTTTGTGGGTTTCGTTCTGCTTTTGGATACAAAAATATCAATTTTATTTCTTTTTTGCTCCGCATGTTATGGAAAACTAGTAGGAAATTCGCGCGATGCTACGGAAACAAATAGTTTATATTCAATAAAATTGCATTAACGTTGTCTTAACGATTTAAGTATGAGATTGACGTCTATATTATTAGTGTTATTTGAGATATGAAGAAATACAAATAATTTATAAGTAGTAAAAAGAAAAGAAAAACTCAAATCTTCATTTATTGAATTTATGTTGCAAATTTTATAATTGAAAGTTATTTTTGAAAAGAATAGGTGTCAAGAAAAAGACGGAATGACAAATTAATTATAATTTAATAAAATAAATAAAGAGTAGTATATTAAAATTCAACAAATGTCTAAATGCTTTATAGATAGTATAGATACCCTTTTTTGAATCAAATAGATAAAAGAATAATAAAAATTGTTGCCGCTCTTTACTCGATCTATGGGCATCATGATTCGTCCATACGAACATACGTTGCGTCTTCTTCTATACTAGATTGAAAAAAGCGAGACAAATGTGTGATATTATTGATAGATATATAAAGATGACTTTGTAAAAAATTCATATCACTCACATGTCATATCTTTTGTTGATGCAAAATTTAGGTTTTAAGGGTTTTGGAATTTTGTATTTTAAATGCTTATTGTATATTGCATATTTTAAAATACAGAACACGATTTTAGATGTTTCTAAAACTAGAAAACGTGCTCACCTTTTTCAAAAAGTTTTTACTAGCAAAAACTCTTTCACTTTTATAGCTCTATCCCTACTCACGGTCATCTTTTCCTTTTAAAATATGGATACAATTTTTCTTATTTAAACAAGTAATAAAAAATTTAATTTGTTTTCTAGAAAATAAGAACTTTTATTTTCAAATAAAATGGAAATAGAAGAATTGTATAGAATTGGTTTACACAACTAAACACACCATAAAAACCCATTTTCCAGGCTTTCCAGAAATTATCATTCAAATTAAAGTTGAATTTTCAACTAATTGTTTTTAGGTATATCTTTTATTATATATCAAGATTAAGATAAGATAGTAACTAATTATAGTTAGGATGACGAAGACAAGACATATATAGTTTTGACAATTGTCTCCACTACAATTTTATTAAAATATTAAAAATAGTTTTATTTATATTATTTTTTAAATTTTATCTCTTTAATTAATTCGTGAAAAATTTGCTCCTACATTAAATAGCCTTTTCCTTTGCCGTGAATATTGGAGTAAAATTTTTTCGTAAAGCGCGCTGATGTATAATTTTATTTATATTACGCCAACAAATAAAAAAAAAAAGCATGACATTAGTTTTCATTAAACCTTTCCTTACAAAAAGAAACCCTAAATTTTCTATCCATATATATGATTACTTGCAATGCAAGAAGTCTTAAAAATATTAAAATTTAGTTTCCTTATTCAAATACTATTCTCCGGTTTCCATATACCTCTAGAATTCGTATCTTAACCCTAACCCTAATCTAGATAAGTACTACTTATATACATAAACGGAACATGAAATTTTTAAGCGGGGGGCCGAAACGCTGAAACGGTCCATGCAACACACAGAAAACTGATAATTCCTCGGATTCAGGTAGTGAAAACGCACGATTTTCCCGAACTTTGGGAGGGCCGCAGCTCCCCTGGGCCTCCATTAAGGTCCGTCTATGCTTATATATATCTGCATTATTTCATCATCCTCATAACACATATTTACACACACCAGAAAACACACACACTAACATACACCAAAAAAATCGATGTCTATGGAGATGAAGAAAAACACCACAAGACAACTTGATCATGCTAACTCTACCTCAACAATGGAAGTCGTAAACCATCTTGAAGAAAACCCGCGTATTCCACTAGTCACTGAAGATCATCAAGGGTACGAATGTAAAACATGTCAAAAAAGATTTGGTACGTATCAAGCATTAGGCGGTCACCAGGGAATCCATAAGAAAGTTAAACCCGAAGAAGACGTTAATGATGAGTCATGGTTAAGCCTAAATATATTAGGTTCTTCAAAGTCTTCGGGGTTGCATAGATGCAAGGTGTGTATGCAAGGGTTTCCGACTGGCCAGGCGTTGGGTGGGCACATGAGGTGTCACAGGCCCGAACTAGAAGGGATGGTTTTGATGGAAACAATCTATGAGCAGGAAAAGGAGGAAGCGGATAGTGATTTGACTGTTGTGGAGAGGGAACCCTTGCAGAGGCATGTAGGGGAGGAAGATGATCGGTATAGTAAGAAAAGAAAGTTGATTTTGGCAGCAAGTGAATGGACACTATTTTTTTAATTAGCACGTATATGGTACAAATCAAGAGTTGTTTGATTTACAAAGTTCTATTTGTAAGGAATTGGATTCGAATGAAGCTATGAATTAATATATTGTAGCGATTATCGAATTGTGACATCTCTTAGTTAAATTCTATTATGACTTCGTGTTTGTTTTGTTGATAAATATTAGGAAATTATTTGTGTTGCTACATGATAGTACTAACTTATATTAGGAATGACAGTTACTATCTAATGATTACTCCTCGATCCTTTCAATATCATCTATGTAACAAAATTAAACTTGTAATCCACATAATTATAAAGTACTTGTGTAATAATTAAACTACAAAGTGTTGGAACAAAATTGTAGTTCGTACAATTTGTCATCCATTAATCACATGAATGTTATTTTGCGCTTTTTTCAAATATATCTATGTAACAATATAGCAATCATCTAAGAGGTATTATATTATTTCATTTTTTCACGCTTATGCCTAAACCTGGGAAGGATCTGCTAAATATATTACCTAATTTTGGCTATTGGAATCGTAATATATACCTATCTAATTTGTTTTCTTCTTATCTGCGGTAGGTTTCTATTGTGATAAATTATGACCTCCCAAATAACCGAGAACTTTACATTCATCGTATTGGTCGATCGGGTAGGTAATTAAGAACTATTTTCCTTGAGCGTTTCTTTTTAACATGTTATTCCATGAGCGTGTCTTTTTAACATGTTATTCTGACGCAATTAAAGGCTTTTTGACAATGTGTGATAAAAAGAATTGTTTATGATCCATGACGATTATCTATAGAATATGGGTTAAATTGCTTCAATAATTTGGTTTGAACGAAATCTTTTGTAACTAAATGTTTTCTAGAACTCAACTTAATCCGAAATCTTGTATTCAAATGTGTTGCAGGGTGTTGCTATAAATATCGTGAAAACTGATGATATCAAAATTCTAAGCGAGATAGAGCAGTACTAAAGTACCCAGATTGATGAAATGCCAATGAACGTGACAGACTTAATTTAAAGGCCGAAATAAGATCCAAAAAAAACTTGGGTGTCGAATGGTGGTGTGTTTTGCTGCTACAGAGTTTGTACTTCTGCCGGTATTTGGAGTAATGAGTGGATCTGTGATACTGCAATAACTTTTAAGTTGTTTTGATTGTAATCGTGGCTTTGGAGGATAATCCTGAATTGTTGACGTATTGTAGGGTAGGCGTGTTCTTATTGGACAAAGTTCGTGATTTATGTTGAGTGTTTTGTGAATATAGGAATATTTTATCTAGAGGCTTTTATATTTTATTTTCTACCAAGAATTTGATATTTTATTTTTTTTATGTCATTTTGGTCTTCTTTATGGCTTTGGTTTGATGATAATTGTTTTAGTCGGATGTTTGGAATAAATTAATCTTATCTTGATCGTTCTTATTTGGAAATTGTTTCAAGGTTTTTAGAATACATGTTAGACATCTTAAACATTCAAATTCCAACCTCCAAACATATGCAGTGATGTACATATTGCAATGCAAACCTTTCCCATCGATTATTGTTAAACGCTATACCGAGGCAGTGTTGTTGGGAGGCCAGGAGGGCATGGTGGTATTGAGAGTCACAGGCAGTTTCAATCAGCCGTGGTGTTCGTAATTATGGGGTTTTGAGAGTGGGTCAGCTCCTGCGGTGTTGGTGTTGGGATCGTATTTAATTCTAACAAACATCCGTGGTGTTCGTAATTATGCAGAAATGAAAAACTAGCTAATCTTAATAAATAAATAAGCAATTCAATTTTTTTTTTTTGGAACGGCAATTCTCCTACGGGCCAGTAATGGAGTATCATCGTGCCACCATTACCGGCCACCCCCATGCTCGCCTAAGAGGAAACCCTCTGGAGAGGCTCGAACTCGAGACCTCTCCTTCACCGGGAAAACCCCTTACCAACCAGGCAGAACCTGATTGGCAAATAAGCAATTCAATTGATCAGTAGGAGCCCACGGCTCGTAATTATGCAGAAATGAAGTACTAGCTAATCTTAATAAATTTATAAGAAATTCAACTGATCAATAGGAGCCTTAATCATAAAAACTTTATAGGTGTGTTTGGCGTAAGTAGCTTGAGTTTAAGCTTGAACTTAGGCTGGAGCTGAAACTTATTTATAAAGATGAAACACATGTTTGGTAAAGTAGTTTGAGCTGTAACTTATTAGGGTAAAAAGACATAAAATGATATATGGAAATATGTAATGTAATTAGTATAAGGGGTATTTCTGTAATTTTATTTAGCATAAACTAAGCCCATCTCATAAGCTACTTCAAGTAGCTTATGGTTTTGGGACTTACCGGAGCTTATATTTTTAATAAGTCTTTCAAACAAACGAGACTTATGAAAGAGCTTATAGAAAACGATACGATTAAGCTCTTATAAGCCCCACAAGCCTCCCTATCAAACATTCTGTATAAAATTAATTTAATCTTTATTTTTAATAAATTTAACATTAGTCATTTCTTTTTAACCAATTAAATAAGTAGTTATGAATTTTTTTTTACCAATTTATATTAATAAATTTAACAAGTTAGTCCTTTTTCTTAGAGAATGAATTAATTAAATCAATTTAACAATTTATTTATAATAAATTTAAACATTCTTCTTTATTTCTTTTATAAACAATCCTAGTTTCCTTTCGATATCTTTCAACTTCAAATCACTCAACCTCAACGGGATTTATAATCATATGTTAACAATATTGATTAATAAAAATATTAAAGGCAAATTATGAAAGGATAAACTTCCTTATTTTGATTACTTTTAAATTCTTTTTCTAAAATAATATGTATTTATTAGTTATTTAAATACTTTTAAATTCCTCTTTTACACTGCCCGTATATTGATACCGGGTAAAGACTAGTGTACTTATATAAAGAAGGGCCTACTAAAAAAATGTCTACTCAACAGTTTTGACACTGAAAACAAATCGATCAATGTGACAAATTTTATGTTTTGTGAGTTTCGTTCTGGTGTTGAGGATAAAAAAAATATCAATTTTATTCTTCTTTAGCTCCTCCTGCTATAGGGAATAACCTTTTTTGAATCAAATAGATAAAAGAATAATAAAAATTGTTGCCAATCTATAGTCGATCTACGGGCATCATGATTCGCCCATACGAACATGCGTTGCGTCTTCTTCTCTACTAGGTTGAAAAAAGCGATACAAATGTGTGATATTATTGATGGATATATATAGATGAATTTGTAAAAATTAAAGAAAAAAAATCAATATCAGTCACCGGTCATAATTTTTTGTTGTGTAAAATTAGGTTTTAAGGGTTTTGGAATTGCATATTTCAAATGTATATTGCATATTTTAAAACACATAACGCAATTTTATTTTACATGTTTCTAAAGATAGAAAACGTGTTCAACTTTTTCAAAAACTTTTAATATCAAAAACTCTATTTTACTTTTATAGCTCTATCCCTACTCACCTGCTCCATGGACATCGTTCTCTTCTGAAAACTCTTTTTATTGGGTTTTCAACTTTTCCTTCTAAAAATATGTATACAATTTCGTTCATTTTATTTTCGAAGTAAAATGAAAATAGAAAAATTGAATAGAATTTGTTTATACAATTAAACATGCCATAAAACCTCTTTTTCCACGTTTTTTAAAAATCATCTACGGTCCTAAATTATTTTTATATGTTTGTAATAGTAACTAATTATAGTTAGCGTGATGAACAAAAGACATAGACGAAGTAAACGATTGTCTCCACTGTAATTCTATTAAAATGTATAAGGTGGTTTTATTTATATTTAAATTTCGTCCATTAAATTAATTTGTGAAAATTTGGTCCCTACGTAATAGAGATAAAAATTTGAATTGAAAATTTTTCATCCTCATCCATGACAGCTCGTGTATAATTTTACTTATATTAAATACATCGACATATAGAACTATAGTATTATCATAAAGTTTTTCTCATATTATGTACCTAAAATATTGTATTTCAATTATATGTGTAAAAAACAAATAAATAAAAAGAGCATGACATTAGTTTTCATTAAACCTTTCCTTACAAAAAAAAAGCGCTAAATTTTCTATCCATATATATGATAACTTGCAATGCAAGAAGTCTTAAATAGTATCAAAATTTAGTTTCCTTATTCAAATAGGATATATTCCCAGTTTCCATATATATACCTCTAGAATTCGTATCTTAACCCTAACCCTAATCTAGATAAATACTACTTATATATCTTCATATTTCATCATCCTCATAACAAATATACACACACCAGAAAACACATACACATACACCAATAAATCGATTTCAACCATGACTACAGAGACGAAGAAAACCATCGGAAGACAACTTGATCATGCTACCTCTACTTCAACGATGGCAGTCTTAAACCATCTTGAAGAAAACCCGCGTATTCCACTAATCACTGACGATCATCAAGGGTACGAATGTAAAACATGTCAAAAAAGATTTAGTACGTATCAAGCACTAGGTGGCCACCAAGGAATCCATAAGAAAGTTCAACCCGGAGACGACCATAATGATGAATCGGGGTTGCATAGATGCAAGGTGTGTATGCAAGGGTTTCCGACTGGCCAGGCGTTGGGTGGTCACATGAGGTGTCACAGGCCCGAACTAGAAGGGGTGGTTTTGATGGAAACGGATAGTGATTTGACTGTTGTGGAGAGGGAACCCTTGCAGAGGCATGTAGGGGAGGAAGATGATCGGTATAGTAAGAAAAGAAAGTTGATTTTGGCAGCAAGTGAATGGACACTATTTTTTTAATTAGTACGTATATGGTACAAATCAAGAGTTGTTTGATTTACAAAGTTTTATTTGTAAGGAATTGGATTCGAATGAAACTATGAATTATTATATTGTAGCAATTGTCGAATTGCGATATCTCTTATTTAAATTCTATTATGATTTCGTGTTTGTTTTGTTGATAAATATTAGGAACTTATTTGTGTTGCTATGATCGAGTTCGTGATGAGTACTAACTTATATTAGGGATGACAATTACTATCTAATGATTACTCCTCGATCCTTTCAATATCATCTGTGTAACAAAATTAAACTTGTAATCCACGTATCTGTGTAATAATTAAACTGTAAAGTTTTGGAACAAAATTGTAGTTCGTACAATTTGTCATCCATTAATCACATGAATGTTATTTTGCGCTTTTTTCAAATATATCTGTGTAACAATATAGCAATCATCTAGGAGCGTACCCAATGGACGCGTTAACCACCGCGTTATAACCCCCCATAACGCCGTCATGGCTGGGGGTGCGCGTTATAGGCGGCGTTAAAGCGCCGGTGTTACGGTGGTAACGCGAGTTAAACTTTTTTTTTTTAAACATGTTACCGTTGGATTAAAAAAAAAAAATTAAAATATAGCCGTTTGAAAATTATATTATTATTATTATTATTATTTTTTTTATACTATTTCTCTATAAATAACAAACTTAAAAACTCAAAAAACCACAATCTATTATCCTATTTATCTAAAAAAATATCTTTCAAAATGAATTTGTCAAGTTCCGACTATTCTAATGATCAAATAATTTTCATGATGGCGACGATGGTCGGAAAGGCTTATTACGATGAAGAGGAAGCTATCGAAAGCTCAAACGTTCGGGGTAAAAGAAGATTCATAAAAAGAGATCGAGTGGGGGCAAAAGAACGCTTATGACAGACTATTTCAACGAAGGATGCATTTTCACACCGGAGTAGTTCAGACGAAGATTCAGGATGAGAAAGCCGCTAATTCTTCGATTAGTCGACGGTATTCTTAACTATTCTCAAGTACCTCTTCCTAGTCATTTTAACTATTTTACAACCCGATTAGATGCTACGGGCAAACCAAGTTTTACCGCTATACAAAAATGTTCATCCGCCATGCGTCTTTTAGCATACGAAATCACCTCCGATGTTTTTGACGAATATCTACACATGGGTGAATCTACATCAAACTAGGCTTTAGATAACTTTTGTAAATGTGTTATCGATTTATATAAAAACGTTTACTTAAGAAAGCCAACACAAGACGATATTCAACGTATTTATGCAAAACATGAAGAAATACATGGGTTCCCTGGGATGCTTGGGAGTATTGATTGTATGCATTGGGCATGGGATAACTGTCCAAAGGTATGGAAGGGCCAATACACACGAGGTGATCATTGATACCCAACTGTCATGCTTGAAGCGGTTGCCTCATATGATTTGTGGATTTGGCATTCTTATTTTGGTGTCGCGGGCTCTAACAACGACATCAATGTTTTGAATGCCTAGCCTCTATTTAGGGAACTCCTCCACGACAACGCTCCACCTTCTAATTTCGTGGTAAACAACACTCCGTATGAAAAATGCTATTACCTCGCAGACGGAATCTATCCAGAGTGGGCGACTTTTGTCAAATCATTTTCTCATCCGCCAAACGAAAAGCGAAAAAAGTTCAAAAAATTTCATGAAGCTGCAAGAAAGGATGTTGAAAGAGCATTTGGCGTGCTACACGGACGATTTTGGGTTTTAAAAACTGCCGCAAGATACTACGAGGTAAACAAGTTAAAGAGAGTCATATATACTTGAATCATATTGCATAATATGATTATCGAAGACAATGCCACTAATATCAGCGACTGCGAGGAATACTATACTCCAATACCAAGAGAACAACAAACTTCCCACGAAAGGTGCCAACATCAAATCCGAGTTATGAAAGAGATACGAGATTGTGATACACACCATTGTCTTGGAAGCGATATCGTTGAACACAGTGCGAGACTTGATGATCACTATCGTTACGCACGTTGATTCTATTTATTTATTTAAATTATGTATATTTAATTCCTGTTTTTATTTTAATGTAAACTTTTTAACTTTATTAATGTATTTTGTTTTTAAAAATGAGTTATTTTTATTATTTAATGTATTAAAAATAATATGAGTAAAAAGAAAAAAATGAAAAATAAAAAACTGTTTGGACCCAGAATTCGGTGTTATGGGTGGGGGGTATTTCGGGTGTTATGTTATGGGTTGTGTTAAGCTGACGTGGCCATAACACCGAAATTTTCGGTGTTATGGCTGGAGATGCTCTAATGCATTGTTGTCTATGTGTCGTTTATATTTTTTTTGTTAATTGAACATTAAGACAGATTGTGGGTTATCTTTTTCTTATTAACTAAGGTTAATGTGTTCGACGGACGTGAAACAAACAAACGAGCATTTGTCATTATTATTAAGAGGGGTGAATATGTGTCAAGAAACCTTTAAGTTATGAACATCTTATGTGATTACGTGCGTTAAGTTGGAACGAAACATGAAAATTAGAATAAGCACATACAACTGAATTATACGGGACTGGTTATACATTTACTTTTTCAAAATTATTAATATAAACTTGATTTGGAGAACAAAAGTTTAAACCCTACATAAAAACCATGATTGACAAAATAAAATAATAGAAAACAAATGATCTTGGATTTTACTTAAAAAGGGAAAGAAAAAACGAGATATATGTTATAGGAATTAATTGTTGAAGTTTCTTTATAAGTTGGAAAATAATTCCACAAGAAAAAGACCAAGTCAACTTCCACTCATATTACTTCAAATTATCAAACTTTGTATTCCACGTTTGGAAATTCCAACAAAATTCAATCTTTTTTATGCCCACCAATTGTTTGATAAATTGATATAATTTTTTTGATGCATACCAACTGTTTCATAAATTGTCTAAAAGAAGAGAAAAAAAGAGCTCTTGATTTTTATTATCTTTGCATTAACTGTTCGACGAATTGTGTCAAACAAATTTAATCAGTTCTCTTGTTTCCACTCATTTTTGCACACCGTTCCATATACAGAAATTAAAGAATAGTTTTTTTGGTTCTAATCATCATCGCCTAACTGAATTCGAAGCGGTTTCTCGATTCCGGTCTCAGTTTCTTCTTAAATTAGATTAATTGTGGAGAGAATGTCATAAATCGTCCTTGTGGTTAGTTTCTTTTTTTACATATCGTCATTTTTAAAAAAACTTAGCACAAAATATCCTTTTGTTTTTTGAATTCATCATCTATCGTCCTTCCGTCCAAATCCGTTAGAATTGTGCCGTTAAATGGCCCCACGTGACAGACACATAAGGATAAATAAGTAATTAACCTCTCCATTATCCCTAAAAAAATATTACATATAGATATAGATATAGATATATAGATACAAATACATATATGTATAGATTGCGTCGAGATCACATCATATTCGCTCCATTGTCATACTCCTTTTTCTTCCAATCTTTGTAAAATTCTTCACAAAAACATTCGATCGATTCTTCCGATTCCCCCAATTCAGTATATCCATCTTCAATCGATGTCGTCAAATTATTCTAACCCAAAATCCCAATCATAAAAAAACAACAATTTATCTACTCCAGTACGTATTAATCAGTATCGAATTAATTCAGTATATCCATCTTCGGAGATTGATCTGTATAAACCGGAGCCTTGGGAACTTGCCGGTACCATTACTGCCTGCACCATGATTTAACCGTTGTTTTGTTTGTGCCGACAACATTACTGTCGGAGTTCCGCCGCCACCGCCTCTATTACCGGTGAATCGAAACGAAAGTGGGGGGGGGGGGGGGGGGGGGGTTGTTAATTTTGTTATTTTTTGTTTATTTGATTTATTTACATTAGGGTTCATTTATACTCTTTTGATCTGGGTCAAAATTGGGTTTTTTTTTAATGGATATAATGTTGATCTGAGTGAAATTGATAGGTTTAATATTGAAAGGGGGATAATGGAGAGGTTAATTACTTATTTACCCTCATGTTTCTGTCACGTGGGGCCATTTAACGGCACAATTCTAACGGATTTGGACGGAAGGACGATAGATGATAAATTCAAAAAACAAAAGGACACTTTGTGCTAAGTTTTTTCAAAAAGGACGATATGTGAAAAGGTGACTAACCACAAGAACGATTTATGACATTCTCTTAATTGTGTAAGATCTTTGGATCATAATTCTAATTTTTTAAGTTTTAGTAATACTTTAAAAAACTGTTTCTTCTTATTATTTTATTTCATTTTTTCACGCTTATGCCTAAACCTGTGAAGGATCTGCTAAAATATGTTACCTAATTTTGGCTATTGGAATCGTAATATATACCTTTCTGATTTGTTTTCTTCTTATCTGCGGTAGGTTTCTCTGGTGATAAATTATGACCTCCCAAAAACCGAGAACTTTACATTCATCGTATTGGTCGATCAGGTCGTTTTGGACGCAAGGTAATTAAGAACTGTTTTCCTTGGGCGTTTCTTTTTAACATGTTATTCTGACGCAATGAAAGGCTTTTTGACAATGTGTGATAAAAAGAATTGTTTATGATCCATGACGATTATCTATAGAATATGGGTTAAATTGCTTCAATAATCTGGTTTGTACGAGATCTTTTGTAATTAAATGTTTTCTAGAACTCAACTTAATCCGAAATCTTGTATTCAAATGTGCTGCAGGGTGTTGCTATAAATTTCGTGAAAACTGATGATATCAAAATTCTAAGAGACACAGAGTAGTACTACATCTCAGATTGATGAAATGCCAATGAACGTGGCAGACTTAATTTAAAGGCTGAAAGAAGATAAAAAAAAAACTTGGGTGTCGAATGGTGGTGTGTTTTGCTGCTACAGAGTTTGTACTTTTGCCGGTAATTTGAGTAATGAGTGGATCTGTGATTTTGCAATAACTTTTTAGCTGTTTTGATTGTAATTGTGGGCTTGGAGGATAATCCTGAATTGTTGTCGTATTGTAGGGTAGGCGTGTTCTTATTGGACAAAGTTCGTGATTTATGCTGACTGTTCTGTGAATATAGGAACATTTTATCCAAAGGCTTTATGTTTTTTTTTCTATCAGGAATTTTATATTTTTCGGTTTTTTTTTTATGTCATTTGGTCTTCTTTATGGCTTTGGTTTGATGATGACTGTTTTAGTCGGATGTTTGGAATAGATTAATCTTATTTTGCTCGTTCTTATTTGGAAATTATTTCAAGGTTTTTAGTATACATGTTATACATCTTAAACATTCAAATTCTAACCTCCAAACATACTTTTTGCAAAGCAGACCTTTCCCATCCATTATTGTTACACGCTATACTGAGCCAGTGTTGTTGGGAGGGCATGGTGGTATTGAGAGTCAAAGGCCGTTTCAATTAGCCGTGGTGTTCGTAATTATGGGGTTTTGAGAGTGGTTCAGCTCCAGCGGTGTTGGTGTTGGGTTCGTATTTAATTCTAACAAACAACCGTGCTGTTCGTAATTATGCAGAAATGAAGTACTAGCTAATCTTAATAAATATTTAAGAAATTCAATTGATCAATAGGAGCCTTAATCTTAAATGTTTATGGGTGTGTTTGGCGTAAGTAGCTGGAGCTGCGCTTAAGCTTGAGCTTAGGCTGGAGCTGTAGCCTATTTATAAAGATGAAAAACATGTATGGTAAAGTAGCTGGAGCAGTAGCTTATTAGTGTAAAAAGACATAAAACGATATATAGAAATATGTATTTAATTAGTATAAGGGGTATTTGATGTGGCTCATATGGAAGCCAAGCAAACCATCAGACGAGAAAGAGGGTCAGAGAAGGATTTTTAGTGCGACGCAGTTGGAGGTGATTGCGCCGCAGTCGGAACTCAGCAAGGAATGGCTTGGAATTCAGCATTGGATGCGCCTCAGTCGATGACCAGTGCGCCGCAATGCCGTTTGGAAGGACTATTTTTGTTACTTTTTCATAGTTCAAGGGTTTTTATGTTTATGTTTTTAGGTTTCCATATGTATTGTGTAAGCCTCCACTTTTGGGAGAGTTGAATTTTGTTAAGAAAATCTAATAATCACAATCTTTGGTAACTTTTATCAATAGTATGATTATCCTCACTTTACGATATTCTTCTACGAATCAACGTATTGTGATTGTGTTGTTTGTACCGGTTATTCTTTGTCGAATCAACGGAATAATCGAGTTACCCTTTTGAGTCTTCCGCACGCTACATCAGTTGGTATCAGAGCCGAACGGTCCGATCATGCCTCCACGTCAAGGGATTAATGATTTACTTCGTTTGAACGCTAAACTACAACATCGGGTAGAAGTTTTGACCGCGCGTTGTTTGAACGCTAAACTGCAATATCAGGTAAAAATTTTGACCGCACGTTTGAATAAGTTTGTTAATTTACAACATCATCGTGATGTTGTAATTGTTACGGATGATAACCTTATTTGGGACATGGATGAAAAATACATGTTGGAAGACGACTCGTTGCCAGTTTATGATAATGATAACGAAGAAAAGGAAAATTTTATTGAGGAAGAATCAGATCTGATTTATGATACTGATAGCGAGGAAAAGGAAAATATTTTTGAGGTACAATTAGATCCAATTTATGATACAAATACCGATGAAGAAGATTAATATAAAGATGAAGTTTTTTTGTTTGGTGATCGTGTAGAACGCGTATTAGGTATTAATTTGCTAAATATTGTTTATCAAGGTTCGTTTGTGTTGATTATGTTGGAAAAAGATGACGAGATCGATAAATATAATATGTTAAGTTGTTTTATCAGTTAAAATAATTTGATTGAGAATATGGATCTCATACACAAGGTCACAAAATTGGGTATGAAAACAATCAAGATTCGAGGTTGGGTACTTTTGAAAAGTGGACAGTTGTTGCAAGGAATACAAATTTGGATGCTAAGAGTATTAAAGGCAAGTGAACTCGAGGAAGAGTTTTTTCAAGAGGGAGAGAATGATGTGGCTCATTTGGAAGCCAAGCAAACCATCAGACGAGAAAGAGGGTCAAAGAAGGATTTTTAGTGCGACGCAGTCGGAGGTGACTGCGCCGCAATCGGAACTCGGCAAGGAATGGCTTGGAATTCAGCATTGGATGTGCCTCAGTCGATGACCAGTGCGCCGCAGTCACTGGCCGTTTGGAGGGACTATTTTTGTTACTTTTTCATAGTTCAAGGGTTTTTATGTTTGTGTTTTTAGGTTTCCATATGTATTGTGTAAGCCTCCATTTTTGGGAGAATTGAATTTTGTTAAGAAAATCTAATAATCACAATCTTTGGTAACTTTTATCAATAGTTTGATTATCCTCACTTTACGGTATTCTTGTACGAATCAACATATTGTGATTGTGTTGTTTGTTCCGGTTATTCTTTGTCGAATCAACGAAATAATCGAGTTACCCCTTTTGAGTCTTCCGCACGCTACATCAGTATTTTTGTAATTTTAGCATAAACTCAAGCCCATCTCATAAGCTACTTCAAGTAGCTTATGGTTTGGCACTTACCGGGGTTTATATTTTTAATAAGTCCTTCAAACCAAACAAGGCTTATGAAAGGGCTTATATAAAATGGTAAGCTTAAGCTACTATAATCCCCTATAGGCCTCTCTATCAAACATACTCTATAAAATTAATTTAATCCTTTATTTTTAATAAATTTAACATTTAGTCATTTCTTTTTAACCAATTAAATAAGTAGTTATAATTTTTTTTTACCAATTTATATTAATAAAATTAACAAGTTAGTCCTTTTTCTAAACAATGAAACCGAATGGATTAATTAAATCAATTTAACAATTTATTTATAATAAATTAAACATTCTTCTTTATTTCTTTTATTAATAATCTTAGTTTGCCTTCGATATCTTTCAACCTTAACTAAAATTCTTCTATCACTCAACCTCAACGAGATTTATAATCATATGTTAACAATAGTGATTAATTAATAAAATATTCAAGGAAAACTATGAAAGGATAGACTTCCATATTTTGATTACTTTTAATTTCTTTTTCTAAAATAATACGTATTTATTAGTCATTTAAATACTTTTAAATTGCTCTTTTACACTGCCCGTGTGTTGACACCAGTTTAAGACTAGTCTACTTATATGAAAAAGGGCCTACTAAAAAAATGTCTATTCAACAGTTTTGACACTCAAAACAAATCGATCAATGTGACAAATTGTATGTTTTGTAAGTTTCGTTCTGGTGTCGAGGATACAAAAATATCAATTTTATTCTTTTTTATCTGCTATAGGGAAGAACCTTTTTTGAATCAAATAGATAAAAGAATAATAAAAATTGTTGCCAATCTTTAGTCGATCCGCGGGCATCAGGATTCGCCCATTCGAACATGTGTTGCGTCTTCTTCTCTACTAGGTTGAAAAAAGCGAGACAAATGTATGATATTATTGATGGATATATAGAGATGAATTTGTAAAAATTAAAGAAAAAAAATTCATATCACTCGCCAGCCAAAAATTTTTGTTGTGTAAAATTTAGGTTTTAAGGGTTTTGGAATTGCATATTTTAAATATATATTGCATATTTTAAAACACATAACGTAATTTTATTTTACATGTTTCTAAAGATAGAAAACGTATTCAACTTTTTCAAAAACTTCTAATATCAAAAACTCTATTTTACTTTTATAACTCTATCCCTACTCACCTGCTCCACACACATCGATCATTCTCTTCTAAAAACTCTTTTTATTGGGTTTTCAACTTTCCCTTCTAAAAATATGTATACAATTTTGTTCATTTTATTTTTGAAGTAAAACGAAAATAGAAAAATTGAATAAAATTTGTTTATACAATTAAACATGCCATAAAACCTCTTTTTCCAGGGTTTTTAAAAATCATCTATGGTCCAAAATTATTTTTATATGTTTGTAATAGTAACTATTTATAGTTAGCGTGATGAACACAAGACATAGACGAAGTAGAGAGTTGTCTCCACTATAATTCTATGAAAATATAAAAAATAATTTTACTTATATTATTTTCAAAATTTTATCACTTAAATCAATTTGTGGAAATTTGGTCCCTACGTAATAGAGATGAAAATTTGAATTGAAAATTTTTCATGCTCCATTCATAAGAGTTGGTATATAATTTTACTTATATTAATTACATCGACATCTAGAACTATCGTATTATCATAAAGTTTTTCTCATATTATGTACCTAAAATATTGTATTTCAATTATATGGGTAAAAACAAATTAATAAAAAGAGCATGACATTAGTTTTCATTAAATCTTTCCTTACAAAAAAAAGCCCTAAATTTTCTATCCATATATATGATAACTTGCAATGCAAGAAGTCTTAAATGGTATTATTCAAATAGATATATTCCCAGTTTCCATATACCTCTAGAATTCGTATCTTAACCCTAACCCTAATCTAGATAAATACTACTTATATATCTTCATATTTCATCATCCTCATAACAAATATACACACACCAGAAAACACATACACATACACCAATAAATCGATTTCAACCATGACTACAGAGACGAAGAAAACCATCGGAAGACAACTTGATCGTGCTACCTCTACTTCAACGATGGCAGTCTTAAACCATCTTGAAGAAAACCCGCGTATTCCACTAATCACTGACGATCATCAAGGGTACGAATGTAAAACATGTCAAAAAAGATTTAGTACGTATCAAGCACTAGGTGGCCACCAAGGAATCCATAAGAAAGTTCAACCCGGAGACGACCGTAATGATGAATCGGGGTTGCATAGATGCAAGGTGTGTATGCAAGGGTTTCCGACTGGCCAGGCGTTGGGTGGTCACATGAGGTGTCACAGGCCCAAACTAGAAGGGGTGGTTTTGATAGAAACGGATCATGAGCTGGAAGAGGAGAACGCGGATAATGATTTGACTATTGTGGGGAGGGAACCCTTGCAGAGGCATGTAGGGGAGGAAGATGATCGGTATAGTAGGAAAAGAAAGTTGATTTTGGCAGCAAGTGAATGGACACTATTTTTTTAATTAGTACGTATATGGTACAAATCAAGAGTTGTTTGATTTACAAAGTTTTATTTGTAAGGAATTGGATTTCGATTGAAACTATGAATTAATATATTGTAGCGATTATCGAATTGCAACATCTCTTAGTTAAATTCTATTCTGATTTCGTGTTTGTTTTGTTGATAAATATTTGGAAATTCTTTGTGTTGCTATGATCGAGTTCCTGATGATAGTACTAACTTATATTACGGATGACAATTACTCTCTAACGATTACTCCTCGATCCTTTCAATATCATCTATGTAATAAAATTAAACTTGTAATCCACATAATTATAAAGTACCTATGTAATAATTAAACTGTAAAGTGTTGGAACAAAATTGAAGTTCGTACAATTTGTCATCCATTAAACACATGTATGTTATTAGGACCGATTTTCAATCTTTATGTGATAAATAATTTCAAAATTTTGTTACTTTTACCTACTACCGGTTGTGTTGTAGTGCTGATTATATGACAGAGTTCACATATGAACATAATATAGTGCACCGTATTCATTCTATTGGATTAATGGCAAAGAAAATGAGAAATAATAGTGTCACTCTAGTATAGTCTTTTGTGCTTTGATTGTTTGATTCTACCAATAAACTGCTGGGTTTTGATGTATAATAGTAATTATTAGATGATTTTTTGTTAATCGTTTCGCACTAGCATACTTAACTATTAAATGTCCTCCTTTTTTGAAAAAATAATAATTTTGAGTTTTTGATTGGTATTTGATCATGGTTAGATTCGTTTTAAATCGAATAATATAAAGCTCATAATCAAATTGTCAAATGTTAAAGTCTTTAAGCTCCCGATAATTATACACCATGTCTCGGTTTATAGGTATTCAGCACAAGATAATAAGTGAAAAATTCATGCAGTCAGAGAAACCTTTAGATAGTTCATTGACATGGTTGTTTTCGTTGTTGATGTTTGTGCTAACAAAGAAAAAATCTAGCTCCCAAGTTCTTATACTGTCTATAACGTGCTGCAAAATTCCACATAAATGTTGCAAACGCATTAGGAATTACATATCCTAAGCAAGAATGAAGTTATCAAATACTTGTACTCAAGATTTTGGATAAAGAGAACTTCAATTAATTCTATCACGATAACACAACCTGTTACATAATTCAGAAGATCACCACACCTCAGTAGGCGATCTGTATTTGACATTAATACTATAATCCGCATATAGGCAAGTACGGCGGATTCCTGGAATCAGCAACAAAAAGATATGCATAAGTTATGCAAATTCATCAGGCACACGATTTCAAAATTACCCCGCATTTGTCCAATTGTGAGAGCCCTGTTACAGAAAAGAGCATAATATCTCAGTGCAATAGAGTACGGAAAAATTCCAACAATGCTGGTCCTTCAAATATACCATAGCGACACTTACAAATTAAAAGAAAATAATAAAATAAATCAGTTGCAAGAACCTTTCAAGTCTATCTGTTCCAGCTAAAAGCCAAAGCTTTATGACAGTAGATGATAGAAATTTTTCCGAGAATGTTCGATTTCTTCCAATCGTGCTCAGGGACGATAAATGAACATACATACAACGGCTACATCGGTTAAATTTTAAAAATAAAAAAATTTCAAATAAAGCAGAATAAAGAAATAAAGAGAGAAAGGTACGGATAATTTACAAGACTCAATCTGTATGTTTCAAAATATTAAAGAGACTAAATTAAAAGATACATCCTTAAGTTTGTTGGATCACGCCATTTTCAGAATATCTCGAGTATGTATGCCATCTTACTGATGAAAGAATACTGCCTCTTTTGCATTCGTCTAATGAGAAACGGGCTAGATTTCTTGAATGCTGAATTTGCTTCTAAGCCACATTATCTTTTTTTATAGATAGTGTGATTTTGTTTCTGTGTTATAGCACATTACCTTAATTCGCTAGAGATGTCAAGATGGCAGGTTGAAATGAGTACTTTTTAGTATGGGTCAGAATGGTGGGTTGGCCCATAAACACCCTTCATGCATTTTTTTTTAGATCTTTATATATAAGTAACGAGTTAATCAAGGTTCAAAGATGATATTATTTCAAAAATAATTGAATCGTTGAATAAATATGATCCGGGAGGCTGTACGCATTAAGAATTTGGGTAATTTGCCACCCGTTTCCCTTCTAGCTACTTTTTTTGTTTGACCCATTTGGCTCGCTTGAGTTTACGCACAACCCATATTGACCCGTTAATAAGAAAATGGGTTGAAATTGACACCATTGCTATAGCTCGTCCTAATCTACTGAAATTGTTATTACATTCAAAACAAATATCTCAATTTTTTAGTATGTAATTACCGACTGTATACGTAGATTACCCACGTCCAAAACAACTAATCGTAGAAATTGACGAGCGAAGAGATGGTCACATCTATGGCGGTCAAGATCAAGATAAACAGATGGCAACTTCACTGTTGAAGGACTTCATATCAACACTTCATTGCTGGTGTAAATATAAGTTTTGGTGTGGGATGTAATTATATTTGCCTCTCGTTTCTTGAAATCATCTACCTTTGTGAACTAACCTGAGTATATATCACCAGTCTGCCCTTTTTGTTATTATTATTTTGTTATAACAATATACTATTAAGATCATGATTATCCGTGTTATTTCTAATTTGCAAATATATATCTATCAACAAAAGCAAGAAATCTTTAAACAAATTGAATAATTCATATGATTAAGATAATATCATTAAGTACATCAAATTTCAAAAAGAATTTACACAAACTAAACATAAATTCACAATGTATTAATTAGCAGTTACATTCAAATCCAGTTCCTTCCAAAAACAATCGTGTAAATCAAACTCTAGCTAGTTGTATCATAGTGATCAAAACCATAATCGCCATTCTTTCGCTCCCAAAATCAACTCATGTTTCAGGTTACAATGTTGTTCGTACTCCGCTGCCATCATCATCCATAATGGTTGTGCATCTGTTATTATTAAATTGCTCTGTGCAATCTCTCGTGCTGCTGCTAGTTTCCGCCCACTTCTCTCCAACGAAATCAAATCTTTTCCCAGTCTGTGAAGCGTCATGTGTCCACCCAGCGCCTGCCCAGTACCAAACCCTTTCTTACAGAACTTGCAACGATGCAACATAGGAGCAACTATATTTAGGGTTAACCAAGATGCATCATTCTCATCACCGAACTTAATCTTTTTATGAATTCCTTGATGACCGCCTAGCGCTTGATAAGTAGCAAATCTTTTTCCGCATGTTTTACATTCGTACCCACGATGATGGTGATCATGAGTGTCGAGAAAAGTCGAGTTTTCTCTTGATCTTTTGTTGGTTTTCTTCATCTCTAAACTCATGGCTGAAATCGATTTCTTGATGTGTTGTGTGTTATGAGGGTAAAGAAGTAAAGTAATAAAAGAAGCGAATAGATCGACTATTATTTATAATGGGATTAATAAGTATTCGTGACTAATATGGAAACTAATAAAATCTACTTGGGCTTTCTTGGGTTGCAAGTGATCAGGGATATGCAATTTAGGGTTTTGTTGATGTTTGAATTGAGTATAACGGTACTTTTTTTATTTTAATTATTTTGTCTTCGTTAGTTTAATAGAAAATTTTCTTTTTTTTAATACACAACTACACCTTTATACATGTGTGGGCAGTTTGTTATCTACATACAAACATATAGTATTAATTTTTTTTGTAATATATTGAATAATGTGTCACGTAATGAACATAAAGTATGACTAAAGTCGAGAGAAAAAAACAAAGTTAAATATAATATTATGTAATTGAGAAGAAGGCGAAATAACGTTATGATGTACAAATTATCTTTGTTATAAATTTATAACACTTTATAAAGTTACATGTAATGTTTAATTTTTATTTAAAAGTTGCGATCGTAACCAATTATTGTGTATTCTTTTAAATATACATATAATAAAAGATCTAAGAAAGAGAAATAGTTTATAATTTTAATATTTTTTTCAATGTTGTTAAGATACGATCAATAATGAAATGAGCGATATGATTATTTTGGTTGA
This sequence comes from Senecio squalidus, assembly GCA_910822075.1. Classification (NCBI taxonomy): domain Eukaryota; kingdom Viridiplantae; phylum Streptophyta; class Magnoliopsida; order Asterales; family Asteraceae; genus Senecio; species Senecio squalidus. Next base: position 52,287,865 of record CAJVGC010000432.1, read on the forward strand.
GACTTAAAAGATAGGGACACATGGATGTAAAAAATAAAAGTTCTTGAAAAATCAATTAAAGATGAATTTTATGAAGATATTTAATTAAATGATGGAGAAATATAAATAATTGAATTTAATAAACTATCAATAATAAAAAAACTAAAGTTGCCTAAATTTTTTAAATTTCTTTACTAATCCTATATATGTGTGGACATACGATCAATATAAATAATTATCTTTTATAAGTTAAATATTTATATATGTTATTCATATTTATATTAGATTTAAAAAGTTACATGTATTTTAGACTTGTTTACTCTTTGAATAAGACTGAATTGCACAATTTTAATAATTTGGATTTGACGACATGATTTATTTATTTGATTTTTTGGATCAGATTAGATCATAATCAAATAGTATTTTGGATTTAAAATTGGTGTTTGAGTTCATAAAATAGAACTAAATATAAATTAATGAGGTAAAAATGTATTTGTTGATCTTATTGTTTATTTAGTTTTTTTTATGGAATGGATCATAACCGAATAGTAACAAATTTAGTTTTATGTTTTTGGAAAAAAATTAGTTTTAAAAGGGACATTATTTAGATATCTTTAAAAAAAATAAATTGAAAAGAAACAATTTTTTTATTATTTACTTTTTGAAAATGAAAAAAGTTATTATTAATTTTGAAATATATTTTTGTTAAAAGGTGAATAAATTCTAATTTTTGAAATTTATAACAAAGTAAATTTAGATTTTTATTTTAAAAAGGGATATTATATATGTTCTTTTTTTTTATCAATAAAGTTGCTATTAGAATTATATGAAGTATTTTAATTAAATTGTGAAACTTTTATATAGAAAATATGAATGACTAAATCGAATAAATTGTTAAAAATATATGATTAAATTGGTTTAATTAACTAATTTAAAATAAATGTTACTCTTGGTCAATAGAAACCTTTTTCTCAAATTTCTTTTCGAAAAAATGCCTGTGTGTACACACGGACAATTCAGATTTTTATATGTAAACTTATGTTAATTTTTTTTTTTAATTTAAATTAAAACCCGTGTATACACACGGGGCGTTTCAGATAGGTAAACATGAATAAAAATAGCGTGATGATAGTGAAAAGATGAGAAATATCGAGGCAGAGAATGAAATACATAATTGATGGAAATGAGATTTATGTTATAATTATCTTATTTATTGAGTATACATATCTCAAATCAATTAAATATTTTTTTCTCTCTTCAATTTCATAAATAGTAAAAAGTTAACATGGAAAAAAATAGGGTGATGCTAATAAAAATCAATTAAATGTTTTGTTTTCTTTCAATTTTATAAATAGTAAAAAGCTAGACATGGAGAAAAATAGGGAAAGATAAGAAAATTGTGAGGTATGGAGAGAGATATGTAAATGAATATTTTATTTATTTATTTTTAAGAGGGTTACATTGACTTGTTTTAAAAAATAAGGAGCTAATATTAATTTTGAAAGATTATTATTGTCACACTCCGCTAAAGCGGAAACACGAGGTATGAAGAGCTGGAATATCATTACACGGGTTATAATAAAACTATAATGGTTTCAAGTCATTGATATAAAATAAAAGAGTTCACAAGTTCAAAAGACAACCAAGTCGTTTAACTTTTTTTTGTCGTTTAGTGGGGTTTTAGGGACGACATTTGTCGTCCCTTAAAATGTCCGTCCCAAAAATTCATTTTTCTTGTAGTGTACATATGATTATTATGACACAATTAAGGTTTTGATCTAAACAACTTCCTTTACAGAGAACTGAATTCGAGTAGAACTGGAAATCGATTTCATAGTGAATTTGCGTTTAATGAGAGTTATCCGAATCATATGCTAAACACAATTTCTTTTATTGTTTCTTGTTTGTTGTATTGGTAAACATCTGCGAATTACTGATTACAATAAATGGAAGTGGTAATAATGAGAATTATCATGATCATAACATAATACTAATAATTAGGATCTTTGTTCTAGAAATGTATATGGTTTGTGAGTGACTTTTGAATCGATGACATTATTTTTTTTAGCAATGTTAAGATATTCAAAAGGTTGTCTTGACCTACAAACGTTCTTGAGAAAGGTCTATCCATGCATGATCCGAAGTAACCTGGGTTTCGAGTGTAGTAGAGGCTTTTACATACTAAGGAGGGTATGCCATATACAATAACTAGGGTCTTCATGCATGAAATCATGGTTTCATTTAATATGCTACATTCCTTTCCATTTTATCTCCTCCTTTTTGTATGTTTTGCATATTTCTCCCTTTTAGGAGGGTGAAGCTTTAAAATGACAATAAATAGATAATATGTCCTCTATATTTCATTTTGGGACATACCACAACGGCATATAGAAACATGTATAATAACAAGTCTAGACACTTACTTATTAGAGATATGACTTACAATATTTGTCGGCTTATTACAAATGTTGTGATTGTGATATATGTGGACTTTGGTATATCAAAACGGTTGATTAGCAATTGCTTGGTATAACTATTAATAACTATATAATCCGTTATATTCATGCACGTTTTAATTTGTTCTCTTTAGCATACATAATTTTTTACAATTTCCTACGTATTTCGATTATATTATATCCCCTAATTGATTTCGTTAAACTCTAAGGCAAAGTATTGTGTCAAAATACTTTATATTGAAGGTGAACTTGTATATGATTCAAATAGATTATCCAAACAACCATACCCTTTCTATACATATTGCTTTCACAATATATAAATGTATTTCGAAGTTTAAGTTTATACTTGGGTTTTCGTGAAACGCTTTATGTTAGAAAAAAATATTTTTAGTGAAATATTTAAAATTAAAAAAACAAATCAAACGTGTGTTATCGTAGTTGAATGTATAAAAATCAATTACCGTTATAACTAAGGATACACTAATTGTGTAACCCTTGATTACTTGCAACGCAAGATTTAATTGGTTTCCTTATTCAAATACTATTCGATCTCCACTTTCCATATAACTCACAGATACTTATCTTAATCCCATTATAAATACAGCTCGATCGTTTCGCTTCTTTTATTACTTTACTTCTTTACCCTCATAACACACACAACACACCAAGAAATCGATTGCAGCCATGAGTTTAGAGATGAACAAAACCAACAAAAGACCACGAGAAAACTCGACTTTTCTCGACACTCATGATCATCAACATCGTGGGTACGAATGTAAAACATGCGGGAAAATATTTGCTACTTATCAAGCGCTAGGCGGTCATCAAGGAATTCATAAAAGGATTAAGTTCGGTGATGAGAATGATGCATGTTGGCTAACCCTAAATATCGTTGCTCCCCAGTATTCGGAGTTGCATCGATGCAAGTTGTGTAAGAAAGGGTTTGGTACTGGGCAGGCGCTGGGTGGACACATGACACGTCACAGACTCGAAAAAGATTTGATTTTGGCAACGAAAGAATGGCGATTATGGTTTTGATCACTATGATACAACTAGCTAGGGTTTGATTTACAAGACTGCGTTTGGAGGGATCTGAATTTGAATGCAACTGCTAATTAATCCATTGTGAATTTATGTTTAGTTAGTGTAAGTTTCTTTTGGAATTAGAATGTACTTTGCTGACAATTATCTAATTAAATCATATATGCTTAATCAATTTCTTTTTAGATTTCTTCTTTGGTTTATAAATATATTTTGCAAATTAGTGATTACAATATTAAAATAACACGGAGATAGGGTAACATATTAAAAGTTGGCAAGTTTCCAACCCTCGGTAGATTAAGACGAGATATATGATTCTGGTGATCAAGCCTCGATTTGAAAAATAGTGTCAATTTCAACCCATTTACTTATTAACCGGTCAATTAGAGAGTTCGTCTGTTTTCTCCATCTTGTGAAGGATCAACTTTATCTTTTTCTGAAGAATGATCCTTCACGCTATCCGTGGGACAAGAACCGTTGGTTGAATTCTCAATCTGGATGAAGGTATTGCTAGTGGGATCCAGTGGATAAGAACCGGAGTGCATGACATATTGCCTCGTTTAAGCTATAAAGGGTATTGATGAAAGTGAGTAAATGTTCCCTTTTTGTTGATCTTTGAAGCTTAAGTACCTGCCACATGCCATCAATAGCTCGGTGGACCATCTATATAAGTTCACTAAACAAATATTCTTAATAATTAAGACAACATTCACAACTGGTTTCACTATACAGACGTTAATCACTTAAAAAAGTAACCGGGCTCCAAATAGAGTACCTGAAGGCGGAAAGCATAGTCTGCACTATGGTAGGTTACCAGACCATCATGACCAATCACATCCTCCTTTAAAATATCCGGTCGTCCAGATTTTTAATATCTATCGGCTGAAAGAGAATATTGATTTTAAGGCAATAATTTTGAAAACTGTTGTCACGGGAGAACTGAATGAATTGTTATCGGTAGGAACATAATCTTCCATTTTCTATGAGCTTCCTATCTACTGTGGTTTTTGACTTAGACTCTGAAGATCCCGATTCATCATTTGTACGTAATCCTTACCTCCCAATATCTCATGGACCTTTTTTTCGATTTTCTGCTTCATCTCCGTGCCATAACCCAAACAAGCAAGCAACATGAAATTACTTCCTGATAACACCATCCCTATCATGTTTTTATGTGACCTACATGTTTTTGATAATTTAAAAAGCAACGATCATCTGACTTTTAAGGTAGTCTCTATTTTATCACTTAAAAAATTAGATATTTTTATCAAAACACAAAGTTACTCCTAAATTAGTATGCAACAAAAAAGTTTTATAATGAAAGTAACTAATCGAAAAAATGAAAAATCTATTTCTTTTACTTTATTATTAGTAAAATCATAACTTTGTTAAATATCAACGTTTTTGATAATTTAAAAAACAAAATCGTATCATTTGACTTTTAAGGTAAACTAACTAAATTTTAAAATGTAAGATTAAAATACACTTATCCATGTATTCTTAAACTAGTTATACAAATCTCTAATTCATCAATTAAAAAACCGATATGCTTATCGAAACAATGAAACAAGAAATTTAGTCATTTTAACTTAAACAGTCAAAATTACTCCTAAACTAAAATGCAACAAAAATTTAGTAATTTACTCATATCCGTTATGATAAAAATAACTAATAAAAAGAAAATAAAAAAACGAAAATATATTTCTTTGAAGTTTATTATCAGTAAAGCCATAACTTTGTTTAATATCAACGATTTTTAAGATTCAAAAAGCAAAATGGCTTCATTTGACTTTTCAGGTCAAATTTACTAAATTTTAAAACGCAAATTTAATATGCACTTATCAGTCTATTGTTAAGCTAGTTAATACAAATCTCTTATTCATTCGTTGATGTTTGGATTATATACGGAAAGGAGGCACCGATAAATTGGACCAGCTGGACGCTTCCATCGAGGAGCTACCGAATCTGAAATCGTTAAATCATATAGATTTCATTGTAGAGAGGTTAACTATTCGGCGTTAACAGCAACCACTTCAACGAGTTTCTTTAATTCGTACCCAACCAATTGGGCCTAGGAAACCGTATCAACCTTCGCTTGAACACGGTTGTTAGAGGTCGCGAAGTAAAGAGGAGCGTTTATGTAACACCTTAGGCAAATCCTACATCGTCCGTGAAAAGAGTGATGTTGGGGATATGAGTTGTGACAACCGTCCAATTTCTGGTGCATTCTATTCTCTATGTCTCTCATATTGTCTGTCGTTTTCTTTAACTGTACATTTACCTGAAACGCGTCAGTGTCGGAATCACACCCGAAATCGATTTATATAAGTCCTAAAGAAAACACCTAATGAACTTTCCTAAGTTCATAACGTATCATAATAAAGAACTTTTAGTTAACGAAAAAGTCCAACGAAACAATAACGCAAAAACGGAAAAATCACAAAAATCTTTACAAAACAGGTCCAGGACGACGCACACACACCTTGTGCGGCGTCCTGGATGGACCAAATCCGAAAATATATTGAATTTGTTGCTTTTCTCGGTTTCTACAACTTTTATACCAATCAAACTCGTTTTTCCACCATCATTTACTGAAAATTGGCAGTACCTAGACCCTCTTTACTCATTTTCTTTATTTTCCTTTTCATTTCTGTTTTACATAAACATAAAACATAAACACACACACCATTTTCTCTCAAAATCCCTCTAGAACCCCACCATTACAGAAGATTTCCAGCCATCAAAACCGAAGTTTTCAACCATCAAAATCGTTCAATCATCAAAACAAGCAAGAAGGTGCAAGTCTTTTCGATTTTCAAGCTTTTTCTACCGATTTTGGAGCTCAAATCTCGTGTAAAACACCATCCATCCACTTTCATCCAATAGATTTCTTTATTTTACTGTTTTTACCTAAATAACAACTTGCATGTAAGATCTAAAGCATAAAAATGAGTTTTTATAAAGATTTGTAACATTTTATGGACAAAAACGATTTTTAACCGAAATAACATTTAGATCTATAGTTTTATGGATAAAAATGCTTTAGAAACTGTGAAAATGAAGTTTTATTAAGTTTGGACTTATTGCATGTCGGAATCTATGGTGGAAATAAACGTTTTGCAAAAAAACACCAAAAACCCACACCTGTACGCCGTCCTTAAGGACCAGGACGACGCAACGGGGGTAAAATGGCTCTGTGCGTCGTTCCTATGGTCCACGAAGGCGCACAGGTCTGTCAGTTTTCCAAAAACTTGTCGTTTGGACGTTTTAAGCTCGTGTACACCGCTGACTTTTTCGAAATTAAATGTTTGGGACTGAGTTTGGTAAAACTAATATTATTGTTGACTTGTATTGGACTTTGTATGCTAAAATGAACTCGTTTAAATATGATATCGTGTTATATGTATTTTGTGAGCGAAAGTGAATTTGAATTTTTGGAAATGAAATTTGGGAGCGGAAGCGCTGCCCAAATTTCGTTAGAAAAATTCAAACCACTTCAGCGACCAAAGTTACTTGGGACATGACGATAATAAACGTTAACCGTTTCGGACTATTTTGAACAATTTGGACCTTGACACTTAAAGTTTAACAAAAATTTATTTATTATATTATATAAAATAATATAATAAGATAATAACACTTGAACTATCTTGGTATTATTAGGCGTTCCGTGATTCCTGGCTCCCGTTTCCGACCGTTTTCCGAGTTCTTTATCTTCGCAACCCGTGAGTTACACCCAATGTTCTGAAAGGCTCAAGGCGCACTAAGGCGCAAAGGAGGTCAATGAGCCTTGAGGCGAGGCGCATACCAAATCGTGGGATTCATAAACACGAGGCGCACTATATATATATTATGTTTTTCTATAACATATGTGTCAAAATTATGCAATTTAAATAGCACATAATAATATTGAGATACTGAATAACTAATACATATGTAATAAAGCTTGAATTTAAACCCAAAATATAAAGGAAGCGTGTCAATATTCAAGGCATAATGCCACATTTTCATGATAATATTTCATAAAGAAACTAAATGAAACTAATGCAAGAGATTTCAGTCGAATTCTCCAAATTCCCCATCGTTTTGCGATTTTTTTGCGCAAAAGCCCGGATCGCTGCGCTTTTTTTGCGATTCATGCATGTCATGCGCCTCGACCTAAAAAAATCCCTAGCCTTTGCGCCTCATGCGATTTAGCGCCTAGGCGCGCCTCAGGCGCGATTTTCACAACATTGGTTACACCCCTCTCTACTTTTGTATTTTTAAGTACTCTTTTTTTGGGGGGAAACATGAGATCAAAACTGTTTATGAACGATATCTTTTATGTGCAACTGCTTTATGAACTTTGAATTTACGTACATGACTTTATGATCTATTTGTCTTTGGAAAATTTTATGAACTTTTGCAATTGTATGAACTTTTGGAACTGTTGCGAACTATTGGTCTATTTTGGAATATTTTTTGAAACTTATATGCGTAAACGATTTCATTTTCCCCGATTGGCTTACTTTAAACTATTTTGACTTGCCCCCTTTGACATTTGATTAGACTATGATTGTTTGATTGTATTTTGTGCAAACCCTTGATGAGAATATAGACGCCGTAAGTACCTACTACCAGTTTTTAGACAAAAAGTACAAAGTGCCCCGTTTTTAGTTCAATTCATTACACACTATTAGCAATAGCCGTTAGTAAATATGGGTATCGATACTTAGGAGAGGTCACTCCTTACTTGTGGTTCGCGTCCTAAGTACATATTACTAAGTTCAGACGAACTCCATCTATATTGAAACTTTGGGGCGTGTTCTGACCAGTTAATCGGTTTACTGTAAAATCTTACGTTATATTGAGCCAAGTGGTTGATACAATTCAAAATCATATGTCATTATTATTTACGCATATACCTACTTATCGTCTTACACATGTGGATTAATCCACCGCTGAGGTAATGACAACGTACATTTATCGCCTTGTTATACAACTTGAACTTTTACAAATGTTGAACTTTTTGACTTTGAACTACTACGAGAGTATATATATATATATATATATATATATATATATATATATATATATATATATATATATATATATATATATATATATATATATATATATTTTAAGAGATTTTATCCGCCATCTTTCTTTTAAGAAAACTTTATACTTATATATACTTGTCGGAACTTTTCTCGGAACTTTTGTCGGAACTTTTGTCGGAACCTTTGGTCAAAAACTTATAAACTGTAACTCACTCACTACATTTTGTAGTTGGCACTTTATCTCATGTTTCAGGAAACAAAGCGTAAGTCATGAAGTGCATTGCTCAGGCGGGTCAAGCTGGTTATGTGAAGTGTAATTCGGGAAGAAGGCCTTTGTTATTTGGGGATTTTTATTAAAACGTTTTATTATGTACTTGTTGTCTTAAACTTATGAATCTTGGTTGTAACTTTTGAACATTGGTACTTTTTCGATCATTAATTTAAAAGACTTGAACCGTTAATTTTTAGTATAACTCATGAAATGATTCTTCGCTCTTCACATCTCGTGTTTCCGCTTTAGCGGGGTGTGACATGAGTAAACCTTTAGCCTTTCTTTACACAAAGCGTTTTGGTGGCTGCACGCACTGCAGAGCTTAGAAAATCTGTAGTTAAGCGTGCTTGGGCCAGAGTAGTTCCAGATTGGTGACCCCTCGGAACCTCTACCAGAAACAAATCTGTGAGCTTGCTGGTATAGCGGACAATATCGTGGGCATGAAAACGCGGGGTGTTACAACAATTTCTGTCACACCCAAAACTCCGCGCAGGCGGAACCCGAGGTGTACAGTAATATGAATATTAAGAAACCAAGATTGCATCGAATAAACTATAACATATAGGTTTAAAAAAATAAATTCAAGAGTTACAAAAATGCAATAATAAAGTACAATAATACAAAAATTATGACTCCTACGGAAACTATACTACGTCTAGTAAGATTTCCTCAAAAGCACACAAAATCCAAATAGCAAAGAAATGTAACTCAAAATCGACGCAAATCTCAAATCTCCTGAAAAACATTAAAATACGACATCAACATAAAGTTGTTGAATAATTCGCATTGTTTTAGAAGACAATACAGACAAAATATATAATAGGTACAAGTTTCATAAGTAACAAGAGTATACATAACAATATAAGTGTCTTGTTTTACTACATCAGTGTGACGTACATTGCCTAGATACCATACACCCGATCCTGACCCCAAATAAATAATCCCCAAACCTAAGGCAACGACTAAGTGCCCTAGAATAACGACATTACATAAGTCCAAGTACCTCTATAAGTCTAGTACGGTTTACCCTTATTAATTAACGTTATATTACATTATATATACCTTGGGAAAATCCCACATCGTCCGTGGATAAGAGTGATGTTGGGTATATGAGTAAACCTTTAGCCTTTCATTACACGACGTGTTTTGGTGGCTACAAGCACTACAGAACTTACAAACTCTGTAGTTAAACGTGATTGGCCAGAGTAGTTTCAGGATGGGTGACCCCTTGGGAAGCTCTACCAAAAACAAATCTATTAGCCTTGCTGGCAGAGTGGACAATATGGCGAGAATTAATACTTCTCCTCGAATTTAGAAACAATGAAGCAACCGAAAGGATAGATACAATCTCTTAGTATCTGGTATAAACAATTTGCTGAGTAGAAACGTATATCGATTTTTGTGATAATATAATAATGATTGAAAAGAGTTCAAGGATATAGAGATTGAGATAAGCGAAAAAATATAACACCGTCTTCAAAATAGGTTAAGCGAGTCTTCAACTTCACATCTTCAAATCTGTACGAAAGTTCTTCCACGTGAGCGTCACGTACGGTAGAATAGAATTTCGGAAGTACGAAGATCGAGAAATCGAAATGAAACAAAATAGGAATTTTAAATGAGGGGTGGAGTCGTAAATGAATAAGAACGGGATTCCAGTATGGAAAATATATGAGGCATCCAAGGATAGAATATACAAATCTGCTTCCTGTATACATTATCATAATGGTAACGCTTTCATTTTATTGAAGTAGAAGTATAAGAGTTTAAGTCGAATTCGATTACAACCAAGAAATGAGATTTTTAGGAAATGAGAAGTGAATAAAATAGAAACTCCTTCAGCGTCGTAAGTCGTTGCGGTTCGTCGTCTTCCTTAAACGATAAGTCGATAGGTACGAGTAGTGAGACGATATGAAATGGTAAAATGATCCTAGAAAGAATCTATATGAGGGACACCTAGTTATAGTCTAGGCCAAACCACCTAGTTCTCTATAACCTGGCTCTGATACCAATCTGTCACACCCCACCTTTGGCGGAAACGTAGAGTGCAACACGATTGGCGATCGTCATAACACAACAGTATAATAAAGAACAAACTATATGAATAAGTAAATAAAAGTTGTTATGACGTCGCCATACTTAAGGTAAACCCTTAGTACACGAAAATCGTCAAACACTACAAGAAGAATATTCAAATGCAAACATCAACGAACGAAAGAATACTTGGACATGCAAGTCCGAAATGAAAACCAAATGTATTATAAATAATGTCCGTAAATGCAAAAGATATCCTGAGGTCATCTAGAGTCCGACTCCTACATCCAAGTCCTATGCCTGCTCATTACCTGAAAACAAAGCTTAAAATATCAACACAAAGGTTGAGCGAGTTCACTGAGTAATTTAAGTAAAACAGTTTAAATGGTTTACGTAAAGTAAAGAATGTTTCTATAAAAAGGAAGTTTCCATTTATAGAAAGTTTCCTGAAATAGTAAGTGAGTCTCAAAATAGTAATAGCAGTTCAAATAGTGTAACTAATGCATATAAATGTAAAAACAACAACACACATCAGTAAGTCCTTCTACTGATCGTCAGTAATTACCTTAACTGACATGAAGTGTATCGGTAGTTACCTTAACCGATAGAATGTATGTGTCAGTAGTTACCTTAACTGACTGAATGTCTTACGGGTCGGTGGGGAACGGTCCACACAGTAAGACTAAGCAAGATGCGACCATGTAGCCCTTTGGCACCATGGTCTGTCGTCACTAGTAAGTACACTCTACTAGTATGTATGTATGTATATGGGGGGGGGGGGGGTGTCACTACGCATGTAGTCACAATATGTCAACCATCTCGTTTGAAAACAGTTTTGTATGCATTAGGTTTTCGTTACACTTTAGTAATTGATTTGATTCCCAAAACATTTCATAATGAAAAGTAGTTTAGGTAAGCTTTGTCTTCCCCCAATTTTGCACAAATAAGTGAAAACAGTAAAAACATAGGGGCAATGAACTCACCTTATCGAGTGAGCGTCTGTAAGCGGTACTGTGTGTATATGGTGTAGTAAGTTGGTCACAATTAGAGTCCTCACTAGTCCTAGAGCTCCCCTAGATAAAATTATAAACATATAAGAATAGTATTTGACGGTTAACGACTTTGAATTAAACAATGAATTTTTCAGCGAACACATAGGTTCACTAAAACTGAGATATCTATGGTTGTAGGAGGAATTAGACGTTGACGGAAACATATTTGAAAACTAGACACCGAGAGCTACGTTTTAGACTAAGACATCGTTATAAAAGAGTTTGATACGAATGAGATATGACTAAAACAAAACCGGTTAGCTAATCTGTCCAAAAACGTTATTTCTATATAAGTGAGTTTATTACTTTATAAAGTCGTATATTTTAGGCGTAGGCAAGAAAGACATTTTTTTTTTTATACTTATTAGACCTGTTATTAACTTATAATAAACCTTTTTAATTATTTTTAAGATTGTCTAAGTGGTTACACAAATTCAATTATCAATCCTAGTAAATATCGTTTAAAAACTCAGATTTGACCAACGTTCACTAAAGTTCAGTTTCTGAGAGTTCTAAAAAGAATTAGCAAACGAGGTTTATATTTACAAAAAGTACATTCCGAGAACTACAACGAGGAATCAAGAATCATCTAAGAAGCATCTGTTAAGACCAAGATATGATTAAAACAAGTTGGACAAAAGCTTGCTGACCCGTTCAGTACTTAATGTACCCGAGTTTGTAAAAACGTTTTTAAATGTCAAACGACCACGTAAAATTACCAACACCTCCAGATCATTAATTTGACATATAAACAAGGACTCCACTTTTTAAAATATCCATTTATACGCTTTTAGACCACACAACAAGTTAGCCCATAATCGGATATAAAAACTCAGCTCAACACGCAGATTTACCCATGTTTGTTAAAAACCAGTTCTAGGGAGTTTGGAAATGAATTAGAATACGAGTCTTATGTTTTTGAAAACTAGATTCCAAGACCTATAACTTTCAATAAGGACACAGATCCTAATTCCATACCAATAAGGAGTTAGACACTGAAGTAGACAGACTACAATAGCATTTCCGAAACTGTCCAAAACCGAGACGAATCTAGTTTAAGTTTAAAGCGAGTTTGAAGTACATTACGAATACTCAAACGATCCCGAAATTTAATTATCATATTTTAGACCAGCGATGAGACATCCCAAACATATTAATATACGTTCTCGCTTACTAAATTGTTACACAAATTCCAATTATGAATCCTAAGTAAAACTCGTTTCAACAATTTAAGATTTGACCCATGCTCAATGTTTTGCAGATTCTGGGAGTTTGGTAAACAATTAGACGACATATCTTATATATTTGAAAACTAGAAAAGGAGAGCTACAATTCACGTTTAGACCACAGGTTCTAATTCAATATGACCCAGAAGCTATAAGTCGAACAAGACAGCTTAATGTACCAGCAATTTAATCAATCAAAGTACAATATACATACACATGTATGAACTCATTAAGAACATAACGGAGACAACGAATTGGATGAATGATCAGACCTGTAACGATGATAATCCGAACAGGTTGTCACTGAAATGAAATCAAAACTTTGGACGTTAAATCCCGTGGCTGCAAACAACAAAGAATATAACCAAAAAGGAAAACCCTAGCTAGGTTTCGGCCAAGAACATTTAACAAACGGATTCAATGAAATCTGCCACATACCTTGAAGAAATGAGTTGCTGAAAACGGTTATGGTGAGGATAAAGAGGCTCGGTGATGTGTATCTTGCTAGAAAACCAATTAGATGAATGTTAACAACGGTTTTAGAAGGCTCAAACCAGATTTCGGATTTTGAATACAAACACACGAATTAAATCAATATACCTTGAAGAATGGATGATGTTAAGGACGAATTGATGATGGATTACCAGCTTGATCGATTGTGGAGATGATGGTGTAAGAATCGGCTGTCAAGGAATGATTAGAGAAGATGACGGCTTAGGAGAAAATTAGGGTTTTGTTTGATTTTTGGTTTAGAAATGATTGGTGTTTGGCTAGTTTAGGATTAGATTAGGAATTAGTTTAGAACATGGTTAAGACTCACAAGACCAAGGCTAGGACCAGTATCAAGTGTCTAGGCTCGGGTGTAGCAGAAGTGATTTACAAAGGTACACGAGAACGGTTTGTTTTAAAAAGAAGTACGAAGTTTAAACGGAAGGCTCAAACTAGTTAAATGAATATTATACGTTTAATAAAGGTAGTTTTTGAAGTATAAATGTATCACAAGTTCATAAACTAAAGTATACTAATGAATCAAATACCAACTTCTCGATAAGTTAATCTAGGAGCTCGTCTAGTGTAACTAACTATTGTGCACCTAACTAATACGATAGCATCACATATAGAGTATACACACATGCCACAAGTAATCATTATACATAAAAGAAAATGTAGGTTCTTTTTATAAAATTTTTTGTAAACCCGGTAAGAGCATACGGCATACTAGACTAATCTGAGTCGGAAAAGTGACGGTTGTCACAGTATTCCCCACTTAAAAGAATTTCGTCCCGAAATTCAAGTGGTATAACTGTTGATAGAAGCATCAATCAAAAATGAGTATCTAAGGGGTTTTCGTACAGCAAATCCCAAAGATTTGCTCATGAAGTGTATCATGAATCTAAACAGTGATTCGCATAGTTTGAATTTCCGTCCGATACTGGAACAGATACGCGTTAGAATATATTTATAATTACGTCTAATTATAAACACATTCTACATGTACGTTCACATTTCCATGACAGTTCATGGGTAGTTTGTGTAAGCGCTTAAGGTCAATCGTATAACAATGCACAAGGTTCAGTTCAATAGGGAGTATGAATTCAGGTAGATACATGGTACATGATAAGTTCTCCATTATGTTGGCCAGACATAACTTAAAACTCGTCATTAAATATCGTTTATAGAATTTGATATGTAACCCTTAATTGTTGAAACACATTCAACAATAGAAGTCAGGGGTCACGGTTAACGAACAAAATCGTTGGTCACAACGGAATCTCACGTAATCGATATAATAGTGAAATAATTTTATAAGTAATACGAAAGGGCGTTGAAAGCGAAAAGCTACGCGAAAATTTGCAAATAAAAATAGAGATTGAAAGGTTTTATCAGATCGCGTATAACAACCAGTTTCCTCTTATGTTGATCAGACACAAGAGAATTCCTATCATTACATGCGAGTGATTATCACTGCATATGAAGTACCGAATTACAATGAAGATCAACAAAGCAGAGATTAAGGAAAACGAAGTCATTAGAACGACTTTTGAATCATCAGAGAGTTGAATATATAGTTAGATTAGATAGTAGTAGTTGAGGAAGAAATCTTCGTCAAATTTTAAAAAAAAAACTTTAAGGTGAAATAAACTTTTTTTGATAAGTCTTGTAAAATAAACTTTATTTGGATTATCGTTTATTTTAACCATATATCAAATTTTATAACATTAGATATTTTGGTAACAGATTTTTAAATTTTGACATATCAATACATGTGTAACAGCCCCACATTTTTTGATAAGTCTTGTAAAATAAACTTTAAGGTGAAATAAGTAAAAAAAAAAAAAAAAAATTTTTATAACATTAGATATTTTGGATTATCGTTTATTTTAACCATATATCAAATTTTAAAAAACGAAGTTTTGTTGTACATCAAAAAATGGGTAGTTTTATCGTTGTGCATCAAATTTGAATATTTACTGCACAAAAACAATGAATTTGATGCACAGCCCCTAAACGACATATATTTTGATGCATATCAAAACTTGTTTTTTTAAAGTTTTTTATAATTGAATAAATAAACATAATACAAAATTACACATATTATAAATTATTTTTTCATATTTTTTTACTTAATTTACCTTAAATATTGGTTTATAAGAACCTTCTCCTATATATATATATATATATATATATATATATATATATATATATATATATATATATATATATATATATATATGTAAAACTAATCGTGTATGGTGGGATTTTCATTTACGAAACGGATTTTCAGTTCTTCGGATGTAATGAAATGTTATAATTACTGAACCGGTGATGTATTGCATTTTCCTTAATTGAATATATGGTTGACTTGGGCATCACAAGTTTAAGACACGCTTGTTTGGGATATGATTAAATACAACGATTTAGTTATGTTGATGAATTGCAATGATAAATCATGATTGAATCTCGATCGAATAGTTAGGATGTACAATGATTGATTCCTGGTTACGGATTATATATAATAAAATTCAGTAAATCGTGTCGATTGATTAGAAAGTCATATATACTTTGCTTCATATATATGATTCATATACATACATGTGTCGAATGTGCTAAATTTTCAATGATCGATACCTAATTGCAGTTTAAAATGGTTGTGGTTGTGGTTGGTGGTCGTAATTATGAAGTTCAATGATTGATTCATGAGTCGAATTTGATATAATGAAAGATAAATTATTTATCTCGTTAGATTAGTAGGATATATTTACTTTGCTTCATATATATGATTTACTTGAATATAAACATATATATAGTGGTTGTCGATTATAGTGTTTCCTGGACATAATTATGAAGTGTAGTGATTGTTTCCTAATCGTCGATTTGATTAAATGAAATGCAATGATTTATCTCGATTGATTAGCAAGACATGTATACTTTGCTCCATATGAGTCACTTGAATATATACATACATATATAGTGTCGGATAATATGTAATACAATGAATGATTCGTATTTGCGGAATAAAATGGTTGGTTAGTGGTTGTAGTCATTAAGTGAAATGATTTAATCCCGACCGTCGGATTTAATATAATGAAATGTAATTATTCATCTCGATTGATAATTAAGATATATTATCCTGATTCATATTACATACTTGAATAGTTAGTGCCGGATGTGATGAAATATAGGGTCGGTTCCTAAGACGAATATGTAATGATTTGTGACCATTCCTAAACTGGTTCATCTTTATTTTATTTCAAAATATATTATATTCATCTCGACTGATTATTAAGACATATTTAATTTTTAACGAAGAAGTTTTCATGATCGGTTCCTATACTGATTCATCTTTACTTTATTTCAAAATATATTATATTCGTTCTATTATAATGATGTGTGACGACTACAAAACATTTATTTATAAACTCATTTAAAAATATAATATTTATTTTTTTAATTTAAATATTGGGTTGGGATACGAAATTGATATATAATTTTTGACATTATTTAATTAAGTAATGATTTAAAATTTAATTATCTTACATTTTAGTACGACATGTCGTCCCAAAAGATTTGGTTGGAATTTTTGTCCCTAAAAATTTGGGGGGAATTAATCACTTTTCGATCAAATTTGGGCGGGAATTAATTAATTTTCGATCAAAAAAAAATAAGTGAAAATGAAAACTAAATTATCCTTAAAAAATTGTTGACTAAGTTGACCAAAATTTGGTCAAAAAGTAACTTTTTTTTGTCGTTTAGTGGGTTTTAGGGACGCTAAAAATGTCCGTCCCAAAAATTCATTTTTCTTGTAGTGTTATACATATGATTATTTTGACACAATTAAGGTTTTGATCTAAACAACTTTCTTTACAGAGAACTGAATTCGAATAGAACTCTAAATCAATTTCATAGTGAATTTGCGTTTAACGAGAGTTATCCAAATCATATGCTAAACACAATTTCTTTTGTTGTTTCTTGTTTGTTGTATCGGTAAATA
This sequence comes from Senecio squalidus, assembly GCA_910822075.1. Lineage (NCBI taxonomy): Eukaryota > Viridiplantae > Streptophyta > Magnoliopsida > Asterales > Asteraceae > Senecio > Senecio squalidus. The sequence goes on from CAJVGC010000432.1 coordinate 52,305,455, forward strand.
TCTGCGAATTATTGATTACAATAAATGGAAGTGGTAATAATGAGAATTATCATGATCATAACATAATACTAACAATTAGAATCTTTGTTCTAGAAAGGTATACGGTGTGTGAGTGACTTTTGAATCGATGACATTGTTTTTTGTAGCAATGTTAAGATATTCTCAAGGTTGTCTTGACCTACAAACTTTCTTGAGAAAGGTCCATCCATGCATGATCCGAAGTAACCTGGGCTTTTGAGTGTAGAAGCCTCTACTACATGCTTAGGGGGGGGGGATGTCAGGATCGTATTAGTCAATGTAAACTAATAGGTTTGCCTTCGTTAAGATCGTGATCTATTGAAGAAGTTCAGCAGCGGATGAACACTTCAATATTACAAGTTATCGAACAATAAAGTATGAATACGAATGAACAAATATTATTGTCGAATTATAAGCCTCAATTGCATTAATTAAGATATCAATACAACGTGTTTCTATCAATACAAGGATCTATCTATTTATAGACCTTGAGGCCGACCTAGATAAACTAGGAAACATCTTCTATCCTTATCTAAATATATCGTTATCTAGAAATAAGGAAACTCTATCTAATAACAAAAGGAAACATAATCTAATTATAATTCTATAACTTAGATTATACTTGCACGGCAAGTTGGTCTTCCGTAGTAACTTGACTTCTTCCGTAGCAGTTTGACTTTGCCCGTAGTAACTTGATTACTTCCGTAGTAACTTGACCAGCCGTAGTAACTTGTTGGACAGCCGCACTAACTTGTTCTTCCGTAGTAACTCTTAATGTCTTCCGCATTGATAGTTTAAGTTACTATTCTTGTTTGTTAGGCGTATTGTTTATGGTTAAACTATTTTAACTAAGTTATAACCCAACAATCTCCCCCTAACCTTGAACTTTTATGACACATCAAAAGTACAAGTTTTATGCTCCAACAGTACTAACTTCTTTTCATTAACAAAACAGTTTTAACTATTTTACGTTAAGTACAACTATTTTTTTTGCCAGTCACATTCTCCCTTGGTCTTTTCTTCTATGCGTTGAACCAAAATTCTCCAAATGAGTTCATGAGCGATTCTTGAGTCATGTGATCCATTCAGCTTTATCTCAATCATCTCATCCAATGTCTTCAATGTATGTGGGTACTTAACATCCACCAAGTAAAATTCTCTTGCTCCATGTCTTTTTACAAGGGAGTATACACCACTTCTTTCATAGACGAACCAATTGATGATAGGATTGTTTGGTCCTCCTTTCTTGAAGACTGAACTCTTCTTCTTGTACCCTGGTTCAAATAGTCCACATAGAATGTCCATAGCCAGATCAGTACCAGAACATACGCCTCTTTCATGAGAGTACTTAACTTTTCCAATCTTGTACATCCTCTCCAAATCATCTCTGTCGAAGTCTCTAATTATCCAATGGAAGGCTTGAAGAACTTTCTTTGACTTGTCTGCTCTAATGACTTCATATTCAGTTCCCAATGCTCCACCAATAAACTTCCAGTCTATGATCATTGGAGGTTTCACATTCAATGGAGTAAACCTAAGACCTTCAACATGATTTATGTATGCAGAATAATCTCCTCCTTGAGTAGTGCTAGGAGGATCTTGTTCCATACTTTCAGGCTCTGGTTTAACATCCATAAATGGAATGTCTGGACTTTCTTGTTGAGAAGCAGCAGCAGCATCTTCATTCATCTTTTGTCTTTTAGCTAGAGGCCTTGGAATCCTCTTTGATGGACGCTTGTGTCTTTTGGGCTTCTCTTCTGGTTTCTTCACAACAGGAACAGGTTCTGGTTGAATGAACATTTTCCTTCCAGTTCTCAGGGCTCAGAACTTTTGATAATTTGTCCCTTTTGAGTTTTTACTTGGTTCATATTTCTTTGGTTTCCTCTTTTACCTATGTGTTTCCAAGCCTTATCGTTCTCCTTAGGGACTGTCTTGTTCTTACCTTTAGTGGGTGTTTTGACAATTTTAATGGGGTCAGAAAGTGGCATAGACACTAGACTTTGTGTAGAAGGTAGAGTTATGCCTTCTATTGTGAGTAAGTGATTTTCCAATGGAATATCCTTGTTCTTCACAACATGGATCTTACTTTCTTCAACTAAGTCCTCAATTAGAACTTCATCATAGTTGATTGGATCAACATTGAATGATTCTTTTGGAGGTGTCTGAGAGATGGGAATCCTAGGCTCATCTAAGGATGGAGGGATATAGTTTTGGTTAAATGGAGGGGCAACTTCTTTGTAGCCTAAACCAGCCTTTACCTTGCCATGTATTTGTTTTTGACATAGGTCATTTACTGATTTTGAAGCGAATTCTAATTTCCCTACATCTAACTCAACTTTATCATGTTCTTGATTTAGTCGTTTGATTTCGTCCCTAGCCATCTTGAGTTTAAGAAGTAAGTCCTCTTTTTGCCATTCAATTAGATTAATCTTTTCTTGATAACTTTGTTCATTGATTTTCTGTGACTTAATCTGATTTTCTAAGTTATCAATTACCCTATGAGCTGACTGTCTTTGTTCTTCTAAAATCTTAATTGAGTCACTCATCAATATATTGTGGTTTTTATATTTAACAATTATATCTTTGCATTCAGAAGTACAGAGTTTAGAATGTACCTCGGCCATAAGAGATGGATTGTCAGTAGTTGGTGATGGTGATTCAATAGCCATTAGAGCATCCTCTTGAGGTGCTCCTTGATCATCATCATTCCAGTCATATCCAAGTATATTGTTGCCAATTTCAGTAATTCCAACATCAGTATAAACGAGCTCCGTAGAAACTAAGTCATCCGTAGGAACTAATTCCTCCATACAAATAATGTCTGTATCATCCATTACTACGGCGATGCATGCATGGTGAACAGTAGGAATGTTGTCTACGTGATTTTGTTCTTCAGAGATTAGTGCTCTATTTTGACTTGTTTCTTCAGCTAAGTCACTCCAATCATATCCAAAGATGTCTTGCGACATAAGTGCACTCTGATTTGTGTCTTGAGTGGATCGTGGATTGTTGGTTCTTGACTTGTTTGGACATTCCCTAGCAAAGTGACCTAATTCGTTGCATTCATAGCACTTCACCTTGCTTTTGTCAAAAGTAATTCGTTCGTTGTTTCGTGGATTGAATCGTCGTCCTGTCCTATTTAGAAATCTTCTTGCTCGTAGTGCCAACATAGCAGATTGCCACTTTAGATCAATTTCATCACAGTCATCCTGATGCATCTGTTTTACGTCTTCACTTGTGAGACTTGAACACTTAGATATGAATGCGTCGAATGAAATTTCTTCGTTGACATCATGTTTTGGTCCTAGAGATGTCGTAGCCAGTGCAGTATTGACATTATTAGTACTAGAGCTGCTATTTGCAGATTTTTCTGCTTCCACTTCGGCCTCAAAGACTCTTAAGTCATTGTAAAGATCATCTAATTCCAGTTCCTCTAAGGTGTCTCCTTGTCTGTAGGAGACTGTGTATACTTTCCATTCCTTTCTTAGAGCTCTTATGAACTTTCTGTTTAGATCATCTTTATCGTACTTAATGCCTGCGCTGATCATCTCTCCGACGAGCTTTTTGTATCGATCAAACGTTTGTGTTATTCGTTCGCCATTCAGGGAGTTTAAGTTCTCGTATTCCTGTTTAAGAAGAGCTTTCTTGTTCTTCTTTGTATTCTTTGTGCCGCTGAATCTTTTCTCCAAAGCTTCCCATAGCGATTTTGCATCTTGATATTCTTCAAATTGTGATAGATATTCGTTAGGAATAGCAATTAAAAGAATACTCAGAGCCTTGATTTCGGTTTGTTTTTCTCTCCGTTCAAGATCAGACAAAGGTGGTCGAGCAACAATTCCAGGTTCTCCATCAGCTCCATGGGGAGTAGGTCTTTTGTTACCATTAATGATCACATCCCAAACTGTATAGTCAGAAAGTAGAATGTGTTGCTTGATTCGTAACTTCCATAAGTCGAATTCGTTGCTGTTTAGAATAGGAACTTTGCCGATTGTGATTTCAGTCATGATGGTAATGTTGATTCTTCGTTTATGAGGATTATAAACTTGTTGATAAATGGATCTAAAGCACCTCCTGTGCTCTGATACCACTTGTCAGGATCGTATTAGTCAATGTAAACTAATAGGTTTGCCTTCGTTAAGATCGTGATCTATTGAAGAAGTTCAGCAGCGGATGAACACTTCAATATTACAAGTTATCGAACAATAAAGTATGAATACGAATGAACAAATATTATTGTCGAATTATAAGCCTCAATTGCATTAATTAAGATATCAATACAACGTGTTTCTATCAATACAAGGATCTATCTATTTATAGACCTTGAGGCCGACCTAGATAAACTAGGAAACATCTTCTATCCTTATCTAAATATATCGTTATCTAGAAATAAGGAAACTCTATCTAATAACAAAAGGAAACATAATCTAATTATAATTCTATAACTTAGATTATACTTGCACGGCAAGTTGGTCTTCCGTAGTAACTTGACTTCTTCCGTAGCAGTTTGACTTTGCCCGTAGTAACTTGATTACTTCCGTAGTAACTTGACCAGCCGTAGTAACTTGTTGGACAGCCGCACTAACTTGTTCTTCCGTAGTAACTCTTAATGTCTTCCGCATTGATAGTTTAAGTTACTATTCTTGTTTGTTAGGCGTATTGTTTATGGTTAAACTATTTTAACTAAGTTATAACCCAACAGGGGATGACAAATACAATAACTAGGGTCTTCATGCATGAAATCATGGTTTTATTTCAATGGAATGCAATGAGGGGGTGCTTGGTTCAATGAGTGATTAATGGGAAAAAGAATACAATGAAATGCAATGAGGGGTTAATGAATACCCCCAATTTAGTCTATAATAGAGTATTACCAATTATTATGCAATGATTAACTAGAATACAACAAACCAACCTCCATCAATCATTATCATTACCCCCCATTACCCCTAACAAAGCACCCCCTTAATATGTTACATTCCTGTGACATTCGCGAATTTCTAGATATATTTCCATCGTCTCGTATTCGTTTTATTTATTTATGTTTATGTTTTGACCCTATCGTATTTCTATTATGTTTTATCGTATTCGTATTTTATGAGTATTGTATTCGTATTTCTCGTATTTTATGAGTATCGTATTTGTATGTTATGTGATTCGAATCTTTATGTCGGGAACGTGTAGTCTTAAGTGCCTTTAGTATAAGTCTAGTATGCTCTTATGATAAGTTTAGGGGAATTATGCCTTAATTATACGATTAAGATTAACGTTTAAAAAGTATTTCATTTTTAGTCCTTTCGGAAATTTTATTACAAGACTAGTCCTATGGGAGAAATTCTATTACAATTTTAGTCCTTTCCAGATTTTATTACAAAAATGGTCCTAAATGGATCCACCAACTTTTTTTGTCTTATCTAGACCAGAATTTTGTCTCATTTGCATCATTTCCACCCTCCTCACTCTCTCTCTAAAAACACACACAACACACACACAAAAACCCTACCTTCTCTCTACATTTTCCGGCGATCCGACCGTTGAAATTCAAATCCGAGACTAGATTATTGCTCACCATTATCACCTTCATCTATCCTCCGATTTTCGTTACGATCGGGTAAGTATTTCTCGGTTTTAGTTTTAAACTTTGTTATTTTGATTCAAACCCGAAACTACCACTTTTCACCGTCAAAACTCGAATTTTATTTAAGATTATTGTTCCTAAACACATTCTGGACATAGGGTTTCATTTATGGATCATTTGGACACCTAGAACACTCAGAAATCGAATCCCGAATGTTATTTTTCGTAAAAACTCAGTTACGTCACGTAACTGTGTTACGCGCACGTAACTGATCAAGTAACTGACTCCCAAATCACGTAACTGATGCCATTCACGTAACTAATGTTCAAAATCACGTAACTATGGTCTTCATCACGTAACTATGGCCTATTTTACGTAATTAGTCCCTGAATTCCGTAATTGTTCACGAAATTAGTCCTAAACACGTATTTGCCTTGTTACGCACGTAACTATGGTCTTGATCACGTAATTATCCTTCTTGATCACGTAATTATCCTTCTTGGTCACGTAATTGGCTTATGATTCACGTAACTCTTGCTTATTTTACATATCTAGTCCCTAAGTTCCGTAATTGTTCACGAAATTAGTCCTAAACACGTATTTGCCTTGTTACGCACGTAACTATGGTCTTGATCACGTAATTATCCTTCTTGATCACGTAATTATCCTTCTTGGTCACGTAATTGGCTTATGATTCACGTAACTCTTGCTTATTTTACATATCTAGTCCCTAAGTTCCGTAATTGTTCACGAAAGTAGTCCTAATCACGTAATTGCTTGTTAAACACGTAATTCTTGTCCCGTAACTTGCTAGAACACGTAATTAGTCACTTACGTGACTTGTAGTGCACGTAAGAGGCTTGTTTGTCACGTAACTCATTGCTAGACTTTCCGAAACGTTGGTAATCCCGTTAAATCGATATTTCTATTGGTCATTTCAAAACCCGTATAAAACGTTAATCGTTAAGGCATAATCCACTAGACTTAGAGATACTTAGACATGTTTATTTACGTGATGTTTAGGGCACTTAGACGTGGGAGCTTGACGGTATTATAGTATTTCCCGACATATTGTGATTTGGATTGCTTTGCTATACAGTGAGTTATTCGTTGCCCTTTTACCCTTTTTCATTTTTGGGCATGATTAGCGTTATATAAACGTATTTTTATGGTATATTATGTATTATGAGTATGTATTATGGTATGTATTTTGGATATGAATGCTTTAGATGGTCTTACCCAAACTTGTACCGCCTTTGTGGTAGTACAAGGCGGGTATACACACCTGTTAGCTTTTAGCCGCCGGTTCGTATATATAGCGCTATATGGGTCTAACAAACCCTCATTTCTAACACGATGGATGATGGATGCGCCCTGTCCGTGCTAGTAATGTTATGACCGTTAATTTCGAGGACAACCTAGCTTAAGACACTAGGTGGGGTTAGTTGCCAGTATTGTTATGGTTCAGGTGTATTGTATGTTCCTAAAGCTATGATTCTATCCAGTATGGTATTATGTTATCTATCCGGTATGGTATTTTATGAATTGAGTATGGTATTTTCATGAAATGATTATGATATTTTTATGGTATATGTATGAGTATTTTATCAAAAAGTTTTGTAAACTTCAAGTATATTTTGAAACATCATTTTCAAATGACTTATTTTCAAATCTTATCATTTTTGGGTCAAAACCTATTGAAAACTTTTATACAAATATGTTTTCATTTACTAATGCGAATAATTCACCAACTTTATGTTGACGTCGTATTTTAACGCTTTTCAGGGATTTGAGGTTACTCTTTTTGATGCTATGCTTGCTTGGCTACGTGGATCTTTTGCATGGAATTTATTTTGCTTTATTTAATTCCTTAGTATCCCAACGATGTAGCCGTATTTTTGATATTTCGGATGATTGTAATAAGCATTTTTCTTCAAACTCTTTATCTATGTTGATTATGTATGGATTACTTATGTTTGATGTAACCTTTGAATCTCTGATACCGTATACACTGTACACCTCGGTTCCGCCATTTTTGCGGGGTGTGACAGAAGTTGGTATCAGAGCCAATGGTTATAGCGAACTAAGTGACCCTACGGAATCACTTAGACTATGACCTAGGCTTTTGGACCTATCTGATTTATTCTATGTGCGCATTTCCTTCTTTTGTGGGCCTGTATGTGATTTGTATGCTATATGTGCTTTTATTTTGCTTTTTATGTTTTGAGGCCTGCTCGTTTTAGTCGCACATCTGGTTATCGTTCTGATTTATTCTATTTGACATTCGTAAGAAGATGCCGCCAAAGAGAGCTTCTACTAGGTCTACTCCGGCCGTCACTGCTACGAGAAGGTCGTCGAGGCGAGGTCGCGCCAGTACGAGAGCGGGTGCTACAGCTCAGAATACCGCTGCTGCCCCCACTACTAATACCACCACTCCGAACATCAGTCAGTTGATTGCGGAGCAGATTGCAGCAGCTATACCCGTGATTGTGGCACAGATCGCAGCAGCTATACCCGTGAGTGTGGTTGACATCGCTGGTCGGTTGACCGCAAGTATGATTCGTGGTGGTGTTCTGCAGCCAGTTGTAAGGCGAAGAGATTCTGGAAGGTTTGTTAGGAGAGACATGGGAAATTCGAGGAAGAGAAGCCGTGGTCATGATCAGAGACCCCAACTTCCTCAGGTGTATGCGTTGGCGAGTTCTGGAGCTGGTTATCAGGGCGTGCGCCCTAAGTGTGGTACATGCGGCAGTGCGCATGCGGCGAATGTGGCTTGTTGGGTTTGTAAACGATGCAAGAAGTTAGGCCACACCGAGCAGTTTTGTAGAAGGGCTACTGGAGCGTGTTTCGAATGTGGAGAAATGGGTCATCACCGTCATCAATGTCCCAAACTTATAGCACCTACTCCCCTTCCTACTCCTGGTGCTGGTACTAGTGCGAGAGGAAATCCTGCTAAGAGCCGAGCTTTCGCTATGGAATCTTCTGAAGCTCATCAGGATCCTACTGTAGTCACTGGTACATTTCTTGTCGATGATTATCCTGCTTTTATCTTGTTTGATTCGGGTGCCGATAGAAGCTTTATTTCTAGTGATTTCCGCCCCCTTAGTAAACCGTGCTTCTAGTCCTTTAGAGCCTGCTTATGAAGTAGAGATAGCTGATGGCAGATGTGCCTGTGTTAGAGAAGTTATTCGTGATATTCCCCTCGTATTAGGAGATGTTCCTTTTTCCATCGACCTTATTCCTATGAAACTCGGTAGTTTCGATGTCGTAGTCGGTATGGATTGGTTAGCAAAGCATAAAGGCGAGATAGTCTGTTATGAGAAACTTATTCGTATTCAGAAGCCGGATGGAGATCAATTGATTGTACACGGAGATAAGGCTGGGAAACGCCTTAAAGTCATTTCTTGTTTGAAAGTTCGCGAGTATGTCCGTCAAGGTTGTTCCTTATATCTCGCTCATTTGGTGAAGATAGATTCTACGATAAAGATTGATAGTGTACCGATTGTTAGCGAGTATTTTGACGTTTTTCCCGAAGACTTACCTGGAGTCCCTCCCCAGAGACAAACCGATTTTCGTATTGATCTTATTCCTGGAGCAGCACCTGTTGCTAAGGCTCCGTATCGTTTGGCTCCTTCCGAGATGCTCGAGTTGTCGAAACAAATTCAGGAACTGGTCGATAAGGGTTTTATCCGTCCTAGTTTCTCCCCGTGGGGTGCTCCTGTTCTCCTTGTTAAGAAGAAGGATGACTCCATGCGTTTATGTATTGATTATCGGGAGTTAAACAAGCTGACTGTGAAGAACCGTTATCCCCTTCCTCGTATTGATGACTAATTCGATCAACTTCAGGGTTCTTGCTATTTCTCTAAGATCGATCTTCGCTCTGGTTATCATCAGTTGAGAGTTCAGGAAGATGATATACCTAAGACCGCTTTTCGTACTCGATATGGTCATTATGAGTTCATGGCGATGCCGTTTGGTATGACAAACGCCCCTGCAGCATTCATGGAACTAATGAACCGTATTTGTCGTCCGTATCTTGACAAATTCGTTATCGTATTCATCGACGACATTCTTATCTATTCCCGAAGTCGCAAAGAACATGAAGAGCATTTGCGTCTTGTTCTAGAAGTGCTTCGAAAGGAAAAGTTGTATGAGAAATTCTCTAAGTGCGAGTTCTGGTTATCCGAAGTTCAATTTCTTGGCCACGTGGTTAGCGCGAAGGGTATTCATGTTGATCCTGCTAAGTTTGAAGCGGTTAAAAGCTGGGTTGCACCAAAGTCACCGACCGAAATCCGTTCGTTTTTGGGTCTTGCTGGGTATTATCGCCGATTCATCGAGAACTTCTCCAAGATCGCTTCACCTATGACAAAGTTGACGCAGAAGAGTGAACCATTCGTTTGGGGTTCCGATCAGGAAAAAAAAAAGCCTTTCAGGTATTGATGCAGCGGTTGTGTGACGCTCCTGTTCTTAGTCTGCCAGTTGGTTCCGAAAATTTTGTTGTTTATTGCGACGCTTCACACAAGGGTCTGGGTTGTGTGCTTATGCAGAATGGTAAAGTTATAGCTTACGCTTCGCGTCAGTTGAAAATCCATGAGCAGAATTACACGACACATGATCTAGAGTTGGGAGCCGTCGTCTTCGCGTTGAAGATTTGGAGACATTATCTGTATGGGACCAAGTGTACCTGTATTTACCGACCACAAGAGTCTCAACAGCATATTCGATCAGAAGATGCTGAACATGAGACAACGACGCTGGGTTGAGTTATTAACGACTATGATTGCGACATTCGCTACCACCCTGGTAAGGCGAACGTTGTTGCTGATGCACTAAGTCGTAAGGAAACAGTCAAACCAGTCCGTATCGTTCTATGGTGATATCTATTCAGACGAGCTTGAAGGCTCGGATTATTCAGGCACAGGAAGGTATTATGACAGAGGGCCGTGTTAAAGAGGAAAGATTGTATAAGTTGGCGTTGGAGTTAGAACCGAAGGAGGATGGAGTTCTGTATTTCCTCGAGCGTATTTGGGTTCCGATTAGTATCCGTCAGTTGATTCTGGACGAAGCCCATAAGTCTAACTATTCCATTCATCCGGGTTCCGACAAAATGTATCATGACTTGAAAGAATTCTATTGGTGGCCGGGTATGAAGCGTGAGATCGCCGAGTATGTTAGTCGATGTTTGACCTGTTCCAAGGTGAAGATTGAGTATCAGAAACCGTCTGGGCTACTCCAACAACCGAAGATTCCCGAGTGGAAATGGGAGCGTATTACTATGGATTTTGTTACAAAGCTTCCGAGATCTTCGAGTGGTTATGACAGTATCTGGGTTATTGTTGATCGTTTGACGAAGTCTGCTCATTTCCTACCGATTCGAGAGAATTATCCGATGGAGAGATTCGTACGTTTGTATATTGCAGACATTGTATCGAAACACGGAGTTCCTGTATCGATTATTTCCGATCGTGATGCTCGTTTCACCTCACGATTTTGGAAGTCATTCCAGACCGCTATGGGTACAAGGTTAGATATGAGTACCGCCTATCATCCACAGACCGATGGTCAGAGTGAGAGAACTATTCAGACCATGGAAGATATGCTACGAGCTTGCGCAATTGATTTTGGTGGTAGTTGGGACGTTCATTTGCCGTTGATTGAGTTCTCGTACAACAACAGCTATCACACGAGTATCAAGTGTGCACCTTTTGAAGCTTTGTATGGCCGCAAGTGTCGATCGCCTGTATGTTGGGCAGAAATTGGAGACAGTCAGATTTCTGGTCCAGAGATTATACAAGAGACCACTGACAAGGTCTTCAAGATCAAAGAACGATTAATTACTGCAAGAGATCGACAGAAAAAGTATGCTGATAAGCGCAGGAAGCCTCTTGAGTTCAGTGTTGGAGATATGGTATTATTGAAGGTATCTCCATGGAAAGGGGTTGTCCGATTCGTGAAGCGCAGCAAGCTGAGTCCAAGATACACGGGTCCGTTCAAGATTTTAGCCCGCATCGGCCCAGCTGCGTATCGACTAGATTTGTCGGCAGAACTGAGCAGCGTACATAATGTATTTCATGTGTCTCAGTTGAAGAAATGCCTGGCTGACGAAACGTTATTAGTTCCGCTTGAGAAACTCCAGATTGATGATAAGCTTCATTTCGTTGAGGAACCGATCGAGATCGTTGCTAGTGATGTTAAGCGTCTACGACGAAGTAAGATCCCGATTGTCAAGGTTCGTTGGAATTCCCGTTTTGGAGCCGAGTTCACGTGGGAACGCGAAGATGAAATTCTGCGGAAGTATCCTCACCTTTCTCCCGGAAGTAGTACCAAGTGATAATTTCGAGGACGAAATTTCTTTTTACTTGGGGAGACTGTGACATTCGCGAATTTCTAGGTATATTTCTATCGTCACGTATTCGTTTTATTTATTTATGTTTGTGTTTTGACCCTATTGTATTTCTTTTATGTTTTATCGTATTCGTATTTTATGAGTATCGTATTCGTATTTTTCGTATTTTATGAGTATCGTATTTGTATGTTATGTGATTCGAATCTTTATGTCGGGAACGGGTAGTCTTAAGTGCCTTTAGTATAAGTCTAGTATGCTCTTATGATAAGTTTAGGGGAATTATGCCTTAATTATACGATTAAGATTAACGTTTAAAAAGTATTTCATTTTTAGTCCCTTCAGAAATTTATTTACAAAACTAGTCCTACGGGAGAAATTCTATTACAATTTTAGTCCTTTCCAGATTTTTATTACAAAAATGGTCCTAAATGGATCTACCAACTTTTTTGTCTCATTAGTACCAGATTTTTGTCACTATCTATCATTTTCACCACACTCTCTCTCTCTCTAAAAAACACACACAACACACACACAAAAAACCCTACCTTCTCTCTACATTTTCCAGCTATCCGACCGTTGAAATTCAAATCCGAGACTAGATTATTGCTCACCATTATCACCTTCATCTATCCTCCGATTTTCGTTACGATCGGGTAAGTATTTCTCGGTTTTAGTTTTAAACTTTGTTATTTTGATTCAAACCCGAAACTACCACTTTTCCCCGTCAAAACTCGAATTTTATTTAAGATTATTGTTCCTAAACACATTCTGGACATAGGGTTTCATTTATGGATCATTTGGACACCTAGAACACTCAGAAATCGAATCCCGAATGTTATTTTTCGTAAAAACTCAGTTACGTCACGTAACTGTGTTACGCGCACGTAACTGATCAAGTAACTGACTCCCAAATCACGTAACTGATGCCATTCACGTAACTAATGTTCAAAATCACGTAACTATGGTCTTCATCACGTAACTATGGCCTATTTTACGTAATTAGTCCCTGAATTCCGTAATTGTTCACGAAATTAGTCCTAAACACGTATTTGCCTTGTTACGCACGTAACTATGGTCTTGATCACGTAATTATCCTTCTTGATCACGTAATTATCCTTCTTGGTCACGTAATTGGCTTATGATTCACGTAACTCTTGCTTATTTTACATATCTAGTCCCTAAGTTCCGTAATTGTTCACGAAATTAGTCCTAAACACGTATTTGCCTTGTTACGCACGTAACTATGGTCTTGATCACGTAATTATCCTTCTTGATCACGTAATTATCCTTCTTGGTCACGTAATTGGCTTATGATTCACGTAACTCTTGCTTATTTTACATATCTAGTCCCTAAGTTCCGTAATTGTTCACGAAAGTAGTCCTAATCACGTAATTGCTTGTTAAACACGTAATTCTTGTCCCGTAACTTGCTAGAACACGTAATTAGTCACTTACGTGACTTGTAGTGCACGTAAGAGGCTTGTTTGTCACGTAACTCATTGCTAGACTTTCCGAAACGTTTGTAATCCCGTTAAATCGATATTTCTATTGGTCATTTCAAAACCCGTATAAAACGTTAATCGTTAAGGCATAATCCACTAGACTTAGAGATACTTAGACATGTTTATTTACGTGATGTTTAGGGCACTTAGACGTGGGAGCTTGACGGTATTATAGTATTTCCCGACATATCGTGATTTGGATTGCTTTGCTATACAGTGAGTTATTCGTTGCCCTTTTTACCTTTTTATACTTTTTGGGCATGATTAGCGTTATAAATAAATGTATTTTTATGGTATATTATGTATTATGAGTATGTATTATGGTATGTATTTTGGATATGAATGCTTTAGATGGTCTTACCCAAACTTGTACCGCCTTTGTGGTAGTACAAGGCCCCGTATACACACCTGTTAGCTTTTAGCCGCCGGTTCGTATATATAGCGCTATATGGGTCTAACAAACCCTCATTTCTACCACGATGGATGATGGATGCGCCATGTCCGTGTTAGTAATGTTATGACCGTTAATTTCGAGGACAACCTAGCTTAAGACACTAGGTGGGGTTAGTTGCCAGTATTGTTATGGTTCAGGTGTATTGTATGTTCCTAAAGCTATGATTCTATCCAGTATGGTATTATGTTATCTATCCGGTATGGTATTTTATGAATTGAGTATGGTATTTTCATGAAATGATTATGATATTTTTATGGTATATGTATGAGTATTTTATCAAAAAGTTTTGTAAACTTCAAGTATATTTTGAAACATCATTTTCAAATGACTTATTTTCAAATCTTATCATTTTTGGGTCAAAACCTATTGAAAACTTTTATACAAATATGTTTTCATTTACTAATGCGAATAATTCACCAACTTTATGTTGACGTCGTATTTTAACGCTTTTCAGGGATTTGAGGTTACTCTTTTTGATGCTATGCTTGCTTGGCTACGTGGATCTTTTGCATGGAATTTATTTTGCTTTATTTAATTCCTTAGTATCCCAACGCTGTAGCCGTATTTTTGATATTTCGGATGATTGTAATAAGCATTTTTCTTCAAACTCTTTATCTATGTTGATTATGTATGGATTACTTATGTTTGATGTAACCTTTGAATCTCTGATACCGTATACACTGTACACCTCGGTTCCGCCATTTTTGCGGGGTGTGACAATTCCTTTCCATTTTAGGAGGGTAAAGCTAGTTTTAAAAATGACAATAAACAATCTATTAAGATCAGTTATGCATAATTTATATGTCAATATGTTAAGAATATAATAGATAATATGTCCTCTATATTTCATTTTGGGACATATCACAACGACATATAGAAACATGTATAATAACAAGTCTAGACACTTACTTATTAGACATATGACTTACAATATTTGTCGGCTTATTAAAAATGTTGTGAGTGTGATATATGTGGACTTTGGTATATCAAAACGGTTGATTAGCAATTGCTTGGTATAACTATTAATAACTATATAATCCGTTATATTCAAGCACGTTTTAATTTGTTCTCTTGAGAATACAGAAATTTTCAAAACTTCCTATGTATTTCGATTATATTATGTTGCCTTACAATCTGATTGCATCTCTTGAATAATCCCCTAATTGATTCAAATAGATTATCCAAACAACCATACCCTTTCTATACATTTTGCTTTCACAATATATAAATGTGTTTCGAAGTTTAAGTTTATATTTGGGTTTTCTTGAAACACTTTATGTTAGAAAAAAAATATTTTTAGTGAAATATTTAAAATTAAAAAAACAAATTAAACGTGTGTTATCGTAGTTTTATGTATAAAAATCAATTACCGTTATAGCTAAGGATACCCTAATTGTGTAACCCTTGATTACTTGCAACGCAAGGTTTAATTAGTTTCCTTATTCAAATACTATTCGATCTCCATATAACTCACAGATACTTATCTTAATCCCATTATAAATACAGCTCGATCGTTTCGCTTCTTTTATTACTTTACTTCTTTACCCTCATAACACACACAACACACCAAGAAATCAATTGCAGCCATGAGTTTAGAGATGAAGAAAACCAACGAAAGACCACGAGAAAACTCGACTTTTCTCGACACTCATGATCATCAACATCGTGGGTACGAATGTAAAACATGCGGAAAAAGATTTGCTACTTATCAAGCGCTAGGCGGTCATCAAGGAATTCATAAAAAGATTAAGTTCGGTGATGAGAATGATGCGTGTTGGCTAACCCTAAATATCGTTGCTCCAGTGTATTCGGAGTTGCATCGATGCAAGTTGTGTAAGAAAGGGTTTGGTACTGGGCAGGCGTTGGGCGGACACATGACACTTCACAGACTCGAAAAAGATTTGATTTTGGCAGCGAAAGAATGGCGATTATGGTTTTGATCACTATGATACAACTAGCTAGGGTTTGATTTACAAGAATGTGTTTGGAGGGAACAGAATTTGAATACAACTGCTAATTAATCCATTGTGAATTTATGTTTAGTTAGTGTAAGTTTCTTTTGGAATTAGAATGTACTTTGATGACAATTATCTAATTAAATCATATATGCTTAATCAATTTCTTTTTAGATTTCTTCTTAGGTTTATAAATATATTTTGCAAATTAGTGATTACAATATTAAAATAATAATAAAATATTAATAATGCGAATAAGCTTGATCATAATAGTATTTAGTTATAACAGAATAGTAATAACAGAATCGGGCAGACTTTGATATAACTTAATGATCTTTGTGGGAAGGTTTTGAAAACACTCAGGTCAGCTCACAAATATATATGAATACGGCTAATACTTGTTTGTTAATCATCGGTAGAGGATTTAAATAGAACACAAAGGGGCACAACATAACATAAAACCCAACACGACAGCGTGATGTCAAGAAACGAGAGGTAAAAATAATTACATCCCGCACCATAACTTGTACTTACCCGAGCAGTGAATAGAAATAAGGATATCAGAGAACAGTGTTTTGAATGTAATAACAACTGGAGGAGATATTTAAAGAAATTATCAAGACATAATATAATTATAAATTACAATATGCATAACACGGAGATAGGGTAACATATTAAAAGTTGGCAACTTTCCAACCCTTATTAGTTTCAGTAGGTTAAGACGAGATATATGATTCTGGTTATCAAGCCTCGATTTGAAAAATGGTGTCAATTTCAACCCATTTACTTATAGGTGTGTCAGTGGACAGCATTCCAAAATTAGAGAGTTCGTCTGTTTTCACCATCTTGTGAAGGATCAACTTTATCTTTTTCTGATGAATGATCCTTCACGCTATCCATTGGACAAGAACCGTTGGTTGAATTCTCAATCTGGATGAAGGTATTGCTAGTGGGATCCAGTGGACAAGAACCGGAGCGCATGACATATTGCCTCGTTTAAGCTATAAAGGGTATTGATGAAACTGAGTAAATGTTCCCTTTTAGCAGCTATTCGATAAAAATCATTCCCTTTTTTGTTATCTCTTGCAAGTTTGTGGACAGAAAGAAGATTAACACAGTATTCTGGAACAACTAACACATCCTTTAAGGTGATTTTATTTGAAATTCTTAAGTTTCCTATCTTATTTATTTTGGCCAGAGTACCATTGGGATGTCCCACAGTGAGTTTCAAGTTTGAAATGTCCACAACCTGTTCAAGGTTGTGTAGGTCATATGTCATTCCTTTCCATTTTAGGAGGGTGAAGCTAGTTTTAAAAATGACAATAAACAATCTATTAAGATCAGTTATGCATAATTTATATGTCAATATGTTAAGAATATAATAGATAATATGTCCTCTATATTTCATTTTGGGACATATCACAACGACATATAGAAACATGTATAATAACAAGTCTAGACACTTACTTATTAGACATATGACTTACAATATTTGTCGGCTTATTAAAAATGTTGTGAGTGTGATATATGTGGACTTTGGTATATCAAAACGGTTGATTAGCAATTGCTTGGTATAACTATTAATAACTATATAATCCGTTATATTCAAGCACGTTTTAATTTGTTCTCTTGAGAATACAGAAATTTTCAAAACTTCCTATGTATTTCGATTATATTATGTTGCCTTACAATCTGATTGCATCTCTTGAATAATCCCCTAATTGATTCAAATAGATTATCCAAACAACCATACCCTTTCTATACATTTTGCTTTCACAATATATAAATGTGTTTCGAAGTTTAAGTTTATATTTGGGTTTTCTTGAAACACTTTATGTTAGAAAAAAAATATTTTTAGTGAAATATTTAAAATTAAAAAAACAAATTAAACGTGTGTTATCGTAGTTTTATGTATAAAAATCAATTACCGTTATAGCTAAGGATACCCTAATTGTGTAACCCTTGATTACTTGCAACGCAAGGTTTAATTAGTTTCCTTATTCAAATACTATTCGATCTCCATATAACTCACAGATACTTATCTTAATCCCATTATAAATACAGCTCGATCGTTTCGCTTCTTTTATTACTTTACTTCTTTACCCTCATAACACACACAACACACCAAGAAATCAATTGCAGCCATGAGTTTAGAGATGAAGAAAACCAACGAAAGACCACGAGAAAACTCGACTTTTCTCGACACTCATGATCATCAACATCGTGGGTACGAATGTAAAACATGCGGAAAAAGATTTGCTACTTATCAAGCGCTAGGCGGTCATCAAGGAATTCATAAAAAGATTAAGTTCGGTGATGAGAATGATGCGTGTTGGCTAACCCTAAATATCGTTGCTCCAGTGTATTCGGAGTTGCATCGATGCAAGTTGTGTAAGAAAGGGTTTGGTACTGGGCAGGCGTTGGGCGGACACATGACACTTCACAGACTCGAAAAAGATTTGATTTTGGCAGCGAAAGAATGGCGATTATGGTTTTGATCACTATGATACAACTAGCTAGGGTTTGATTTACAAGAATGTGTTTGGAGGGAACAGAATTTGAATACAACTGCTAATTAATCCATTGTGAATTTATGTTTAGTTAGTGTAAGTTTCTTTTGGAATTAGAATGTACTTTGATGACAATTATCTAATTAAATCATATATGCTTAATCAATTTCTTTTTAGATTTCTTCTTAGGTTTATAAATATATTTTGCAAATTAGTGATTACAATATTAAAATAATAATAAAATATTAATAATGCGAATAAGCTTGATCATAATAGTATTTAGTTATAACAGAATAGTAATAACAGAATCGGGCAGACTTTGATATAACTTAATGATCTTTGTGGGAAGGTTTTGAAAACACTCAGGTCAGCTCACAAATATATATGAATACGGCTAATACTTGTTTGTTAATCATCGGTAGAGGATTTAAATAGAACACAAAGGGGCACAACATAACATAAAACCCAACACGACAGCGTGATGTCAAGAAACGAGAGGTAAAAATAATTACATCCCGCACCATAACTTGTACTTACCCGAGCAGTGAATAGAAATAAGGATATCAGAGAACAGTGTTTTGAATGTAATAACAACTGGAGGAGATATTTAAAGAAATTATCAAGACATAATATAATTATAAATTACAATATGCATAACACGGAGATAGGGTAACATATTAAAAGTTGGCAACTTTCCAACCCTTATTAGTTTCAGTAGGTTAAGACGAGATATATGATTCTGGTTATCAAGCCTCGATTTGAAAAATGGTGTCAATTTCAACCCATTTACTTATAGGTGTGTCAGTGGACAGCATTCCAAAATTAGAGAGTTCGTCTGTTTTCACCATCTTGTGAAGGATCAACTTTATCTTTTTCTGATGAATGATCCTTCACGCTATCCATTGGACAAGAACCGTTGGTTGAATTCTCAATCTGGATGAAGGTATTGCTAGTGGGATCCAGTGGACAAGAACCGGAGCGCATGACTTATTGCCTCGTTTAAGCTATAAAGGGTATTGATGAAACTGAGTAAATGTTCCCTTTTTAGCAGCTATTCGATAAAAATCATTCCCTTTTTTGTTATCTCTTGCAAGTTTGTGGACAGAAAGGAGATTAACACAGTATTCTGGAACAACTAACACATCCTTTAAGGTGATTTTATTTGAAATTCTTAAGTTTCCTATCTTATTTATTTTGGCCAGAGTACCATTGGTATGTCCCACAGTGAGTTTCAAGTTTGAAATGTCCACAACCTGTTCAAGGTTGTGTAGGTCATATGTCATTCCTTTCCATTTTAGGAGGGTGAAGCTAGTTTTAAAAATGACAATAAACAATCTATTAAGATCAGTTATGCATAATTTATATGTCAATATGTTAAGAATATAATAGATAATATGTCCTCTATATTTCATTTTGGGACATATCACAACGACATATAGAAACATGTATAATAACAAGTCTAGACACTTACTTATTAGACATATGACTTACAATATTTGTCGGCTTATTAAAAATGTTGTGAGTGTGATATATGTGGACTTTGGTATATCAAAACGGTTGATTAGCAATTGCTTGGTATAACTATTAATAACTATATAATCCGTTATATTCAAGCACGTTTTAATTTGTTCTCTTGAGAATACAGAAATTTTCAAAACTTCCTATGTATTTCGATTATATTATGTTGCCTTACAATCTGATTGCATCTCTTGAATAATCCCCTAATTGATTCAAATAGATTATCCAAACAACCATACCCTTTCTATACATTTTGCTTTCACAATATATAAATGTGTTTCGAAGTTTAAGTTTATATTTGGGTTTTCTTGAAACACTTTATGTTAGAAAAAAAATATTTTTAGTGAAATATTTAAAATTAAAAAAACAAATTAAACGTGTGTTATCGTAGTTTTATGTATAAAAATCAATTACCGTTATAGCTAAGGATACCCTAATTGTGTAACCCTTGATTACTTGCAACGCAAGGTTTAATTAGTTTCCTTATTCAAATACTATTCGATCTCCATATAACTCACAGATACTTATCTTAATCCCATTATAAATACAGCTCGATCGTTTCGCTTCTTTTATTACTTTACTTCTTTACCCTCATAACACACACAACACACCAAGAAATCAATTGCAGCCATGAGTTTAGAGATGAAGAAAACCAACGAAAGACCACGAGAAAACTCGACTTTTCTCGACACTCATGATCATCAACATCGTGGGTACGAATGTAAAACATGCGGAAAAAGATTTGCTACTTATCAAGCGCTAGGCGGTCATCAAGGAATTCATAAAAAGATTAAGTTCGGTGATGAGAATGATGCGTGTTGGCTAACCCTAAATATCGTTGCTCCAGTGTATTCGGAGTTGCATCGATGCAAGTTGTGTAAGAAAGGGTTTGGTACTGGGCAGGCGTTGGGCGGACACATGACACTTCACAGACTCGAAAAAGATTTGATTTTGGCAGCGAAAGAATGGCGATTATGGTTTTGATCACTATGATACAACTAGCTAGGGTTTGATTTACAAGAATGTGTTTGGAGGGAACAGAA
>CAJVGC010000432.1:52326472-52407188 GCA_910822075.1 Senecio squalidus
TTTCCAAATCACTTACTTGTTTAGCCAAAAGTTTGTTCTTTTTCTGAAAACAGTTTTTCCTTTCCCTTAACAATTTTGTTTTTACGAAGTTCATTCCACAAGTTGTTATTTCTTGGCTAAGGTCATTTACTCTCGTTTATCTAAAACAAAACAGTTTGAACAGGAAGTTACGACAGTTCAGATTGTACCATTTGATGACTCAGTAGTTCCTGCCATCATTGCGAACTCCCTTTTAGGCACTGGTGATTCTGATTCTGTTGAAGATTCTTCAGATGATCTTTCAGATGTAACCGACTCCTCCCATCACTTTCTTCATTCAGATTAAGAATCTTTACGACATTTACCTCGAGCATCAGATGGATTGGTTTCAATTTTGAATTCCCCAATCAAGCCTTCGTCAGCTTGAAAAACTAAGCCTTAACGTCTGAATTCTCAGTACCAGTATAAGCATTCGTGCCAGTCGTCACCAAAGCTGTATTCTTGTTTGTCTCAGGAGCGTTTCTGTTCATATTCCTGTTTTGCTGATCTCTGAATGGATTCTGAACTGTTCTTGGCTGTTTTGGCTTTTCACAGTTAGCAAAATGACCCTATCTGTCCACAGTTGTGACAAGTAATTGCTGACATGTCGAAGCCATACTTAGTTTCCTTGTTTGCTCCGATTGGGTTACCAGTCTTTTTCACATACTCTTTAGCCCTTCTGCACGAGATTAGCGAAACCCCACATAATGTCGATTCGTTCCATCTCATCACGATTCAATCTGCTCGTAATCCTCTCCAGTTAAATGTACATTTCCAATTTTACCCTGCAACAGTTGGTCATAAGATCCAACTAAAGCACTCAGCATAGCCATGTCTTCATTTACGCTCTCCACATTTCCTTTATGAAAAATGCTCGACTTTTAAACTTGTAAACGCTGATTCTGAACTTGCTTGAGCTTGAGACTTCTGAACCGGAGTACTTGACTTGAACTTGAGTGTGAACATCCCAAATGTCCAGTCTGATTTGAGGTGTTTGCAGAGAATGCTGTCTTAAGTGGAGCATGAGTAGGAGTGGCTGCTGGTGGATCAGCATAATAATGAGGGATCTTGAGTGTGTCCCTTCTTTGAGCACGAAACTTGTCATCCTGCTCCTTCTCTCTTAGCTTAGTAAAGAGATCATTTAAAGTTGTGCGAGCAAGATAGCCACTTTCTTTAGCATTTCAATATACCCATTCCAGCTGTCTGGTTAGAGCGTCCGCAAAACATGTACTCTTTCTGCACCAGTTGTCCTCTACCGAAATCTCCGTTCATCTCACTAATCAAGTGCTGAAAGCGTATGATAAGATTGAATAGGACTCTCCATGTAAACAAGTAAAGTTGTCGAATTCCTTTTTCAGTGCCCTTCCCTTCATAGATTTTAGCTTGTTGTTTCCCTCACAGTCTAACTCAAGAGCATCCCATAACTGCTTCGATAGCTTGTGTGTTCGGTATTGATGAAACACATTTCTAGGAATAGCTTGACACAAATAAGAATAAGCCTTTTTTCTCTATATCATAAAGCTTCCTTTGTTCATCTGTATATCTATGAACGGCAATTAAAATCTCCATTTTCACTAACTGGTGCGTTAAATCCATTTTGAATCATGTCCCACATTTTTGAGTCCAATCCTTGGATGTGAATTTCGAATCGAGGTTTCCAGTGTGGATAATCTTCCATAGTGATGAGTTTTGGGACCTTGTTAATGCTTCCAGTTCAGCGTCATTGATTATCATGTCAGACATCTTAGTATTCGAACTTGCCATTGCGTATTCCATTTAAAATTTTAATTTAAAACAGTGTTCTGGTTCGTGCGAATGAAGTGCTGTGATACGTACGAATGAGAGTGAATCGTACGAATGAAACAGAAAAACTAAGTTCTATACGAATGAGTGATTCGTACGGATGAACTAACAGGTTCGCACGAATAAGAATTTTGGTTCGTACGAAGGAAACCTATTCGTACGAATGAACTAAACTTTAAACTTTTCACTCAAAAACTTGATTCGCACGGATTAAATCCTATTCGTGCGAATGATGACCTTGGTTCGCACGGATGAGAACTTGATTCGTATGCGCCCGTGAAAAATTAGGGTTTTTTCAAAAACTCGATCTACAGGTCGATTTTCTAAACCAAATGATTTCTATTTGCCCAGATCTTAATCTTATGACTCAGGAAACGTTCTAAGACAACAAAAACAAGGTTTTTAACGTAAAATACCAAACTTTAAGAAACAATCAAAAACGAAAAATCTTAAGAGTCGCTAGAAGAACGTTGATTTCTACAACCAACGCTCTGATACCACTTTGTTGGGGCTGTATGGATCTTATAGTCAACGTTATACCTATAACCTAGCGGAAATAAGCTATAGATGATCTAGCGAATATGTAACCGTCGGAAACTAAATCAAACCAATGCGTATTGATAAGATCGGACCTAAGGAAGACTATTCGGATGATTGTTTAGACTTTACTAAACGTTTGGGATCTTAGAAAACACTTGGGCAGCACTTCGGCACGAATGAACAATAACCAAAAACCTTCCCCGAATGCTGAAACCCTAAGCTGTATATATAGGCCCAGCTATTCATTCGTACGAATGAGAATTCATTCGTACGAATGGCTTTCTATTCGTGCGAACCACATCTGGTTCGTACGAATGAAACCTTCATTCGCACGGATTCATCCTTATCCGTGCGAATGAGTTTTGAATATCATTTAAACATCACAAAACACATATTCGATTAATTCATAACGAATATTCAATACCGATATTCAAACACACAATACAAAGACTGATATAAAACGTTAATTACATACGAATCTTAGTAACTACATAAATGCACCTACATGAATGGACACTATTTTTTTAATTAGTACGTATATGGTACAAATCAAGAGTTGTTTGATTTACAAAGTTTTATTTGTAAGGAATTGGATTTCGATTGAAACGCGATTATCGAATTGCAACATCTCTTAGTTAAATTCTATTCTGATTTCGTGTTTGTTTTGTTGATAAATATTTGGAAATTCTTTGTGTTGCTATGATCGAGTTCCTGATGATAGTACTAACTGATATTACGGATGACTGTTGGATAATCTTGATTAGTTAATGGGTCATGTTGCATTTATTTACCTAGTCATTGGGAAAGAAGTAGTGGTGTCTCATGTTTAGAAAAGAAGTGGTCATATTCCGCACTAGTTTAGCATGAAAATAGGAGTTAGTGGGTCATATATTAAGTTAGTGTGTTTAGTTCCTATAAATATGTATGAGTTTATTAATGAATAATAACATCAAGAAGGAAAATGTAGTCGTATGTGTGTCTTGTTTCTTTTGCTCCATGATCACCAAACCAACAATTGGTATCAGAGCTTAGTTCGATCGGGTTTAAGAGATGGTTAAGAAAGGGAGATCATACCTGGTTCGGATCAAGAAAGAGATGACTGATTGCAAACCTATGCAATCACGTCAAGTGGAAGAAAGAAGTGTTGATTCAAATCAACAAAGAAAGAACAAGAAAGTAAGCTTATCAAGATCAGCAAGAAAGGAAGAAGAGGCGTCACCAAAAGAAAGAAAGAATGAAAGAGGCCGGTGTCGCTTCGTAAGAAAGAAAGAAGGCCTCAAAAGAAAGAAAGAAAGAAGTCAGTGGTACTGCAAGTAAGAAAGAAAGTAGCATACCACAAGAAAGTAAGAAAGAAAGCAAGAAAAAAAAAGGTCTCAGAAGAAAGAAAGACACCTAGACCGTGTAAGCTAGAGACCGGAAGCTTACATCAAACTAGACTGTGGCCGGAAAGTGTGTTCCATCAAAGACCGAAAAGACCGAGAACTTGTAAACCAAGACCGGAGGTTTGCACCAAGACCGAGAAGACCGAGATAGCCGCAAAAGGACCGGGTGGCATCTAGACCGAGAAAGAAAAGACCGAAGATCGAAAGAGATAACCATGACCGACGGGTTGTCTAGACCGAAGCTTTATAAGCTGAAGACGGAATTGTTGAATCAAATGACCGAAGATTCACAAAAGACTGACAAAGTTGATCATGTGTGATGATCACAATAAAGCAAGGCCGATCACATTTCGTGATCAAAAGCAGCAAGAATTTACAGCATGTTAGTAAGCAAGAAACGATAAGCAAGAAAGCAAGTAGTATGAACCGGGTCACGTGTGACTTGTAGCAAGTAGCAAGACCAGACCTTATGGTTTAAATAGCAAGTTAGAAAGCAAGAAATGGAAGAAATCGAGTGAAGCCAAAGACAGTATGACAATCCGGGTCAAGATCATCAAGATTATGGGGGTGAATGTTGGATAATCTTGATTAGTTAATGGGTCATGTTGCATTTATTTACCTAGTCATTGGGAAAGAAGTAGTGGTGTCTCATGTTTAGAAAAGAAGTGGTCATATTCCGCACTAGTTTAGCATGAAAATAGGAGTTAGTGGGTCATATATTAAGTTAGTGTGTTTAGTTCCTATAAATATGTATGAGTTTATTAATGAATAATAACATCAAGAAGGAAAATGTAGTCGTATGTGTGTCTTGTTTCTTTTGCTCCATGATCACCAAACCAACAATGACAATTACTCTCTAACGATTACTCCTCGATCCTTTCAATATCATCTATGTAATAATTAAACTGTAAAGTGTTGGAACAAATTTGAAGTTCGTACAATTTGTCATCCATTAAACACATGTATGTTATTAGGACCGATTTTCAATCTTTATGTGATAAATAATTTCAAAATTTTGTTACTTTTACCTACTACCGGTTGTGTTGTAGTGCTGATTATATGACAGAGTTCACATATGAACATAATATAGTGCACCGTATTCATTCTATTGGATTAATGGCAAAGAAAATGAGAAATAATAGTGTCACTCTAGTATAGTTTTTTGTGCTTTGATTGTTTGATTCTACCAATAAACTGCTGGGTTTTGATGTATAATAGTAATTATTAGATGATTTTTTGTTAATCGTTTCGCACTAGCATACTTAACTATTAAATGTCCTCCTTTTTTGAGAAAATAATAATTTTGAGTTTTTGATTGGTATTTGATCATGGTTAGATTCGTTTTAAATCGAATAATATAAAGCTCATAATCAAATTGTCAAATGTTAAAGTCTTTAAGCTCCCGATAATTATACACCATGTCTCGGTTTATAGGTATTCAGCACAAGATAATAAGTGAAAAATTCATGCAGTCAGAGAAACCTTTAGATCGTTCATTGACATGTTTGTTTTTGTTGTTGATGTTTGTGCTAACAAAGAAGAAAATCTAGCTCCCAAGTTCTTATACTGTCTATAACGTGCAGCAAAATTCCACATAAATGTTGCAAACGCATTAGGAATTACATATCCTAAGCAAGAATGAAGTTATCAAATACTTGTACTCAAGATGTTGGATAAAGAGAACTTCAATTAAATCTATCACGATAACACAACCTGTTACATAATTCAGAAGATCACCACACCACAGTAGTCGATCTGTATTTGACATTAATACTATAATCCGCATATAGGCAAGTACGGCGGATTCCTGGAATAAGCAACAAAAAGATATGTATAAGTTATGCAAATTCATCAGGCACACGATTTGAAAATTACCCTGCATTTGTCCAATTGTGAGAGCCCTGT
Organism: Senecio squalidus; assembly: GCA_910822075.1. Lineage (NCBI taxonomy): Eukaryota > Viridiplantae > Streptophyta > Magnoliopsida > Asterales > Asteraceae > Senecio > Senecio squalidus. Next base: position 52,332,121 of record CAJVGC010000432.1, read on the forward strand.
TACAGAAAAGAGCATAATATCTCAGTGCAATAGAGTACGGAAAAATTCCAACAATTCTGGTCCTTCAAATATACCATAGCCACACTTACAAATTATAAGAAAATAATAAAATAAATCAGTTGCAAGAACCTTTCAAGTCTATCTGTTCCAGCTAAAAGCCAAAGCTTTATGACAGTAGATGATAGAAATTTTTCCGAGAATGTTCGATTTCTTCCAATCGTGCTCAGGGACGATAAATGAACATACATAAACAGCTACATCGGTTAACTTTTAAAAATAAAAAAATTACAAATAAAGCAGAATAAAGAAATAAAGAGAGAAAGGTACGGATAATTTACAAGACTCAATCTGTATGTTTCAAAATATTAAAGAGACTAAATTAAAAGATACTATAGCTATACAACTAGAGTCATATTGTCAAACAATACATGGCAGATCACATAGTAAATAATAAATCGGATTTATAGGGTTTATGTATTGTAATGTAATGAATTAGGGTTTAGGGTTTATCTTTTATTTATAGGTTTTCAAATCTAAGAGTTTGAGTTATATTACAATAAGGAAACCTCCTTATTTACATAATAAACCCTCAATTTAATAAATATTTACACTTAACCATTAAGTAATATTTAATAAATAAATTAAACTTGTAGTCGTGTCTAAATGTCGATGTGTGCGCTCCCGTAGGCTCACACATTTACGGACACACATTTGTTAAAACTATTCAAATACCAACAGCTCTCACTTTTGAATAATTTTCAAACAAACGTGATAACATTGATTAATGTCTAGCAACATATCAATGCTCCCATAAATGCACGAGTAAGTTTCTCCAAAACTCACTGTGAGTCTATATTCGGTTCATATCCTTTTGTTACAGATACTTAGTTAAAATCTTTTGATGGATCAAAATCATTCCATTTTAACTACTGTTTCTCATTTCGCGAATCACTTAAAGATTACCAAATACTATCGAGACACATCTGGATTTATTTGGGTTCGGCCGAACATACATCTTAAGTATTCATGAGTGGCCCAGTTTGTATCTAACTTCAGTTTTCACCGAAGGAACAAATCCTATCTTGACTACAATTGTTAATCATCGTATTTCGCAACATTACCAAAAATAGCCTTTATAACACCCTTATTCAGGAGTGCGTTTGACTAGAATCAAATAATGCACTACGTACATGATTATCAACCTTGCATCTCAAGTCAAAGGACAATAAACCTTATGAATTATACTTAATGACAAGGATCCATAAGTACTAATTTATGTGGGATAATCCAGTGTTCATCTCCATGTACACCATCCGGGTTAGTGAGCCAGGCTGACTACTCAGATATTGTCTTAATTCAATTATGCTCCCACATAATCAAACGACAACGGATATTTAGAAAAATATTTAAACATAAATATAAATCAAGGATTAAAACATGAAATATTGGATAACAATTATATAAGAAATGAAAGCACATATCCTCAATATTATTCATTCTAAATAAAATTGTTTATACATCCATATGTCCAAATACTAAATCAATCACAGATTACATGAAACAACTAGATAAACGAAGTCCTATTCCCTCAACCAAGTGAGTTAGGATCGTTTTAACCTGATCCTTTGATCAGTTAAGTTGTTATCTGTGTGAACTTTGAGTACTTGAATTTCACCACTCGATTCTCTTAAGAATATAGTGAAATCCCTCTGAAAGTGTTTAACTCCCTAATGAACCCTTAGGTTCATTGGCTATGATGATTGCACCAGCATTGTTGCAATACATATCCAAAAGAGTCTTGGCTCTGGGAACACTACCAAGTCCAGAAATAAATTTCCAGATCTAAACAGCTTCCATATGCATCTCTAAAAGATACAATGTACTCAGATTCTGTTGTAGAGATGGTTGTTTATGAAATCCAGCATCACAATATCCAATATTGGCCTCATGATTTCCACCATATACAAGAACCATATTTTAAGTATCCCTAAGGTATTTAAGTATGTTCTTTATCAGCAATCCAGTATCTTTCGCCTGGATTCTGTTGAAACTTGTTAACAATGTTCTGTGCAAAAGCCACATCAGGCCTTGTGCATCTCATCACATACAAAATATATCCTTTTGCCTAAGCATAAGGTATCATTTGTATGCGCTACACTTCTTGAGGTGTAAGAGCACTATCCTTGATGTTTGAGATTAAGTCTATATTTCATTGATAAATTTCCATGTTTGGAATTTTCTATACTAACTGCTTAAGTATATCATCAATGTAAGCTTTTTGACTTAACTCAATTAACCGCTTAGATCTATCTCTCAAGATCTTGATTCCCAAATCAATACTGCTTCTCCTCAGTCTTTCATGGCAAAACATTTTCCAATATGAGATTTAACATCTTCAAACATTGGAACACTGTTTCCCATTAGCTATATGTCATCTACATATAAGACTAAGAAAGTAACATTACTCCCACTGAATTTTTGATACACACATGGCTTATCGAAATTCTGAACAAAATCAACCTTTTGATTTCTTCATCAAATCTTTTATTCCAACTTCTTGATGCTTGCTTAAGTCCATAAATGAACTTCTTTAGCTTGCATACTTGTTGGAATGTAATGGATCAATAAAACCTTCGGTTCATTCATATAGACGTCATCGTCTATATAACCATTTAGAAAGGTTGTCTTGACATTCATTTGCCATATCTCATAGTCATAGAACGCTGCTATGGCTAAGAGAATTCTAATAGCTCTTATGTCTGCCATTGGGGAAAAGGTTTCCTCATAATCTCTACCATAGACTTGAGTAAATCCTTTTGCCACGAGACGAGCTTTATAGATGTGTATTTTCCCATCCATGTATGTTCTTTATCTTTAAAAAGAAACATTTTCAATCGATAGTCTTGGCATTTGGAGTTTTATATACCAAATTCCAAACTTCGTTTGCATTCATGGATTGAATCTCCAAATTCGCAGCTTGAAGTCATTTATCAGTGTCCGAACCTGATAATAACTTTCAAGTTTCGAGGTTCATTAAGATCCCCTTATACGTCACCATCCTCTAGATTAACTTTTAAGTTCAACCTAGAAGGTGCACGTATAGTCCTTTCGGACCTACGAATTGGAGCATCAACAATTTGTTGTTGAGACTGAACTTGTGGCTCAATCACAACTTGAGTCGGACTAGATTGAGGAATAACCTGAGGCTCAACTCTATCCCCCCCGAATTGTTGATCACCAGTGTGAGTAGAAGGTGATGTATCTCCCTCTTGAACCTTGTCAAGTTCTACAACCCTCCCACTGTTTCCTTGTCCGATAAGCCGTGTTTCGAAAAACTCGGAATATCGTGCAACTTGAACAGTTTGTTGGAATCATATTGAGAATGCATAAAGCAGACTCTAGAGCATAATCCTAAAAGATAATGGCAATATATTAAGGTTCATCATTGATCATACCCTGCCAAGCAAGGTTCGATTTCTCCTCTCCGATACACCATTGTGTTGTGGAGTATAGGAAGGAGTAAGCAATTGGACAATTCCACATGCTTTGAGATGATCCTTAATATTTAGGCTTAAGTACTCACCACCACAATCCGATCAAAGGATCTCGATGGTTTTGCCGAGTTGATTTTCTACTTTCGTTTTGAAACACTTTGAATGTTTCAACCACCTTATGTTTATGTTTAAGCAAGTTAAACATAACCATAACTGTTGAAATTATCCATAAATGTAACGAAATAGTTAGCACTTTTCTTTGACACATGTCTAAAGGGATCGCATACATCAGTATGTATGATTCCTAAAAGACCAGTTGCCCTTTTCGTCTCATTCAGAAAAGGTTTCCTTGTCATTTTGCCCGACACACACAAGATTCGCATTTATCAAATAAAATATCATGAGACTTTAAAAGCTGTGAAGCCTTTTAATGCAATACTTGTATATGTGCGCAATACAACAATGTCATAAATAGGTTGAGTCCAAGTTGGACTTAACATATTTAGTGCTAATAATAATAGAATTATAAGTTAAAGAAAAATGAGCATGCAAATCTATTTCAAAAATGTCATTCATATCAATTGCATTAATATAATGAACATTTTGAATAAGAAATGCAAATTCATTATTCTATAAAACATAAACTGAAACATTCCCCCCTAAAATAAGCAAATGCATAACACAATTGTCTAATACAATTATTATGCCTTAGGGTAAATGTAAGTTGCAACTTATCATGGTTTCTATGACTGTACGTACGACATAGCCTACATACAATTTTAGAGATCCATTCTTTCAGTTTTCTCTTTGCTCTAAATCCTCATAAGGTAACACAAATATGAGTACTACAACCAGTGTCATATACTCACGTATTTATTTTTAGAGAAAGAATATAATTCTATAAGTGAAGATTCCTGAAGATCCGGCGTTGCCGACTCTCTTCTTGTCTTGCACCTCGGCTAGAGTAGGACAATTCCTCTTTCAATACCTAATCACTCAACAGTGATTTCAACCATCATCCTTAGCAGGATGTTCTCTTTTCGCTACAGGGGTTAGCTTAGGCTTGTGAATATAAACAATTGCTTGTTTATTCTTTCCGTCTTTAGCTTTTCCCTTAGCTTGCGGTTGTCTGTTCTTACCAGTACCATACCACCACGAACCGCTAGGATCTGGTTGGTAACCGATTAGGAAGGAATTTCTCAAAACTCTACGTGCATCAAATGAAGTTCTTGAGAATTTTAGCCATACCATTCATATTGTTGTTAGGAATGAATTCATCAAAACCTTGTGAAAGGCTATTCATAACAACAATAGGTTGATGGTAAGGGTAATTAATCCTTTCCGAATGATTAAAGCAGCTTTTATGTTGACAACGTGAGTTCATACTGACGTTTCAGCAACATATTTACACTTATGCAATTCTTGAATCAAGTCGTTCAATTCAAGACCGACTTGTTTCTCATACATAATGTGAAGCTTAATAATCATTATATCCGGCCACTTATCGCTACTTGATAAGTTGCCCGAGTTATCTCATCATAGGCATCTTTCAGCTCAAAAGATATCGGTTTATTAATGACTGGTAATTACTTCATCGCTCATAGAACAATTCTCAGCTGATGAAACCAATCATTAAAATTTGGTTCAGTAAGTATTCACTTTTGAACATTGTTTTGATTTCTGACATAATCCCGCTTGAATCGGGATTTTGTACCATTTCTACAAAACAGAAGAAAGTTCTGATTAATACTTTCGACATAAAATTCTTAACTTAAAACGTAAAACCCATGGTTTACTTTTAGTTAAGTCTAGGACCCAATTGACATATTACCGTTCCATCAGTTGATCTGCTAGGAACTAAATAATACTCAAAAGGTAATTGACGATCCGTAATTGCATTTACCGGTGCAACTCCTAGAAAATGGGACTTAATGTCATAATTCGATCCGAGCATCAAAATGGTGATCGTGACATTAATCATGTTTCGTCGCATCTTATCGCTATCAGCGTTTACAGTCTCACTGCATAACCCGATTTTAAGTCATCCGACTGAAGACTGCAGATAGTCCACCACAGTCTCACTATGAGTGGTAATCCGCCTTGGATACACTTCACCTACGTCTCACGTAGAGTGACGAGCAAGTACAAGTTGTCTAGGCAATACGGATAGCAATTGACTTAAATTCTGTGGGTGTTAAAAATCTACGTACGCAATTGCCATGCAACAATTTCGTAACGTAATTTTAATTAAAAACAAAATGTTTTTATTTTACTGGTTATTAAACGTGTTTCTATGATTACCTAATTCATACAACTAATTGTAACATGGTCATCATTAAAACCCTTTCGGTAGCTCTACAACGGGTACGACCAGGTAAGCAAGTGAGGGTAGGGGACGACTAAGCATCTCTTAAAACCTGACCTCATTAGGAGTAGAATACTCCGCAAACTTTCCTAGACATCGTCCTTTATGTAGGTGAGACTAGTTGGGTAATAATACACTGAGCATGTACAATCTAGTTATGAATTACTAATCACACGCTTATTAAATCGATGGTTTTTAAGATATTTTGTAAATTTATACGTTCCGTCGCTGGACCAAATTACGGTATATAAACCCAACCAAATGCGTTATAGAACGTATAAAAGTGCCAAAATAAATTAATAACTCGTCATAATAATTCTTTAGTCTTATTATTAAATTTTGTTTCTTTCAAAAGACATTTGAAAAACAATATTTATAATAAACAATTTAGAATTATTCTACGCAACTAATTGGGTAATTTCTAAAAAGTCTCTATGGTCATTGTTTACATATTGAATCACTCCCGTTTCAAAGGAAACGGACCACATACATCCGTCCAAATAAACAAGTTTGGATTGCGTAAGCTATCAATATGTAAACAATTCGTATATCAAATAAACCACACATAACTTTTTATCATACAAATCCTTTTGTGTCGCACATATTCAATTAACAATTAATAATATGTCACTAATTCAATTTACTTTTTAACAATATCAATATATCTAATTATGCTTACAAAGTTATGCATGTAACTTTATAAACATAATTTTGCATAAAAGTAAATAAGGTAATTAAACATCAAATTGCAAGGTAGATTGATTTTAAATTAACTTTTAATTTTGTAAAATCATACAATAAACCAACCCTAATCCCCCCTCAATTTTGATGTTTTAGATCCAAAATAATATTTACCTATGTTTTGGCTGATACCACTATAGGTATACAACTAGAGTCATATTGTCAAACAATACATGGCAGCGGAATTTAGGATCACATAGTAAATAATAAATCGGATAAAGAAAATTACCTTGAATTAGAAGCAAGCGAAAGTCGTAGATCTAAGTATAAGATCTAATCTATGGTTACGTACGCGACACCTTCTTTTAGCAACTGACTAGTATGCTAGTACACGTTTAATTGCTTTATACAACAATTGTCTTAGCAACAACTCTTTATTACAAAAACCAAAATAAAAACAAATAAAACCCTTTTTATTTTAAAAGCCGATCGGCTAAAAATTTAAAGAAATTTTAATCGATGCTTTTGTATTGTAATGTAATGAATTAGGGTTTAGGGTTTATCTTCTATTTATAGGTTTTCAAATCTAAGAGTTTGAGTTATATTACAATAAGGAAACCTCCTTATTTACATAATAAACCCTCAATTTAATAAATATTTACACTTAACCATTAAGTAATATTTAATAAATAAATTAAACTTGTAGTCGTGTCTAAATGTCGATGTGTGCGCTCCCGTAGGCTCACACATTTACGGACACACATTTGTTAAAACTATTCAAATACCAACAGATACATCCTTAAGTTTGTTGGATCACGCCATTTTCAGAACATCTCGAGTATACTGCCTCTTTTGCATTCGTCTAATGAGAAACGGGCTAGATTTCTTGAATGCTGAATTTGCTTCTAAGCAACATTATCTTTTTTATAGATAATGTGATTTTGTTTCTGTGTTATAGCACATTACCTTAATTCGCTAGAGATGACAAGATGGCAGGTTGAAATGAGTACTTTTTAGTATGGGTCAGAATGGTGGGTTGGCCCGTAAACACCGTTCATGCATTTTTTTTAGATTTTCTATATATAAGTAATGAGTTAATCAAGGTTCAAAAATGATATTATTTCAAAAATAATTTAATCGTTGAATAAATATGATCCGGGAGGCTATGCATTAAGACTTTGGGTAATTTGCCACCCGTTTCCCTTCTAGCTACTTTTTTTGTTTGACCCATTTGGCTCGCTTGAGTATACACACAACCCATATTGACCCGTTAATAAGAAAATGGGTTGAAATTGACACCATTGCTCAAATTGAGGTTTGATCACCAGGATGACGTAGCTGGTCTTAATCTACTGAAATTGTTATTACATTAAAAACAAATATCTCAATTTTTTAGTATGTATAGTAATTACAGACTGTATACGTAGATCACCCACGTCCAAAACAACTAATCGTAGAAAATGACTTTCCTCAAAAACTTCAAAATTTTATTGACGAGCGAAGAGATGGTCACATCTATGGCGGTCAAGATCAAGATAAACAGATGGCAACTTCACTATTGAAGGACTTCATATCAACACTTCATTGCTGGTGTAAATATAAGTTTTGGGATGGGATGTAATTATATTTGCCTCTCGTTTCTTGAAATCATCTACCTTTGTGACCTAACCTGAGTATTGTCAAAACCTTCCAAAAAAGAACATTAAGCTATATCGGGTACTAGTTTTTATATATCACCAGTCTGCCCTTTTTGTTATTATTACTTTGTTATAACAATATACTATTATGATCATGATTATCCGTGATATTTCTAATTTGCAAATATATATCTATCAACAAAAGCAAGAAATCTTTAAACAAATTGAATAATTCATATGATTAAGATAATATCATTAAGTACATCAAATTTCAAAAAGAATTTAAACAAACTAAACATAAATTCACAATGGATTAATTAGCAGTTACATTCAAATCCAGTTCCTTCCAAAAACAATCGTGTAAATCAAACCCTAACTAGTTGTATCATAGTGATCAAAACCATAATCGCCATTCTTTCGCTGCCAAAATCAACTCTTGTTTCAGGTTACAATATTGTTCAAACTTCGCTGCCTTCATCATCCGTAACGGTTGTGCATCTGTTATTATCAAATTGTTCTTTACAATCTCCTGCGCCGCCAGTTTCCGCCCACTTCTCTCCAACGAAATCAAATCTTTTTCGAGTCTGTGAAGTGTCATGTGTCCACCCAGCGCCTGCCCAGTACCAAACCCTTTCTTACACAACTTGCATTGATGCAACTCCGAATGCTTTGGACCAACGATATTTAGGGTTAGCCAACATGCATCATTCTCATCACCGAACTTAATCTTTTTATGAATTCCTTGATGACCGCCTAGCGCTTGATAAGTAGCAAATCTTTTTCCGCATGATTTACATTCGTACCCACGATGATGGTGATCATGAGTGTCGAGAAAAGTCGAGTTTTCTCTTGATCTTTTGTTGGTTTTCTTCATCTCTAAACTCATGGCTGAAATCGATTTCTTGGTGTGTTGTGTGTTATGAGGGTAAAGAAGTAAAGTAATAAAAGAGAGATCGACTATTATTTATAATGGGTTTAAGATAAGTATTCGTGACCAATATGGAAACTATTAAAATCTACTTGGGCTTTCTTGGGTTGCAAGTGATCAGGGATATGCAATTTAGGGTTTTGTTGATGTTTAAATTGAGTATAACGGTACTTTTTTTATTTTAATTATTTTTGTCTTTGTTAGTTTATTAGAAAATTTTCTTTTTTTAATACACAGCTACACCTTTATACGTGTGTGGGCAGTTTGTTCGTTAAAAATATATAGTATTAAATTTTTTTTGTAATATATTGAATAATGTGTCACGTAATAAATATAAGGCATGACTAAAGTCGAGAGAAAAAAACAAAGTTAAATATAATATTATGTAATTGAGAAGAAGGCGAAATAACGTTATGATGTATAAATTATCTTTGTTATAAATTTATAACACTTTATAAAGTGACATGTAATGTTTAATTTTTATTTAAAAGTTGCGATCGTAACCAATTATTGTGTATTCTTTTAAATATACATATAATAAAAGATCTAAGAAAGAAAAATAGTTTATAATTTTAATATTTTTTTCAATGTTGTTAACATACGATCAATAATGAAATGAGCGATAAGATTATTTTGGTTGAGACTTAAAAGATAGAGAGACATGGATGTAAAAATTAAAAGTTCTTGAAAAATCAATTAAAGATGAATTTTATGGAGATATCTAATTAAATGATGGAGAAATATAAATAATTAAATTTAATAAATTATCAATAATAAAAAGACTAAAGTTGCCTAATTTTTTTAAATTTCTTTATTAATCCTATATATGTGTGGACATACGATCAATATAAATAATTATCTTTTATAAGTTAAATATTTATATATGTTATTCATATTTATATTAGATTTAAAAAGTTACATGTATATTAGACTTGTTTACTCTTTGAATAAGACTGAATTGCACAATTTGAATAATTTGGATTTGACGACATGATTTATTTATTTGATTTTTTGGATCAGAATGGATCATAATCAAATAGTATTTTGGATTTAAAATTGGTGTTTGAGTTCATAAAATAGGACTAAATATAAATTAATGAGGTAAGAAGGTATTTGTTGATCTTATTGTTTATTTAGTTTTTTTGATGGAATGGATCATAACCGAATAGTAACAAATTTAGTTTTTAGTTTTTGGAAAAAAAATTAGTTTTAAAAGGGACATTATTTAGATATCTTTGAAAAAAATAAATTGAAAAGAAACAATTTTTTTATTATTTACTTTTTGAAAATGAAAAAAGTTATTATTAATTTTGAAATATATTTTTGTTAAAAGGTGAATAAATTCTAATTTTTGAAATTGATAACAAAGTAAATTTGGATTTCTATTTTAAAAAGGGATATTATATATGATCTGTTTGTTTTATCAATAAAGTTGCTATTAGAATTATATGAATATATTTTAATTAAATTGTAAAACTTTTATATAGAAAATATGAATGACTAAATTGAATAAATTGTTAAAAATATATGATTAAATTGGTTTAATTAACTAATTTAAAATACATGTTACTCTGGGTCAATAGAAACCTTTTTCTCAAATTTCTTTTCGAAAAAATGCATGTGTGTACACACGGACAATTCAGATTTTTATATGTAAACTTATGTTAAATTTATTTATAATTTAAATTAAAACCGTGTATACACACGGGGCGTTTCAGATAAGTAAACATGAAGAAAAATAGCGTGATGATAGTGAAAAGATGAGAAATATCGAGGCAGAGAATGAAATACATAATTGATGGAAATGAGATTTATGTTATAATTATCTTATTTATTGAGTATACATATCTCAATCAATTAAATATTTTTTTCTCTCTTCAATTTCATAAATAGTAAAAAGTTAACATGGAAAAAAATAGGGTGATGCTAATAAAAATCAATTTTTCTTTCAATTTCATAAATAGTAAAAAGCTAAATATGGAGAAAAATAGGAAAAAGTAAGAAAATTATGAGGTATGGAGAGAGATATGTAAATGAATATTTTATTTATTTATTTTTAAGAGGGTTACATTGATTTATTTTGAAAATAATGAGTTAATATTAATTTTGAAAGATTATTATTGTCACACCCCGCTAAAGCGGAAACACGAGGTATGAAGAGCTGGAATATCATTACACAAGTTATAACAAAAATATAATGGTTTCAAGTCATTGATATAAAATAAAAGAGTTCACAAGTTCAAAAGACTACCAAGTCGTTTAACGTATCAAGAACAAATACATAATTAAAGTTTGAAATAAATTCCCAAGGTAATAAAAACAGGTCTTTTTCCCAATGCGTATCTCACGTAACCATCCTGACCCGTCCATGCTATGCACTTCATTCTTACACTTGGTTTCCTGAAACATGAGATAAAGTGTCAACTACATAAAGTAGTGAGTGAGTTACAGTTTATAAGTTCTCGATACAAGTTTCCGTAAAGTATATAAGTATGAAGGTTTCATAAATGAAAAGAAACGGAACGACGCTTAAATATTATATACTCTTAAAATAGTTGCGGATTAATAGCTAAAAGTGTATATGCGTAATTTAAGTAACTAATGATTAAAACCTTGTATCAACCTCTTGGCATAATATAACATAAGTGATCACACTAAACCGATTATCCAACCGTGAGGCCCCTTACCCCGCACTATCTACGAGGAGTATTTTGATCATAGTAATATGTACTTAGACTGCCATCTAAGTAAGGAACTGTTCTTTCCTAAGTATCGATACCCATAGTTACTAAACGGCTTAACAAAGCTAATAGTGTGAAGTGAGCTGAAACCGGGCACTAAGTAATTTTATTAAAAACTGATAGTAGGCACTTATGAAACGCGTTATATTCTCATCAAGGGTTGGTCACATATACAAGTAATCATAGTTTAGTTCCAGTGCCAATAAAGGGGCAAGCCATAAAGTTAATAGTGTGCCAATCGGGGCAGTAAAATAGTTTACGCATATAAGTTTCATAAATAGTTCAAAGTTCATAAAACAAGTAATCTCATGTTTCCCCCAAAAGAGTTATGTAAAAATACGATAATAAGAGGGGATGTAACTCACTGATTGCAAAGATAAGATACGAGCACGAAGAGTGATCGAAACAGGTCGGAATCACGGGAATCCTATAGTAATACCAAGATTGAATGAGTACGAATGTTTATAAGTTTATAATGTCGTTAGTTAACGAAAATGCTTTTATTATAAGTGTTGGATTTAAGTCTACCGAAAGTCGGGCAGCGCTTCCGCGCCAAAATCTTTAAATCCATTTTAAACACTTACCCGCTTAACGATTTTCATGACGATAGTTTACAAATATTTAAACCAAACACAATGTATGTTAGCATGTCCAAATGGTCTCTTTAGACATAAGTTTAGCTTATTACAGGTTATAGTTCGTGAACTTCAGTTTCGAGCATAAGTTTAAAACGACAAGTTTAGAGTTACGCTTCATAACGGTTTAAATCAGGTTTTGTAACAGGTATGCACCACGACCGCCTCGCGGTGGAGGGACTGCGCCGCGGTCGTGAGACAAGTTCTTGAACAAAAATCGTTTTTGAAGAAATTCCTTATTTTTAAGTTAGATTTTGACATGCAACCATAAATACACCTAAATGATTGATGTTTTATAGTTTATATTGAGTTTTTAACCTCAAAATTATAGGTATAACCATCCATTTTATAAAAAACCCGTTTTTGTTCATAAATGGTCACAAATCTTCATAAAAACTCATTTTTAGTTGTTAGATGATGCATGCAATGAGTATATTATAAAGACAGAATATTTGAAGGATTTATACCGAGTAGAAAGTGATTTGAAGATGGTTGAAGTAATCTCTTGGTGATTTTGACCCAAAATGCTTAGAAATCAATTTTTTACCCAAATAGTTGAACGCTCCTTTCTTCCTTCTTTTTTGTGAACGATTTTTATGTGTTAAAGTGATAGTTTTTCTGTGATTTATGGGGTGTTAAATCTCTGTAATGAAAGGTGTTTGTGAGAGAGTTTGTTGAAAAAGTTTGAAGTGAGAGAGAGAGTAGCAAAGAGAGTGTTTGTATGTGTGTTTGTGTTTGGTGTTTGAAAAATAAAGATTGAGAGGTGTTAAAAAGGATTTACTAGAGCTCTAAAAAAGGCTTCTAACATGTTTAACCCGGAGCCAAAGTGTTGGGCTATGGTTTGAGTTTGTTTGGTTAAGTTTCAAAGTTTACAAAAATGGCTGGTCTGCACCTCTAAAAAAGGCTTCTAACATGTTTTCGTTCGTTTTATCGTTAAGCATTTTCGTTAGTTGAAAGTTTCCGGTTAGTTGAGATAGGAACTTAGGCAAGTTGATTAAGTGTTTTTCTTGGTATTAGGATTCGTTTTATGATTCCGATTTCGATTCCGACTCACATACAAGTATAGATACGATTAATGTACAGTTAACTCAAAGATAGAGAATGCGGTTATCACCTGAACTTAGACGGTTGTCACAATTATGTTAGGAGAAGTATTATTTAGTTAAACTGTAATTAAATTATTTGAAAATAAAAGATTAAATTGACTATTTAAGAAAGTAATCGTATTGGTCAATAAATTTTAAGAAATCTTTTCCTTTATATATTAAGATACCTAAGTAGAGATACGACTAATTTAAATTAGTTTTTTTATAACTTAAATATTCATATTTGTTATTTACATTTATATTAGATTTAAAAAGTTACATGTTAATTAAACGTGATCACTACTTGAATAAAACCAATTCAAAAATTGGATTATTAGGATTTGACGACATGATTTGTTGATTTTGATTAGATTGGATAATAGTATTTTGGATTTTAAATTTGTTTTTGAGTTCGTAGAGTAGAACTAAATATAAATAAAATGTTAAAAACGTATTTATTAATCTGACTGTTTGTTTAGTTTTTTGAATGAGATTAAATCATAACCTAATAATATGTTTTATTTAAATTGGTTTTTTGTTTCATATAGTAGAACAATATAAATTAATAGGTTAATAACAAAACAAATATATATCAATAATAACGAAAAATAGAAAGTCATTACGTTGTGTTTTGTAGAATGAATATAGCAAGACCTTTAATTGCGTTTTGAAATTTTGTGTGACAACCTCGTTTTCGAGGTACCATTCTCGTGTTCTGTTTGTCTTTTTATTTATCGTTTCTTTTGTTTTGACACTCTTATTATTTGTTATTTCTTTTTATCACGCATTATTTTTGTGGTGGAGTTTTATATTACATATCGTTTTGTCCTTCGTGACGAAAACGTTTAGTACCTAAGTGCCTAGTAGATATAAGTATGCTAGTAAGATAAGTATGGGTGAGTTATGCCTTCGATTATACGATTAAGATTAACGTTAAAAAATATCTTATAAAGTTAGTCCTTTAACGAGAACTAACGCCAAATCTGTTACAGTTTCCGTCCTTTTAACGGACCGTTAACAGAAGTTAACGGTAAAGGACTGCGCCACACTCCTTGCTGACTGTGACGCAATTGGGATCCTGGACAGAAAATGTTAAAACACCTTTTTCACTTTTCTTGAGATTCCACAACTTCAATCACGTGAATTATGGCTCAAAACTTCCCAATATGCATGGTTTTGAGCATAATATGGATCTAACAACCTTTCTAAACCTCTTGCATACCCAAACTAACATTTACCATATTCATTCACCTTTTCTCTTTCATTTCCATTACTCACCTCCCCTATTTCTCTCATGTTTCTCTCTTCATTTCCAGAAGTTAAGAGGGTTAGTAAACACATAAGTGAGTGAGTTTAAAGTTAAAAGAGGATTCTAAATCATATTCACCATAATATCCTTGATTTCCTTCCATTTGGTAAGATTTTCCAACATAAATCTCATCTTTATATCACTTCTTTCCATCTTTGTTTATGATTAGAAATTCTAACATAAACCTTATGAAATATTGCAAGGATTGGTTCTCCATCTTCACCTTTCTATTTTCGGTTTGTTCACCACCATGGAAACCTTTATGTCTTGAAGATTGGTAAGCAAAAACACTCCTTAAATCTCATTCTAATTCTTATTTCTTCGAGTTCTTATTCTAACAAGTGGTAATTTGTGTTTGGAGCTCGGATTCTCAACACCGCCACTTTTGGCAGCTCATTTATGGGAGATTTCGAGACTATTCCGACGAGTGTTGGTAGATTTTACGGAGGTCTTTCGTACTCTCTAAAAGTTCCTAATTTATCCTTTTCGTTTTCTTAATATTCACTAGGTTTTCGTCTAAGTAACTTATATAAAAAGTGAATATGGTTAAAATGGAAGAAAACATAAGACTTGACATATTATACATATTAATATCATATTTGTAGGTTATTATTTATCATAACATAAAAATGGTATAATATGTATATAAACATATAAAATGAGTAATTAGAAGTAAAATATGTGTTATTAGTAAAGTTCTTACCGAAAATTATTATCTTGGACTCTTTGGACGAATTTGGGACTAATTAGACTAATGATACATATAATTGTTATATAAACTCTAATTAGTATTATTATCTAATATCATGTACAAACTTACTTAAATAATATATAAATAAACTTATATACCTACTGGACATATCACTTATAAATATCAAGACTTAAGATTAACGTCACGATAATAAAACGTAAAAGTTTAAAAATTCGTTTTTCCACTGTTACCCAACTGCGCCGCCGTAGTCATCTACTGTTTCGCATCAGGATTTGGTCACAAACTTGGTGCGACGCACTGAAGTCCCTGTGCGCCGCAGTGAGCCTTTGGTTTGAAACGTCACGTATTTTGAACGAAAATAAGTATATATAGCTATATTATTATACATAAAGTAGTATATACAGACAAATATACGTTTTTTGTCTCAAAAAACATAATCGCAATCATAAAAACGATATTTATTAATATAATATTCGCTAAACGTACATATTTTCGATAAATATACTTTTTCTCAAAATACGATTGAAATCCTAAATTTTAAACTTTATCTTTCGTTAAACTTTTATACAATTGTTTTCCAACTATTTTTACTTAAAATATTTAAATTCTTCAAACGATTTTAACTTATTCAAAATGTCGAATGTTGACTTTTAGCTGACTCTGTAGTTAAGCGTGCATGGGTCAGAGTAGTTTCAGGATGGGTGACCCCCTGGGAAGCTTTACAAAAACAAATTCGCGGACCTTGCTGCACATCGGACAATATCGTGGGCATGAAAAGGCGGGGTGTTACAAATGGTATCATAGTCACTCTTGTGTTTTTCAGGATGGTGGGGCAAACCTCAACGAGGACGTTGAGTCCCGGGGGTGGGGGGGGGGGGGGGGTGTTTGTTACACCTTACGCAAATACCACATCGTCCGTGGACAAGAGTGATGTTGGGTATATGATTAAACCTTTAACCTTTCATTACACGACGCGTTTTGGTGGCTAC
Source organism: Senecio squalidus (assembly GCA_910822075.1). NCBI lineage: Eukaryota > Viridiplantae > Streptophyta > Magnoliopsida > Asterales > Asteraceae > Senecio > Senecio squalidus. The sequence continues at coordinate 52,348,697 of CAJVGC010000432.1, forward strand.
AGACACTATAGAGCTTTGAAACGCCGTAGTTAAACGTGCTTTGGCCAGAGTATTTCCAGGATGGGTGACCCCCTGGGAAGATCTACCAAAATCAAATCCGTGAGCCTTGCTAGCAGAGCAGACAAGGGTGATGTTGGGTATATGAGTAAACCTTTAGTCTTTCATTACATGACATGTTTTGGTGGCTACAGACACTACACGAGCTTAGAAACTCTGTAGTTAAGCGTGCTTTGGCCAAAATAGTTCCAGGATGGGTGACCCCCTGGGAAGATCTACCAAAAACAAATCCGTGAGCCTTGCTAGCAGACCGGACAATATCGTGGGCATGAAAAGGCGGGGTGTTACAATTTAAGGCGGCTGTGTTTGTTTATTTCCGGTTATTAAGGGGTGGGATCGAGCTTATGTTTTGTAAATAGTTTAAGCTTTTAATGTTTGTTAAGTGTTTAGCTTATTTTACTTGATTATTATAAAAACGAAGACAAGACTAATAATGTTATAGGGTAAACCAATAAGTCAAAGAAGCTTATTAGATTCAGATAAGCTAATAAACTAATAAGCTCACTTAGCCAAAACACAAACACCCCCAAAATGGGATTATGTTTTATAAAAAACCTTAAGCTTATTGTTCTATAATAGGCTTAAACTTATAAAATATGATTTGAATTTTAAAGTATAAATATGATTAGACAATAAAAAATGAGTTTTAGAGACCACGAAAAGTCGTCCCTAAAACCCCATTTGTCGTCCCTAAAATGTGTCCCTAAAACCTCATCTGTAAAACTCTTTAGGGACGACAATTCTTCCTTTTAGCAACGACATATGGGACCCACACTTTAACCAAGTCGTGTCCTATGTTGATTAAAAATAAATCAAAAAGAAAAATATTTAGGGACAACGTCATGTCCTCCCAAAAACTTTATATTAAATTATTAAAAAATATATTAAATTATTTAAATAATTAATTATATATATATATATATATATATATATATATATATATATATATATATATATATATATATATATATATATATATATATATATATATATATATATATATATATATATATTATATATATATTTATTCGTCCCTAAAATGTAATGCACAAGGTTTTTAAAACACTAGCTAGAAAAAGCTTATTACCAGAAACTGCAATAATCCAAAAGCCGATATTTAAGATGATTTACAGAAACAAATAATAAAAAAAACTCGACAAAATAAGAATTTTCCAAAAACTAAATAATCCACAAACCCGATATATTAAGTAAATTATTCACAAACATTCGATTTATAGTTAAACGATTCACAAACTTTCGATTGTTTAAAACAAATACGATAAAATAGACTTTCAACCAAAACTCGACAAAATAATCTATTTCATAGTGGTTCTACGTCGTCTTTGAAGAACTCGAGGTTAATGGTAATAAAAATTTCTACCCCGTCCTCGCTTCTGGCCACATCGAGTTCCCAAAACTTCTTCTATAATTCATGCGCTCTCATCGAGTTCCCTCAATTGCATCATTTTTTCTGCTTAAAAATTAAAAATTAAATTTCATCAAGAGTATTAAAAAAATTCATATAAATTATAAAATTTTTTCATATAAACTCTTAAAAATTCATAGAAACAAATTAATATAAATTATATATCACAAAATTATACTAACAAATATTAAAAACATTTAACAAGTAATAACAAATTACCAAATTGTATAAATTAATAAACTATAACAAATTCATTTAATTATAATAAATTCAGTTAATTATAACAAACTCATAAAAATTCAAATAAATTCATACAAATTATAACGAACTTATACAAATTATAACAAATTTATATAATCAAAATCTAACATATATTTATAAATTTATACTACCAAATTTAAATAAATTAAATTTACCTTAAAAGGATATGGTGGTGGTAGTTAGACACCGATGGTAGGTGGTGACTGATGGTAGTAACCGATAAGTGGATGAGGCTTTAGGTGTGTTTAGGATAATTTATGGTGTTTGGTGTGTTTGATCAAGAAACAAATGATAAGGTTTGTTGTGGTAGTATTGGTTTTAATTGAAAGAAGATCGTGGATTAAAGATAAAACATGAGAGTGTGTTTGTGTGTTTGTTTTGATTGAAAGAGATGAGAGTTATGTAGTAAATCTAAACTTTGGTTGACGACATTTAGGGGCGACATGTCGTCCCTAAAACCCATTAAAAAATATTAAATGAAAGATTTATATATATATATATATATATATATATATATATATATATATATATATATGTATATATATATATATATATATATATATATATATATATATATATATATATATATATATGAATGTAACTAATCGTGTATAGTGGGATTTTCATTTACGAAACGGATTTTCAGTTCTTCGGATGTAATGATATGTTATAATTAACGAACCAGTGATGTATTGAATTTGGTCTAATTGAATATATGGTTGACTTAGGCATCACAAGTTTACGACACGCTTGTTTGGGATATGATTAAATACAATGATTTATTTATGTTGATGAATTGCAATGATAAATCAAGATTGAATCTCGATCGAATAGTTAGGATGTACAATGATTGATTCCTCATTATCGGATTATATATAATAAAATTCAGTGAATCGTGTCGATTGATTAGAAAGACATATATAGTTTGCTTCATATAAATGAGTCATATACATACATATGTCGAATGTGATAAAATTTCAATGATCGATACCTAATTGCAGTTTAAAATGGTTGTGGTTGTGCTTGGTGGTCGTAATTATGAAGTTCAATGATTGATTCATGAGTCGAATTTGATAAAATGAAAGATAAATTATGTTGGGTTATAACTTAAACAAAATAGTTTAACTCCTAAACAATACGCCTAACAACGAGAAAAGTAACTTAAAAGACTAATGCGGAAGACATTAAGAAGTTACTACGGAAGACACGTTAGTGCGGCTGTTCAACCAAGTTACTACTGATTATAGAGTTGCTACGGAAGAAGTCAAGTTGATGCGGTCATACCAAGTTAATACGGAAGACCAACTTGCCGTGCAAGAATAATCTAATTAGAGTTATAATTAGATTATGTTTCCTTTTGTAATTAGATATAGTTTCTTTATTCTAGATAAGGATAGTTCTAGATAAGGATAGATGATGTTTCCTATTTAGATAGGTCGGCCTCAAGGTCTATAAATAGATAGATCCTTGTATTGATAGAAACACGTTGTATTGATATTCTGAGTTAATACAATTGAGGCTTATAATTCGACAATACTATTTGTTCATTCTTATTCATATTCTATTTTTCGATAACTCGTAAATATTGAAGTGTTCATCCGCTGCTAAACTTCTTCAATGAATCAAGATCTTAACGAAGGGAAACTATTAGATTACATTAGCTAATCCGATCCTGACAAATTATTTACATCGTTATATTAGCAGGATATATTTACTTTGCTTCATATATATGAGTTACTTGAATATAAACATATATATAGTGGTTGTCGATTATAGTGTTTCCTGGACATAATTATGAAGTGTAGTGATTGTTTCCCAATCGTCGATTTGATTAAATGAAATGCAATGATTTATCTCGATTGATTAGCAAGACATGTATACTTTGCTCCACATGAGTCACTTGAATATATACATAAATATATATAGTGTCGGATAATATGTAATACAATGATTGATTCGTAATTGCGGAATAAAATGGTTGGTTAGTGGTTGTAGTCATGAAGTGCAATGATTGAACCCCGACCGTCGGATTTAATATAACGAAATGTAATTATTCATCTCGATTGATAATTAAGAGATATTATCCAAATTCATATTACCTACTTGAATAGTTATTGTCGGATGTGATGAAATATAATGATCGGTTCCTAAGACGAATATGTAATGATTTGTGACGATTCCTAAACTGGTTCATCTTTATTTTATATTATATTCATCTCGACTGATTATTAAGACATATTTAATTTTTAACGAAGAAGTTTTCATAATCGGTTCCTATACGGATTCATCTTTATTTTATTTCAAAATATATTATATTCATTGTATTATAATGATTTGTGACGACTCATAAACATCTATTTATAAACTGATTTAAAAATATAATATTTATTTATTTTATTTAAATATTGGGTTGGGATACGAAATTGATATATAAATTTTGACATTATTTAATTAAGTTATTATTTAAGATTTAATTATCTAACATTTTAGGGACGACATGTCGTCCCTAAAAATTGGACGGAAATTTTTCTCTCTAAAAATTGGGCTGGAATTAATTACTTTTCGATCAAAAAAAAAAATTATTTTTCGTCCCTAAAATTTGGGCTGAAATTAATTACTTTTCGATCCAAAAAAATAAATAAAAGTACTAAAATTTGGGCGGGAATTAATTAGTTTTCGATCCAAAAAAATAAGTGAAAACAAAAGTTGTTAATTAAGTTGACCAAAATTTGGTCAAAAAGTAACTTTTTTGTCGTTTAGTAGGGTTTTAGGGACGACATTTGTCGTCCCTTAAAATGTCCGTCCCAAAAATTCATTTTTCTTGTAGTGTTATACATATGATTATTATGACACAATTAAGGTTTTGATCTAAACAACTTCCTTTACAGAGAACTGAATTCCAGTAGAACTGGAAATCGATTTCATAGTGAATTTGCGTTTAATGAGAGTTATCCGAATCATATGCTAAACACAATTTCTTTTATTGTTTCTTGTTTGTTGTATTGGTAAACATCTGCGAATTACTGATTACAATAAATGGAAGTGGTAATAATGAGAATTATCATGATCATAACATAATACTAATAATTAGGATCTTTGTTCTAGAAATGTATATGGTTTGTGAGTGACTTTTGAATCGATGACATTGTTTTTTTTTAGCAATGTTAAGATATTCAAAAGGTTGTCTTGACCTACAAACGTTCTTGAGAAAGGTCTATTGTCACACCCCGCTAAAGCGGAAACACGGATCAGTGACTTCGCTGATGAGGAGTCCCTGTTGCTCAGACAAGTGGTGCGCCGCATCAGTGACTTCGCTGATGAGGAGTCCCTGTTGCTGGTTCTCCTCAGCGAGTGCCCGAACCTCGCGGTGCAGGTGCAAGAATGCGGCCGGTGGGGGTGGCTGGAGAGTAGGTGGCATCATAGGTCGGGAGATTCCGGCCTCCTGAGCACGTCGCCGCTCCTCAAGGAACTGACGTTCCCACGCATAGCGTTCCATTACTGGAGTGCGCAGGGCGGGGTCGTAGGGTTCCACAAATGACTGAGGAGGTGCGGGTCGAAACAGGCTCGGCTGCTGGCGCGCGGTCAACCTAGCGCGAAGCCCTTGGGGCTGCGGTGGTTCGGTGACAGGCGCTGGTGGAGGGGGTGGAAGCACAGATCTCGGGCTGGATCCGTGACTGCTACTGATCGTCGTTGGCGTATCCTCTGTCGGGTCAGTCGTCTGATGACGCTGACTATCGGACGCCGTGTGGCCCTCGGAAAGCTCGTTCGATGGGGATACGGCTCGCGGGAGGGGTCGTGACTGAGATCGTGAACGGGACGACTGAGACATGTCGGATCTGCGAATAATATGTTACGTGAGTACAGGAATTAAGGAAAAATGTAAACGAGAATGCATGTATGGGTCAGTCACGTGAGAATCGGGAAGGAATAAGACCGGGAATTTTTCGACTCGAAAACCGTTTGACAATAGCAATTACTTTCCGTTCTCGCAGAATTTATTTTGAACTAGGCATAGTTGATCAAGTTACGCCTAGTTAAAAGCAAACCATGCGATTGCGGAATTAATCTACTAAAGTTTGAAAGCTCGTGAAATGATTTTTCTGAAAAGCCTTGGTTATAGTTTGGTTTCAAAAATTTTTGAAAAATTCTCAAAACCGTTTTCGCTATAACCAGTGCTCTGATACCAAGTCTGTCACACCCCGCTAAAGCGGAAACACGGAAGTGTGAAGAGCAAAGATATCATCACACGAGTTATAATAAAAACATACGGTTTCAAGTCATTAAGAAATAAATAAGAGTTTACAAATTAAGGATAACCAAGTATTGAAAAGTACATCACGACATAACATAATAAAAGTGTTTAATAAAATTCCCAAATGACATGTCCAAAATAGGTCTTCTCCCGATTCGTGACTTCACGTGACATTTCATGACCCATCCAAGTATTGCATTCCGTGACTTACACTTGATTTCCTGAAACAAGAGATAAAGTGTCAACTACAATAAAGTAGTGAGTGAGTTACAGTTTTCTAGTCCTCGACTAAAAAGGTTTTGAGCTAAGTATATCTATACTTAGTAGTTTCTAAAAGTAGATTAAGACTTAAAGAATAGTTCGAACCAAAATAGTTGATTTAGAGATAGATGCGGAAGTCGTATAACTCTATACGCGCATGATAAGTAAACTATGATTGATTACATGTATAACGACTACTTGGCATAATAACTTAAGTGTTCACACTAAACCGATTAACCAACCGTGATGCCTCTTACCCCGACTACTACGGGGAGTCATTTCTGATCGAGTAATATGTACTTAAGTCGCCACTTAAGTAAGGAACGGTCATTTCCTAAGTATCGATACCCATAATTACTAAACGGCTTAACAAAGCTAATAGTGTGTGGTGAAAATTAGGCACTGATGTTATTTTTAAACTAGTAGTAGTCACTTAGAGTAGCTATATTCCTCAAGAGTCATGGTAGTTATACGATCAATCAAAGTACATATGAGTGCCGAGAATGGCATTTAAATGAGTTTAACAAAGTTTGAATCAAGAGCCGAATAAAGGTGGCGAACCATTAGTTTATCAAAGGCCAAACGGCCATAAAACTAAATAAGCATAAGTTTGTCAAAATGTTCAATAGAGTTCATAAAAGTTCATTTAGATCTCTTGTTTCCCCCAAAAGATAATTGAAAACAGTAAATAAGTGGGGTTGTAACTCACGTGAAAATGAGGCGGTGAAAAGATAGCTCGGATGGAGGTGAGTCGGTTCTAACGAAAATCCGGCAGAGCTTCCGCGCTAAATAAAGAATGTCCAAAATAACAAATCACTTTCCCGCTTTACAAACTGAATTCAAATATGTGAAATGAATCTAATGAACCACAAAGACTTACGCTAGAGCGAGAGAATGGTACTAGGAGTGTGCGTGGAGTGACCGGAATAGGAATCGGAATCGCGTGAACCTAAATTATACCGAATATGAAACTGTCAGATTCTGTTGTTGTAATATTTTATAAAAATAACATAAAAATCACATTCTGGAATACGAAGTCATAGGAACTGGATTCGTCTCAATCCGACAGTTTTTGAAGGAGTTAGAGTCGTTTACGTATTTAACGCGTTTTTAACCGTAAAAACAGTAAATAATAGTATATTAATTCCAAAAATTCCAGTAAAATCTGCAAAATCATATTTTGATAGGTTCTAGACTATATCCAATTTTTGTAAGCTAATAAATTCGTTTGGTATGTTTTCTCGAAATTCAAGATTAAATCAGATTAAATACTGTAAAAATCATAATAAATCGAAAAATAGGAGTTAGGTTCCCAATTTTTGACAGTAAGCTACATTTTACAGTTTATATCTTTGGTCAAAATTTCGTAATTTTTACATGCATGCAACAGATTCTGTCGATTTCTTCGGTTAGAGTCATAAATCGAAATCTTAATTTGAAAAACATAACTTTTGTTTATTTTAATGAAAATCCCAGATTTTTCCATCTTACAAACTCCATTTTTTACCAATAAAACTTGCATGCAATGGAGTTTTTGATATGTTATCATCATTTTATTTATAAAACATGTATAGATTTGATGATTTGTGTATAATCTTGAGTAAGTATGAAAAATAAGTTCAAGAACAAGATTTTTACCTTTTAAATGGTGAAGTGATGGTGATGAAAGTATGAAAATATCCTTGGATTACTTAGATTATGCCTTTAGAAGGTTTGTTTTTGAAAGATTTATGTGTTTGTAAGTGAGAATTGAGAGAGAGTATGAGGTTATGTGTGTGTTTGAGTTTGTGTAAATGAAAGGAACAAAGGGGGTAATACCCATGTACAAAATCTGGATTCAAGGAGTGTTTGACACTTGTTTTTACAAGTATTGGTCTATATGGTCGGTTTGGTATGAGTCACTAAGCACTAGCAACAACCAAAAATTTGAATTCCTGTGCTGAGTTGCGCCGCAACTGATTCTGTTGCTCCGCAAGAGACTGATTTTCTGACTTTTTCGTTTTTGTTTAGTTTTCTTTGTTAGGTGTTTCGTTAGTTGAAAGTTTCCGGTTATTTTAGATAGGAACTTAGACAAGTTCGCTAAGTATTTTCTTGGTATTAGGATTCATTTTGTGATTCCGATTCGATTCCGACGTATACGAGTTTACGAGACAAGTAATAACAAGATCAATTCGAGTTTGGTCAAAGATAGAGAATGCGGTTTTCACCTGAAATAAGACGGTTGTCACATCTATCCATGCATGATCCGAAGTAACCTGGGTTTCGAGTGTAGTAGAGGCTTTTACATACTAAGGAGGGTATGCCATATACAATAACTAGGGTCTTCATACATGAAATTATGGTTTCATTTAATATGCTACATTCCTTTCCATTTTATCTCCTCCTTTTTGTATGTTTTGCATATTTCTCCCTTTTAGGAGGGTGAAGCTTTAAAATGACAATAAATAGATAATATGTCCTCTATATTTCATTTTGGGACATACCACAACGGCATATAGAAACATGTATAATAACAAGTCTAGACACTTACTTATTAGACATATGACTTACAATATTTGTCGGCTTATTACAAATGTTGTGATTGTGATATATGTGGACTTTGGTATATCAAAACGGTTGATTAGCAATTGCTTGGTATAACTATTAATAACTATATAATCCGTTATATTCAGGCACGTTTTAATTTGTTCTCTTTAGCATACACAAATTTTTACAATTTCCTACGTATTTCGATTATATTATATCCCCTAATTGATTTCGTTAAACTCTAAGGCAAAGTATTGTGTCAAAATACTTTATATTGAAGGTGAACTTGTATATGATTCAAATAGATTATCCAAACAACCATACCCTTTCTATACATATTGCTTTCACAATATATAAATGTATTTCGAAGTTTAAGTTTATACTTGGGTTTTCTTGAAACGCTTTATGTTAGAAAAAAATATTTTTAGTGAAATATTTAAAAATTAAAAAAACAAATCAAACGTGTGTTATCGTAGTTGTATGTATAAAAATCAATTACCGTTATAACTAAGGATACACTAATTGTGTAACCCTTGATTACTTGCAACGCAAGATTTAATTGGTTTCCTTATTCAAATACTATTCGATCTCCACTTTCCATATAACTCACAGATACTTATCTAAATCCCATTATAAATACAGCTCGATCGTTTGGCTTCTTTTATTACTTTACTTCTTTACCCTCATAACACACACAACACACCAAGAAATCGATTGCAACCATGAGTTTAGAGATGAAGAAAACCAACAAAAGACCACGAGAAAACTCGACTTTTCTCGACACTCATGATCATCAACATCGTGGGTACGAATGTAAAACATGCGGGAAAATATTTGCTACTTATCAAGCGCTAGGCGGTCATCAAGGAATTCATAAAAGGATTAAGTTCGGTGATGAGAATGATGCATGTTGGCTAACCCTAAATATCGTTGCTCCACAGTATTCGGAGTTGCATCGATGCAAGTTGTGTAAGAAAGGGTTTGGTACTGGGCAGGCGCTGGGTTGACACATGACACGTCACAGACTCGAAAAAGATTTGATTTTGGCAGCGAAAGAATGGCGATTATGGTTTTGATCACTATGATACAACTAGCTAGGGTTTGATTTACAAGACTGCGTTTGGAGGGGTCTGAATTTGAATGCAACTGCTAATTAATCCATTGTGAATTTATGTTTAGTTAGTGTAAGTTTCTTTTGGAATTAGAATGTACTTTGCTGACAATTATCTAATTAAATCATATATGCTTAATCAATTTCTTTTTAGATTTCTTCTTTGGTTTATAAATATATTTTGCAAATTAGTGATTACAATATTAAAATAACACGGAGATAGGGTAACATATTAAAAGTTGGCAAGTTTCCAACCCTCAGTAGATTAAGACGAGATATATGATTCTGGTGATCAAGCCTCGATTTGAAAAATAGTGTCAATTTCAACCCATTTACTTATTAAGCGGTCAATTGGAGAGTTCGTCTGTTTTCTCCATCTTGTGAAGGATCAACTTTATCTTTTTCTGAAGAATGATCCTTCACGCTATCCGTGGGACAAGAACCGTTCACTACTACATTTATGGTTATCTAGACCTATACATTTAAACCGGTAAAAATGTAATAGGTCTATATAATAAGTTCCGCCAAAACTAAAAGTGATAACAGGTCTTAATATGTCATGGGAACCGGTCTAAATGTGTTAAGAGGTCTAAAAAGGAAATTAGAGCACATTTATGGTTATCTAGACCCATACATTTAGACCGGTAAAAATGTAATAGGTCTATATAATAAGTTCCGCCAAAACTAAAAGTGATAACAGGTCTTAATATGTCATGGGAACCGGTCTAAATATGTTAAGAGGTCTAAAAAAAAATGAGAGCGACTAAATTTAAATGAGAGGTTTAGATAGTAATATATGAACCGGTCTAAATGTATTAAGAGGTCTAGAAAGAAAATGCAAACGACTAATTCTAAATCACCTGATCTAGATAAGATTTTGTGGAGGTTTTTAAACGTGGCCAGTAAAATTCTCCTAAAAACTAGTTATTTTCTAACTTATATTTTCTATATCTATCATTGATTACATTTATTCAAAAAACAAAAAAAAACTCCATTAATGCTCTGTGAAAAATGATTCTTTATTTTGAATTCAGCTACCATTTTTTCCAAGGTAATACTATTAAATACCATTTTTTATATTTTTTTTTTTGAGATAATTATATGTTTTTAAATTCATATTTGTGTTCATATGAAAATATATTTGTTTCTCTCTGACCAGGAAATTGGTTTATTTCACAGGAAAATAGGGAAACTCGAAGAGCCATGTTGGAAAAGAAATTATAAGTTTTTTGATCTATTAGTTTTTGGCACTTGAGATTTCATATCAAGTAGTTAGTTTTGTTTAATTTTGTTGAATATTATGTAGTAAATACGATTGGATTATGGTTTTGTATGTACCTGAACGTGTGTTAATACTTTGAATATCTTCATAATATATTTTCGTTTCAATAATAGCTCTGAATTTTTTGTTTGGGTTATAAATTCCAGATTAATGTAATATGCACTTTTAAAATTAGATTTTAGATTTTTGAATTTATGGGACACACGTCTAAAAAGAAAATATTAAGACCTACTAAAAGAGGTCTAAAAGAAAATATCAAAGGTCTAAAAAGAATATGAATATCATTTTAAATAGGTCTAAAAGACATATTAACCAGTCTAAATAATATTCAAACGTGCGCAAAAAAATTAAAAACAGGTCTAATTGATCATATCAGGACCGGTTAGAGAACCGGTCTAGATTACTTTTAAGCAAGTAGACCTCTAACATGTAGACGTGTTCAAAAACCGGTCTAACAAGTCTTTACAACCGGTCTACATAATACTTTTTGTAGTAGTGGTTGGTTGAATTCTCAATCTGGATGAAGGTATTGCTAGTGGGATCCAGTGGACAAGAACCGGAGTGCATGACATATTGCCTCGTTTAAGCTATAAAAGGTATTGATGAAACTGAGTAAATGTTTCCTTTTTTGCAGCTATTCGATAAAAATAATTCCCAGGGGTTGATCTTTGAAACTTAAGTACCTGCCACATGCCATCAATAGCTCGGTGGACCATCTATATAAGTTCACTAAACAAATATTCTTAATAATTAAGACAACATTCAGAACTGGTTTCACTATACAGACGTTAATCACTTAAAAAAGTAACCGGGCTCCAAATAGAGTACCTGAAGGCGGAAAGCATAATACCAATCACATCCTCCTTTAAAATTCCCGGTCGTCCAGATTTTTAATATCTATCGGCTGAAAGAGAATATTGATTTTAAGGCAATAATTTTGAAAACTGTTGTCACGGGAGAACTGAATGAACTGTTATCGGTGTAGGAACATAATCTTCCATTTTCTATGAGCTTCCTATCTACTGTGGTTTTTGACTTAGACTCTGAAGATCCCGATTCATCATTTGTACGTAATCCCTACCTCCCAATATCTCATGGACCTTTTTTCGATTTTCTGCTTCATCTCCGTGCCATAACCCAAACAAGCAAGCAACATGAAATTACTTCCTGATAACACCATCCCTATCATGTTTTTATGTGACCTACATGTTTTTGATAATTTAAAAAGCAACGATCATCTGACTTTTAAGGTAGTCTCTATTTTATCACTTAAAAAATTAGATATTATACTCTTATTAATTTGCCTAAATGCCTATGATTGTGTGCCAAAAAATAATTTTTTAATCGGTTTGGGTTTGGGCCCAGGGTTTTATGTTTCGTTTTTGGGCTGGGTTTGTTGAGCCGTTTAATTTGTTTTTTCTCCGTTCTATAGTCTGTGCCACGTCCCTTTGGCTTCACACGTGTCTTACGTCAGATTACCTTCGTCTCTTTCCTACGACGCGTGTCTTTACACTTTCTATGTTGTCTTTCTGCAATCGTTTCCACGCGTCTTCTTCGTATTCTCTGATGTCGGATTTCATTGTCTTTACTGATTTCTGCTTAATGGTTCGACGATTAATAAACAAGCTCGCTGCTAAATCGATCACCGTTTCCGGAAAATAGCGACAACAGCAGCTCCGCCGTCTCAATATCCACGAGTATCAGGTAGGTTTAATTTGATATATTTCTTTTTGTTATTGTTTTGTTTATAAATTTGGTTTAATCCATTACTTGATGAGATTTTGAGTTTTTAATTTATTTTGTGATTTTTTTTATTTTTATGATTTTGTTTGATTATTTGTTTTGCTGTGATGTTGTAACAGTTGGTGATTCTGTCAAAATTTGCGGTGTTAAGGTTGGGATTAGGTAAAACGGTACGTTTAAATTCAATCACGACATCATAGCAGTATGTTTGCTGTCAGTTAATTAATGATTGTGATTGTGATCGAGTAAGTGAATTGTATGTAGTTTGATACTGAGATCCGAAGCTCATTTTCTGTGATATCTGTTAGTATTATGGTTAATGTGTTTAGCCTATTAGTACGGTTGTAGTTTTAGATGCCTTGCACAAATTGCTTCAATGAGTTAATTTTGTTATTATGCAGATGACGATTTTAAACGCAGTCTGTGGCTTTCCGCTATCCAGTATGTAAATGCTGATGGTACTAACATTCTATTCTTTTTCAGATTCAGAATATTTCATACTTTGCTATTGTGCTTTATGTTTTTATTTTGAATGAAGGTGTTTGGAATGCATTGTTGGCGCGAGGTAAACAACACATATTTCATTCTTTAATCACTTGCAATCTTCTTAATATCAGCCGACTAAGACATGTAGTAAGACGAGGGTTTAGGAAATTTGAGTAATCTTGGATGGGAGACATTAGAGGTTACCAACAGTCCAACACAGTATTAGAAAAGTTTCAATATGAATCTCGATATCAAGCAAATCCCGTATATATAGACACTTTTTGGGGAAACAGTAAATGTTCAGATTGATAAGTAACGGGATTAGCTTACCATGAGTATTCTGATATGTTATAGGTCTGATGTAAGCTATTGACTTATGAAACAAATAATTTGTTTTCAGCTTGAAAAGTTGAACTCCCGCGGCTTTGATATCATATTAGTTACGTCAGGAGCTGTTGGAGCGGGCCGCCGAAGGCTTAAATACAGGAAAATGATCAACAGCAGGTAGGCTTTCTTTCCCTTTTTCTCTTTTTATAATATGATCATATAGAACACATAAATTATGTTTAATATTGAAAGAGGTGTGATCATAATATAATGAAAGCTATAGAACACATTAATTATGATCATAATATGGGCAGCAGGTGTATGGCACATGAACACACTTCTAAATTCAACTAATTAAAAGAAGTTATCTTATGATCATATAGAACACATTAATTATGTTCAATATTGAAAGAAATGGATTAAAAAGTGACACAGCTCCTTTCGGAAAAAAAAAGTGTCTATGGCTCGAAATTGCATGTTTTCATCTGAAAAACCGTTTTGACCCCTTAACTAAACTGTTCGACCCACTCATTCTGCCACCTCTACTGTTTTCACAATTCAAGTTCTTTCTCAAAATCTTAATCGTTTTTCTTACAGGCGATGGCTATGATGGGTCTTTATGATACAACTTATTGGTTATCGTGGCTTACATGGGAGGGAATTATCACCTTACTTTCATCTCTTTTCACAGTTCTCTTTGGAATGATGTTTCGGTTTCATTTCTTCTTGAACAATAGCTTTTTATTTATGGTGTAAGAATGAGATCAGTTCTTTATTTACATAGACTGTTGACTATTCATTTTTTCGATCTTCATGAATTAGGCGTAGACACTGCTGATATTATCTCTATTCCGAGAGCTGGAAAAGTTGGTAGACGGGGGCAACCTGGTACCTTAATTATAAAACTAAAGGTAAATAAATATTAGCTATGCCCATTGTCGGTATCTTTTATAACTTAGAACTAATTATCAATGATTTAAGTCAGAGATATAGTTGTCGATATCTTTTCACAAGCAACAGATTGTCTTCTTCCTGTGGGAATTACATCTGAAAACGCAGCCCAACGTTTTGGTGTTACTAGGCAAGGACAAAATCAGGCCGCGGTGAGTTGATTTTTAAAAGGCGATTAATTTGTTTTCTGTTTGAAAGCTTTGGTTCCGGTTTATACCAGGGTACATAGTTCACCTTTTGATGTTAGACCATTGATTATATTAAAAACAATGTTTATATTAAAAACCATTGATTATATTAAAAACTATGGTACTCCATTTATTTATCATTTACCGGGGGATTTTTCCTTGATTTCTGAACAATATAAGTTGATAAGTTATTAATATCTGTTGCAGATTTAAAGGCTGCAGCAACGTGGTAAGTAGATGGAACTGGATCAGTGACCGGTGTTCCTTTATCCATGTATCTTCTTTCTGGTAATGACTAATATCCCTAGATTCTTATCGTCATAAGTATTTGCAATTTTAGATATTGATAGACCTTTTTACCCTTATTCGATAAATTAGTTGAAGAAGCGAATCATCAAATTGGAAATGAGATATCAATTAGTTACGGTAACAAAGGAAACGAGATACAACAATCTCTATATACTGTTCATATTATTATTCGATTTACATAAGTTATGGTAATATATTTTATGTATCATAACTGCAGGAACTGTTATATCTATATGGATTTGTCACGGATAATAATCCAGATGACTATATAATAGTAAAACATTTTCCTGTTTACCACCTGCATAGGGGTAATATGGTCAACTACCTGTATCATTTTTACGCTTCACAGGTTCACTATCCAGCAGAAGCTATAAAGGATGTAGCGTTTTCTGAAACCAAACTGCAACTTCTAGAAGCACAAGTCAGTATACCGTGTTATGTCTTTTTATATTATATCAAATTATGTATTTAACTAATAACACGATGTTATTTAATCAACAGAAATCCGAAATGAGGTGTCTTTTATCTAAAATTTTGCTTGATCGTGGATTCTTGGAAAACACATGGAGCAACCGCCAAAACTGGAAATATCGTTTTCGTAAGGGCACCAACGAAAGAGTCACCTGCACCCGTTCCCGTGCGACGACATAGATATAAGAACGAACCCGTGCAACGCACGGGAAATCCTCTAGTTTTTATCAAAACACAAAGTTACTCCTAAATTAGTATGCAACAAAAAAGTTTTATAATGAAAGTAACTAATCGAAAAAATGAAAAATCTATTTCTTTTACTTTATTATTAGTAAAATCATAACTTTGTTAAATATCAACGTTTTTGATAATTTAAAAAACAAAATCGTATCATTTGACTTTTAAGGTAAACTAACTAAATTTTAAAATGTAAGATTAATATACACTTATCCATGTATTCTTAAACTAGTTATACAAATCTCTAATTCATCAATTAAAAAACCGATAAAAAACCGATATGCTTATCGAAACAATGAAACAATAAATTTAGTCATTTTAACTTAAACAGTCTAAATTACTCCTAAACTAAAATGCAACAAAAATTTAGTAATTTACTCATATCCGTTATGATAAAAATAACTAATCAAAAAAAAAAAAAAAACGAAAATATATTTCTTTGAAGTTTATTATCAGTAAAGCCATAACTTTGTTTAATATCAACGTTTTTTAAGATTCAAAAAGCAAAATGGCTTCATTTGACTTTTCAGGTCAAATTTACTAAATTTTAAAACGCTAATTTAATATACACTTATCAGTTTATTGTTAAGCTAGTCAATACAAATCTCTTATTCATTCGTTGATGTTTGGATTATATACGGAAAGGAGACACCACTAAATTGGACCAGCTGGACGCTTCCATCGAGGAGCTACCGAATCCGAAATCGTTAAATCATATAGATTTCGTGGTAGAGAGGTTCACTATTCGGCGTTAACAACAACCACTTCAACGAGTTTCTTTAATTCGTACCCAACCAATTGGGCATAGGAACCCGTATCAACCTTCGCTTGAACACGGTTATTAGAGGTCGCGAAATAAAGAGGAGCGTTTATGTAACACTTTAGGCAAATCCTTCATCGTCCGTGAAAAGAGTGATGCTGGGGATATGAGTAAACCTTTAGCCTTTCTTTACACGAAGCGTTTTGGTAGTTGCACGCACTGCAGAGCTTAGAAACTCTGTAGTTAAGCGTGCTTGAGCCAGAGTAGTTCCTGGTGACCCCTGGGAACCTCTACCAGAAACAAATCCGTGAGCCTTGCTGGCATAGCGGACAATATCGTGGGCATGAAAAGGCGGGGTGTTACAACAATTTCTGTCACACCCAACACTCCGCGCAGGCGGAACCCGAGGTGTACAGTAATATGAATATTAAGAAACCAAGATTACATCGAATAAACTATAACATATAGGTTTACAAAAATAAATTCAAGAGTTACAAAAATGCAATAATAAAGTACAATAATACAAAAACTATGACTCCTACGGAAACTATACTACGTCTAGTAAGATTTCCTCAAAAGCACACAAAATCCAAATAGCAAAGAAATGTAACTCCAAATCGACGCAAATCTCAAATCTCCTGAAAAACGTTAAGATACGACATCAACATAAAGTTGGTGAATAATTCGCATTGTTTTAGAAGACAATACAGACAAAATATATAATAGGTACAAGTTTCATAAGTAATAAGAGTATACATAACAATATAAGTGTCTTGTTTTACTACATGATTGTGACGTACATTGCCTATATACCATACACCCGATCCAGACTTCAAATAAATCATCCCCAAACCTAAGGCAACAATAATAATAACAGGACCATACGATCATAACATCCATTCGTAGGGAGATCCTACCGAACGATGAGGGTTTGGTCAAAACTCATATAGATCTATATAATGCAACCGTGACTCAAAGAGTTAACCGGTGTAAACAGGGGGCCCCACCAAGGCCTAATGACAAAAAAATCTATGGAAATCCTAATCCACCATGTATACAAGACAAAGTAATATGATAAATAATGGTATGAGTTTATTACGCTTTCCAGCCCCAAAGGTAAATGAAAGTGGGGATGCGAATACTCACAATAAATCAGCAACAACAATGTCGGGATGACAAACCAGTAGATATCAATCCAACGCCTAAGTGCCCTACAATAAGAACATTTCATAAGTCCAAATACCTCTATAAGTTTATTACGATTTATCCTTATTAATTAACGTTATATTACATCATAACAATATAAGTGTCTTGTTTTACTACATTAGTGCGACGTACATTGTCTAGATACCATACACCCGATCCTGACCCCAAACAAATAATCCCCAAACCTAAGGCAATGACTAAGTGCCCTAGAATAACGACATTACATAAGTCCAAGTACCTCTATAAGTCTAGTACGGTTTACCCTTATTAATTAATGTTATATTACATTACATATACCTTAGGAAAATCCCACATCGTCCGTGGACAAGAGTGATGTTGGGTATATGAGTAAACCTTTAGCCTTTCATTACACGATGTGTTTTGGTGGTTACAAGCACTACAGAACTTACAAACTATGTGGTTAAATGTGCTTGGGCCAGAGTAGTTTTAGGATGGGTGACCCCTTGGGAAGCTCTACCAAAAAACAAATCTATTAGTCTTGCTGGCAGAGCGGACAATATCGTGAGAATTAAAAATCGGGGTGTTACAACCCCCCCCCCCCCCCCCCGGACTCGACGTCCTCGTTGAGGTTTGCCCCACCATCCCGAACGACACAAGCGTGGCTCTGATACCATTTGTAACACCTTAGGTAAATCCCACATCGTTCGTGGACAAGTGTGATGTTGGGTATATGAGTAAACATTTAGTCTTTCATTACACGCCGCGTTTTGGTGGCTACAGGCACTGCAGAGCTTACAAAATCTATAGTTAAGCGTGCTTGGGCCAGAGTAGTTCTAGGATGGGTGACCCCGTGGGAAGCTCTAACCGTTACTGGCAGAGGGGACAATATCGCGGACATGAAAAGGCAGCGTGTTACAAATGGTATCAGAGCCACTCTTGTGTTGTTTGGGATGGTGGGAAAAACCTCAACGAGGACGTTGACTCCCAACGGGGGGTGTTTGTGACACCTTAGGCAAATCCTACATCGTCGGTGAACAAAGGTGATGTTGGTTATATGAGTAAACCTTTAGTCTTTCATTACATGACGTGTTTTGGTGGCTACAGACACTACAGAGCTTAGAAACTCTGTAGTTAAGCGTGCTTTGGCCAGAGTAGTTCCATAGAAACTCTGTACTTAAGCGTGTTTTGGCCAGAGTAGTTCCAGGATGGGGGTCACTATAGAGCTTAGAAACTTTGTAGTTAAGCGTGCTTTGGCCAGAGTAGTTCTATAGAAACTCTGTAGTTAAGCGTGTTTTGGCCAGAGTAGTTCCAGGATGGGTGACCTCCTGGGAAGATCTACCAAAACAAATCCGTGAGCCTTGCTAGCAGAGCGGACAATATCGTAGGCATGATTAGGCGGGGTGTTACTGTTTAAAGCGGTTGTGTTCGTTTATTTCCGGTTATTAAGGGATGGGTTTGAGCTTATGTTTTGTAAATAGTTTAAGCTTTAAGTTTTTGTTAAGTGTTTAGCTTATGTTACTTGATTATTATAAAAACGAAGGACAAGACTCATAATGTTATAGGCTAAACCAATAAGTCAAAGAAGCTTATTAGATTTAGATAAGCTAATAAACTAATAAGCTCACCTAGCCAAAACACAAACACCCCCAAAATGGGATTATGTTTTATACAAGAGCTTAAGCTTATTGTTCTATAATAGGCTTAAACTTAGGAAATATGATTTGAATTATAAAGTATAAATGTGATTACACTACAATAAAAAATGAGATTTAGGGACCACGAAAAGTCGTCCCTAAAACCCCATTTGTCGTCCCTAAAACGTGTCCCTAAAACTTCATCTGTAAAACTCCTTAGGGACGACTTTTCTTCCTTTTAGCAACGACATGTGGGACCCACACTTTAACTAATTCGTGTCCTATGTTGATTAAAAATAACCAAAAAGAAAAATATGTAGGGAAAAAATCATGTCGTTCCTAAAACTTTATATTAGATTATTAAAAAATATATTAAATGATTTAAATGATTATATATATATATATATATATATATATATATATATATATATATATATATATATATATATATATATATATATATATATATTGTCCCTAAAATGTCTGCACAAGGTTTTTAAATCACTAGCTAGAAAAAGCTTATTTCCAGAAACCGCTATAATTCAAAAGCCGATATTTAAGATAATTTACAGAAACAAATAATCATAAAAACTCAACAAAATAGAATTTTCCAAAAACTAAGTAATCCACAAACCCGATATATAAAATAAATTATTCTCAAACATTCGATTTATAGTTAAACGATTCACAAACATTCGAGTGTTTAAAACAAATACAATAAAATAGACTTTCAACCAAAACTCGACAAAATAAGCTATTTCATAGTGGTTCTACGTCGTCTTTGGAGAACTCGAGGTTAATGGTAATAAAAAAATTTAAACCCCGTCCTCGATTATGGCCACATCGAGTTCCCAAAACTTCTTCTATTATTCATCCGCTCTCATACGTCCGACTTCCCTCAATTGCATTATTTTTTCTGCTAAAAAATTAAAAATTAAGTTTCATAAGGAGTATTAAAAAAATTCATATAAACTATAAAAAAAATTCATACAAACTCTTAAAAATTCATACAAACAAATTCATAGAAATTATATATAACAAAATTATACTAACAAATATTAAAGACATTTAACAAGTAATAACAAATTACCAAATTGTATAAATTAATAAACTATAACAAATTCATTTAATTATAACAAATTCAAATAAATTCATACAAATTATAACAAACTTATACAAATTATAAAAAATTTATATAATCAAAATCTAACAAATATTTATAAATTTATACTAACAAATTCAAATAAATTGAATTTACCTTAAAAAGGATATGGTGGTGGTGATTGATGGTAGTATCGACAAGTGGGTGAGGCTTTAGTTGTGTTTAGGATAATTTATGGTGTTTGGTGTGTTTGATTAAGAGACGGATGATAAGGTTTGTTGTGGTAGTATTGGTTTTAATAAAAAGAAGATGGTGGATTAAAGATGAAACATGAGAGTGTGTTTGTGTGTTTGTTTTGATTGAAAGAGATGAGAGTTAAGTAGTAAATCTAAAATTTGGTTTTACCAACGAATTTTAGGGACAACATGTCGTCCCTGAAAGCAAAACATGAAGCAAAAAAAATGGGGGGAAAACGTAAATTTTTTCGGACGACAATTAGGGACGACATGTCGTCCCTAAAACCTTTAAAAAAATTAAATGAAAGAAATATATATATATATATATATATATATATATATATATATATATATATATATATATATATATATATATATATATATATATATATATATATATATATATATATATATATATATATATATATATATATATATATATATATGAAACTAATCGTGTATAGTGGGATTTTCATTTACGAAACGGATTTTCAGTTCTTCGGATGTAATGAAATGTTATAATTACCGAACCGGTGATGTATTGCATTTTCCTTAATTGAATATATGGTTGACTTGGGCATCACAAGTTTAAGACACGCTTGTTTGGGATATGATTAAATACAACGATTTAGTTATGTTGATGAATTGCAATGATAAATCATGATTGAATCTCGATCGAATAGTTAGGATGTACAATGATTGATTCCTGATTACGGATTATATATAATAAAATTCGATAAATCGTGTCGATTGATTAGAAAGACATATATACTTTGCTTCATATATATGAGTCATATACATACATGTGTCGAATGTGCTAAATTTTCAATGATCGATACCTAATTGCAGTTTAAAATGGTTGTGGTTGTGGTTGGTGGTCGTAATTATGAAGTTTAATGATTTATTCATGAGTCGAATTTGATATAATGAAAGATAAATTATTTATCTCGTTAGATTAGTAGGATATATTTACTTTGCTTCATATATATGATTTACTTGAATATAAACATATATATAGTGGTTGTCGATTATAGTGTTTCCTGGACATAATTATGAAGTGTAGTGATTGTTTCCTAATCGTCGATTTGATATAATGAAATGCAATGATTTATCTCGATTGATTAGCAAGACATGTATACTTTGCTCCATATGAGTCACTTGAATATATACATACATATATAGTGTCGGATAATATGTAATACAATGATGGATTCGTATTTGCAGAATAAAATGGTTGGTTAGTGGTTGTAGTCATGAAGTGAAATGATTGAATCCCGACCGTCAGATTTAATATAGTGAAATGTAATTATTCATCTCGATTGATAATTAAGAGATATTATCCTGATTCATATTACAAACTGGAATAGTTAGTGCCGGATGTGATGAAATATAGGGTCGGTTCCTAAGACGAATATGTAATGATTTGTGACGATTTCTAAACTGGATCATCTTTATTTTATTTCAAAATATATTATATTCATCTCGACTAATTATTAAGACAAATTTAGTTTTTAACAAAGAAGTTTTCATGATCGGTTCCTATACTGATTCATCTTTACTTTATTTTAAAATATATTATATTCGTTGTATTATAATGATGTGTGACGACATACAAAACATCTATTTATAAACTCATTTAAAAATATAATATTTATTTTTTTTATTTAAATATTGGGTTGGGATACGAAATTGATATATAATTTTTGACATTATTTAATTAAGTAATGATTTAAAATTTAATTATCTAACATTTTAGGGACGACATTGGCGGGAATTTTTGTCCCTAAAAATTGGGCGGGAATTAATTACTTTTTGATCAAATTTGGGCGGGAATTAATTAGTTTTCGATCAAAAAAAAATAAGTGAAAATGAAAATTAAATTACCTTTAGGGACGACATGTCGTCCCTAAAAAGTTGTTGACTAAGTTCACCAAAATTTGGTCAAAAAGTAACTCTTTTTGTCGTTTAGTGGGTTTTTAGGGACGACATTTGTCGTCCCTAAAAATGTCCGTCCCAAAAATTCATTTTTCTTGTAGTGTTATACATATGATTATTTTGACATAATTAAGGTTTTGATCTAAACAATTTTCTTTACAGAGAACTGAATTCGAATAGAACTCTAAATCAATTTCATAGTGAATTTCGTTTAACGAGAGTTATCCAAATCATATGCTAAACACAATTTTTTTTGTTGTTTCTTGTTTGTTGTATCGATCGTTAAATATCTGCGAATTATTGATTACAATAAATGGAAGTGGGAATAATGAGAATTATCATGACCATAACATAATACTAACAATTAGGATCTTTGTTCTAGAAAGGTATATGGTGTGTGAGTGACTTTTGAATCGATGACATTGTTTTTTGTAGCAATGTTAAGATATTCTCAAGGTTGTCTTGACCTACATACTTTTTTGAGAAAGGTCCATCCATGCATGATCCGAAGTAACATGGGCTTTTGAGTGTAGTAGAGGCTTCTACATGCTAAGGGAGGGTATGACAGATACAATAACTAGGGTCTTCATGCATGAAATCATGGTTTTATTTAATATGCTACATTCCTTTCCATTTTAGGAGGGTGAATCTAGCTTTAAAATGACAATAAACAATCTAATAAGAGACATTTATGCATAATTTATATGTCAATATGTTAAGAATATAATAGATAATATGTCCTCTATCATTTTGGGACATATCACAACGACATATAGAAACATGTATAATAACAAGTCTAGACACTTACTTATCAGACATATGACTTACAATATTTGTCGGCTTATTGCAAATGTTGTGATTGTGATATATGTGGACTTTGGTATATCAAAACGGTTGATTAGCAATTGGTTGGTATAACTATTAATAACTATATAATCCGTTATATTCAAGCACGTTTTAATTTGTTCTCTTTAGCATACAGAAATTTTTACAATTTCCTATGTATTTCGATTATATTATGTTGCCTTACAATCTGATTGCATCTCTTGAATGATCCCCTAATTGATTTCGTTAAACTCAAAGGCAAAGTATTGTGTGAAAATACTTTATGTTGATGATGAACTTGTATATAATTCAAGTAGATTATCCAAACAACCATACCCTTTCTATACATATTGCTTTCACAATATATAAATGTATTTCGAAGTTTAAGTTTATACTTGGGTTTTCTTGAAACGCTTTATGTTAGAAAAAAGTATTTTTAAGGAAATATTTAAAATTAAAAAAACAAATCAAACGTGTGTTATCGTAGTTTTATGTATAAAAATCAATTACCGTTATAGCTAAGGATACACTAATTGTGTAACCCTTGATTACTTGCAACGCAAGATTTAATTGGTTTCCTTATTCAAATACTATTCGATCTCCACTTTCCATATAACTCACAGATACTTATCTTAATCCCATTATAAATACAGCTCGATCGTTTCGCTTCTTTTATTACTTTATTTCTTTACCCTCATAACACACACAAGACACCAAGAAATCGATTGCAGCCATGAGTTTAGAGATGAAGAAAACCAACGAAAGACCAAGAGAAAACTAGAATTTTCTCGACACTCATGATCATCAACATCGTGGGTACGAATGTAAAACATGCGGGATAATATTTGCTACTTATCAAGCGCTAGGCGGTCATCAAGGAATTCATAAAAGGATTAAGTTCGGTGATGAGAATGATGCATGTTGGCTAACCCTAAATATCGTTGCTCCACAGTATTCGGAGTTGCATCGATGCAAGTTGTGTAAGAAAGGGTTTGGTACTGGGCAGGCGCTGGGTGGACACATGACACGTCACAGACTCGAAAAAGATTTGATTTTGGCAGCGAAAGAATGGCGATTATGGTTTTGATCACTATGATACAACTAGCTAGGGTTTGATTTACAAGACTGCGTTTGGAGGGAACTGAATTTGAATGCAACTGCTGATTAATCCATTGTGAATTTATGTTTAGTTAGTGTAAGTTTCTTTTGGAATTAGAATGTACTTTGATGACTATTAATCAATTTTTTTTAGATTTCTTCTTTGGTTTATAAATATATTTTGCAAATTAATTAGTGATTACAATATTAAAACAATAATAAAATATTAATAATGCGAATAAGCTTGATCATAATAGTATTTACTTATAACAGAATAGTAATAACAAAATCGGCTGGTGATATAACTTAATGATCTTTGTGGGAAGGTTTTGAAAACACTCAGGTCAGCTCACAAATATATATCAATACGGCTAATACTTGTTTGTTATTCATTGGTAGAGGATTTAAATAGAACACAAAGGGGCACAACATAACATAAAACCTGTTCGAGCAACGATTGTCAAACACAAAGATTAGGTGATATCAACCTTAGATCTCCTGTGATGATCACAGTGCAAACCCAACAAGTTCTTGACGAACCTAGGGTAATCAAGGTTGAGGAAGAAAGTGGGAGTATATGATCTCTGCGTTTAAGGTTTAGTGAGTGTGTGTTCAGATAAGATGATAAAAAGTGGGGGCGATAATGATTTGAACCATGTATTTATATGGCCAGTGTCAAGTATATGGAACGTTGTCCATTAATGATGATCATGGATACTTGAACAGTCTTAATCATTAATCACCCGTATATGTAACGCCTTACTAAAGCAGTCACAGACGCTGACAACTTGGACAGGCGGTGACATAGCTTGACCTTGACAGGCGCTGACATAGCTTGACCTTGACAGGCGTTGACATAGCTTGACCTTGACAGGCGCTGACATCGCTTGACCTTGACGCTTGACCTTGACGCTTGACCTTGACGCTTGACCTTGAGAGGCGCTGACATAGCTTGACTTTGACAGACGCTGACATAGCTTGACTTTGACAGGCCTAGCTTGACTTTGACAGGCGCTGTCATAGCTTGACTTTAACAGGCGCTGACATAGCTTGACTTTGACAGGCGCTGTCATGGCTTGACTTTGACAGGCGCTGACATAGCTTGACTGCCATGGACAGCTTGACAGCCTCGGACAGCTTGACAGCTGCGGACAGTTTGACAGCCTCGGACAGCTTGACAGCCGCGGACAACTTGGAGGCGTTGCCAACTTGACACGCAGTTTATGACAGCTTGACTATTTTTATCAACCTTGTTAATCATAGGGCTTGGTTCCTTACTAACCTCATCATGCCCCCGAGTTAGGATTTGCCAAAACAACGATTTGCAAGTCGTAACTATCATCACTTTTTTTTCTTTTTTTTCTTTTTATTATGGATGTTGTGTCCATGACACCTTGGTTGTGCGTATGACACTTTCTTGAGGGGCCATGGTCCCTTTGCATGTCAATGACAAAGGTAGATTTTGGTATCTTATATGTATGTTTCATATTGTGCCTGTGACACTGTGTCAATGGCACTTTTGTTGGTTAACCTTTACTTTGTTTACTCGCGAGGATTGTCACTTCCCAGTGAGAAGAGCTTATCTTTTATCAAGTAGATTAAAAGACGAATATGATTGCATGTTATTTGGCCAGACAAGGTTGTCTTTCTTGGCTTCATACATGTTGTATTGAACTATGTTCTTAGTTGTGTACGTGCGCATGCGTGTTCAAGTTGTAACATTGTACGTAATGAAAGTGCATGGTTGGCTTTAGACTGAGATGTCTATTGTGGCCTTATGCTTTTTGTATTGAATCCTTACTTCAATATTTATTTGTTTATGTAAATACCATAGAAAAATGATAAAGTGCGATAATATTGGGATACAAGATCAGACCAAATGCTATTATTGCCAGTTTCATACATGACCATGACATTCCATGTGCTTGGAAACATTTATTGAAAACATAAAGGAAAATATGACAGTAAAGACTATCGCACCTTGATAGGTCAGTTCATATTGGCTCCCTCATGTATCATGAAGACATGGCCATCAGGTGGTCCGGGGTGTTCTGTGTCTTCCCCCTTCTTTTGTCAGGCATAACTCTTCTTAGGTGGAGTTTTATTTGCTTGCTGCTTAGCGCCAGCGACAAGGTGTTCTAGCTTGCCTTCTTCCAAAGCCCGTCTGATTTCCCTTTTGAGCTCTCTACAAACATTTGTGTCGTGTCCATGGTCTTCATGGAAATCACAGTATTTATTCATGTTTTTTCGTACCTGACCTATGCTCCATCTGGGGTGGAGGTGTGAAGGTAGCGCCCACCTGCTCTGTTATCAAGATTTCTTTTGGTGTTTTGCTAAGAGCAGGCTCAGACGCATGTTTATCGTATGGGCCAAACCTCATGTTGCTCCTTTCATCTCGTCGAGTGTCGGTCCATGACCTGCCGCCTACCTCTCTTGTCAGGGAGACATATTCCTTTGACCTTAGATAGTCATATGCTCTGTTCGTGGCTTCTTTGAAAGTAACTGGAGTTCTCTTGATTAACTTTTCTTGAAGTTGTCCTGGAAGTAGGGAAAGAGTAAAGCCAGAAATTTGTTGACTCTCTGGTAACATGGCGATCTTCTGGCATTCTTGTGTGTATCGCTGGATAAAGTCACGCAACCCCTCTCCTTCTTTTTGTCGTATCAAATGAGCCTCTATATGAGTTCTATGTTGCTTCTTTTGTTGTACAAATTGAGTCACAAACCTGGCTTTTAGATCTGCGAAATCTTGAATACTCCTCTCAGGCAAGTCAGCAAACCAATCACGAGTGAAACCTTGTAATGTTCCAGGGAACATGTGGCAAGCGACTGGGTCTAACCATTTCTCCGTCATAATAGCCTGTTCAAACAGAGCAAGGTGGTCGTCTGGATCTCGAGTACCGTCGTAAGTACCAACAACAGACGGAACTTTTTGCTTATCTGGGAGTGGGAATCTGGCAACCCAGTCGCAGAACTTTGAACTAACCACTGACAAAGGCATAGTGGCTGCACGGGGTGGAACTGCTGCTGTCACTAGGGTTTGCAACACTCTGAGCATGTCGTTAGATGTGTCATGTGGTAGAGGTGTTAGTGGGGTGTGTGTGCTTGGTTTCCTTAGCCGCTCCAGGAGTTGTGACAACGGATCCACTAGCTCTACAGGCGCTGGCTGAGGCGTTGGGCGCAATGCCTCCAATAACTGTAACAACAAATATGACGAAGGAGGTGGTGGTGGGGTGGTGGTGGCTGAGTGCTCTGAGCCAACCTTCTAAGCAGTTCCACAATGGGATCCTCCTGAACCCCTTGAGTAGCAGGCTGGGAAGCAATCGAAACAGGTTGTCGAACAAGATCCGTGCCAACCTCCTGAGAGCTTGTCCCGTGGGACAAAAGAGGCTGAAATGGAGGGATGGATGTCACTGGCGGTGGTGAAGTAAACATACTTGTTCCCGCCATCCTTGTGGAAAAAAGGGGACTGGTTAAAGAGGGATACCCTCGTGTCGACCTTAGGTCGGACACTGTCCACTCAGAATCCACGTATGATTCTGGCATTGTGGTATGAACAGGTGAAGTTATCACCGCTTCTGGTGCAGTGGTCGTCACAGTAGTGGTTATTTCATTGTGAATTTATGTTTAGTTAGTGTAATTTTCTTTTGGAATTAGAATGTACTTTGATGACTATTAATTATTTTTTTTTTAGATTTCTTCTTTGGTTTATAAATATATTTTGCAAATTAATTAGTGATTACAATATTAAAACAATAATAAAATATTAATAATGCGAATAAGCTTGATCATAATAGTATTTACTTATAACAGAATAGTAATAACAAAATCGGCAGACTGGTGATATAACTTAATGATCTTTGTGGGAAGGTTTTGAAAACACTCAGGTCAGCTCACAAATATATATCAATACGGCTAATACTTGTTTGTTATTCATTGGTAGAGGATTTAAATAGAACACAAAGGGGCACAACATAACATAAAACATGTTCGAACAACGATTGTCAACCTTAGATCTCCTGTGATGATCACAGTGCAAACCCAACAAGTTCTTGACGAACCTAGGGTGATCAAGGTTGAGGAAGAAAGTGGGAGTATATGATCTCTGCGTTTAAGGTTTAGTGAGTGTGTGTTCAGATAAGATGATAAAAAGTGGGGGCGATAATGATTTGGACCATGTATTTATATGGCCAGTGTCAAGTATATGGAACGTTGTCCATTAATGATGATCATGGATACTTGAACAGTCTTAATCATTAATCACCTGTATATGTAACGCCTTACTAAAGTAGTCACAGACGCTGACAACTTGGACAGGCGGTGACATAGCTTGACCTTGACAGGCGCTGACATAGCTTGACCTTGACAGGCGCTGACATAGCTTGACCTTGACAGGCGCTGACATAGCTTGACCTTGACGCTTGACCTTGACAGGCGCTGACATAGCTTGACTTTGACAGACGCTGACATAGCTTGACTTTGACAGACCTAGCTTGACTTTGACAGGCGTTGTCATAGCTTGACTTTGACAGGCGCTGACATAGCTTGACTTTGACAGGCGCTGTCATGGCTTGAATTTGACAGGCGCTGACATAGCTTGACTGCCACGGACACCTTGACAGCCGCGGACACCTTGACAGCCTCGGACAGCTTGACAGCCGCGGACAACTTGGAGGCGTTGCCAACTTGACAGGCAGTTTATGACAGCCTGACTATTTTTATCAACGTTGTTAATCATTGGGCTTGGTTCCTTACTAACCTCATCAAAACCAAACACGACAGCGTGATGTCAAGAAACGAGAGGCAAAAAAAATTACATCCCGCACCAAAACTTGTACTTACCCGAGCAGTGAATAGAAATAAGGATATCAGAGAACAGTGTTTTGAATGTAATAACAATTGGAGGAGATATTTAAAGAAATTATCAAGACATAATATAATTATAAATTACAATATGCATAACACGGAGATAGGGTAAAGTATTAAAAGTTGGCAACTTCCCAACCCTTATTAGTTTCAGTAGGTTAAGACGAGATATATGATTCTGGTTATCAAGCCTCGATTTGAAAAATGGTGTCAATTTCAACCCATTTACTTATAGGTGTGTCAGTGGACAGCATTCCAAAATTAGAGAGTTCGTCTGTTTTCACCATCTTGTGAAGGATCAACTTTATCTTTTTCTGAAGAATGATCCTTCACGCTATCCATTGGACAAGAACCGTTGGTTGAATTCTCAATCTGGATGAAGGTATTGCTAGTGGGATCCAGTGGACAAGAACCGGAGCGCATGACATATTGCCTCGTTTAAGCTATAAAGGGTATTGATGAAACTGAGTAAATGTTCCCTTTTTAGAAGCTATTCGATAAATATCATTCCCTTTTTTGTTATCTCTTGCAAGTTTGTGGACAGAAAGGAGATTAACACAGTATTCTGAAGCAACTAACACATCCTTTAAGGTGATTTTATTTGAAATTCGTAAGTTTCCTATCTTATTTATTTTGGCCAGAGTACCATTGGGATGTCCCATAGTGAGTTTTAAGTTTGAAATGTCCACAACCTGTTCAAGGTTGTGTAGGTCAGATGTCATGTGTTGGTTGGCTCCAGAGTCAATAATCCAACCAAGGTTGTGATTTTACACTGTGTTAAAGGTAAAAACTTGTTGAAGTTTTGATTGAAGGTGATGTTAGAGTTGAAAAAGGTACATGCCATATTGGCATTGACATCTCTAGGGACAGTGTTGTCTATGAGTTTCATGAGTTTGGCTATTTGCTCATTGGAAAAAGGTGAGCTGGGGACACTTGTGGAGGTTTGCTCAGTCATGGATTGATTACTAGTAAAAGACTTTTGATAAGGTTGACTTGTTTTCTTTTTATACCCATTTGGATATCCCACAATTTCATAACATCTGTCAATAGTGTGTCCCTTTTTGTTACATTTATCACAGCTTAAATTGAGATTAGGACCTCTGATTTGACCACAAGTTTTATTCTCAAAAGTTTTAGACACAAAAGCACATGGTTGAGTTTTAGGTTTAGAGGAGGTTCCTCTGTGGGATTCTTCTCTAGAAATGATAGAGAATGCAGTTTTGATGTTGGGTAGAGGATCTCTAGTTAGAATGTTACTTCTAATGGATGAATAGGTATCATCTAACCCCATCAAAAACTACATGAGTTATAAAAGTTGGTTGTGATTTCAAAAGTCTTTAGAGGCATGACAGGTGCAAGTGGGGAGTTTGACTAATGCATCAAATTGTTTCCAAAGTGAATTCAGTTTGTGATAATATTCAGAAATGGTGGAACCATTTTGAGATAGTGAGTTAATTTTATGATGCAGATTAAAAATGACAGACCCATCAACCTTATCATAAGTTTCTTTAAGTTCCTGCCAAACAATAGTAGCATTTTTTGAAAAAATTTGACCCAAGTAAACCTCTTCAATGACAGACCCAAGTACCCAAGAAAGGACAACAGAATTACACCTATCCCGTTGTCTGCCCAACACAATATCATCCAAGTTTTTTTCACAAGATCCATCAATAAACCCAATTTTGTTTTTAGTTTCTAAGGCCAGGATCATGGCACAACTCCAGACATTATAGTTTTATGTCCCTTTAAGTTTAAGATTAATAATGGAGTGTGTGCTGGTGTCACTAGCATGTAAGAAAAGAGGGTCACCAAAGTCAAGGTCACTGACTTGAGTGACTTTTTTCCCACCAGTAGCAGGGTTTCAGACATAATGGTAGCAACAGATAGTCACAAAAGAGATGCAAATGCAAATGTACTTAGAAGGCAATCCTGGTCAGGGACAGGTTTTGGAACAGTCAAGTTGTCCAATTCAAGTCTTAACCAAGGACCTTATCTAGGACAGGTTTCCCCAAATGACAAAGCCCCTACTGAAATTAGGCCAGGAAGTCTCCTAATTCAGTAGTGCACAGTAGATAAACACCAAACAATAATCAACACAGATTGATAGAGAACAGAATTGCGCAAGAAGAGAGTAACACACAATCAAACAAGTGCAATTAGGATCCAAGGCAGTTGATCTCTGTCCGACACAGAAACGCCCTAGAGAAGGAACTTGCCACAAATCAATGGTGAGAAAGATGACTTACAGTGTTTGCTTGA
The DNA here is from genome assembly GCA_910822075.1 of Senecio squalidus. Lineage (NCBI taxonomy): Eukaryota > Viridiplantae > Streptophyta > Magnoliopsida > Asterales > Asteraceae > Senecio > Senecio squalidus. The sequence goes on from CAJVGC010000432.1 coordinate 52,380,464, forward strand.
GAAGACTATAATTACCGGTTAATCTTGAGAGCGCAGCGGAGATGAATTTTTGCTCAGTAGTAACACAACACAGGTTAACCACGATCAGGGGGAATATGAAACCCTAATTGATTTTTCAATGTGGTTTTTCTTTTTGAAATTAGTGTTTTCAATTTTAGGGTTTTTTCAAATCGAGGAAAGAAGCCCTAAATTATTTCAGTGATTAATTTAGGGAAGATATAGGGAAACCCTAATTTGATTTTTTTTCTCAATCGATTTTGACAGAAACTTAAAAAACCCTAAATCGGTTCAGCAATCAATTTATTTGATGTGAGATCGATTAGGTTATAGTAACGAGAGTCGTAGCTCTGGTACCATGTAAAGTGGTATAGAGATTGCAAACACAAACAGATTCAATGTTTATTAGGGCTTATAGCCAAATGATTACAAAGACTCAAATGATTAAGAAAATGAGAGCAATCACCGATTTCAATACTTAAATGATTGAATTGACTAATAAGCAATTCAATCTTACAAAACACCAAATTTGGGTAATATGAACAAAGCAGATTTTCACACACACAATAATAAGAATCAACACTTTGATGATGTAAAATGGCAAAAGACCCGTAGGTTTATACTAGTTTCCAAGAATCCAGTTGTGCCCCTCTGGCTTCTATTTTCGGCAACTCAAGCCCTCCAACTGTGACTTAGTTGTATTACACGAATAGTCCTTGTATTTTGGGAAAGCTAGTAATGGCACATTATTAACCAAATCAAATTAGATAAATACAAACAAGGTAAAGATTAGAGAAAACAATGTAAAGATTGTTGATTTTAACAAAAAGAAGACGGAAGCTCAGCAAAGGACGAAAACCAAAGAAAAACCAAAGCTACCTGTTGTTCATGCCCGCCTGGGCCAAAACTGCCGAAGGAAAACACCCGCCCGGGATTGAACCGCTCGGGCTCATTTATGTTGAAACATGTACCGGCCTGGACCCCTTTAAATACCGGTTTTCGCTTTGTTTTTGTTGCTGCACGTTTTATCAAAATAAAATAGCAGTTTTACACATCTCACACACCAAGAAAAATAATACCTTGGAGAAGCTAGAAACATTGGATCATTGTTGTTTATCACTTTTCAAAAGAATTAAACGTTTGTATTTGATTTCTATCATTATGTCTTGTGTTTTTTTTCAACCGAGTGTTCGAAAGGAAAAGTTATTTTTTTTAAATTAAAGAAATAAAACGCGTGTTATCGTAGTTATTTTTTTACAAGGAAAAAATTACCGTTATATACTTATAACTAAGGATACCCTTAATCAGTTAAATGGGTAACCCTGGATTACTTGCAACGCAAGGTTTAATTAGTTTCCTTATTCAAATACTATTCGATCTCCGGTTTCCATATAACTCACAGATACTTATCTTAATCACGTTATAAATACAGCTCGATCGTTTCGCTTCTTTTATTACTTTACTTCTTTACCCTCCTAACACACACAACACACCAAGAAATCGATTGCAGCCATGAGTTTAGAGATGAAGAAAACCAACAAAAGACCACGAGAAAACTCGACTTTTCTCGACACTCATGATCATCTACATCGTGGGTACGAATGTAAAACATGCGGGAAAATATTTACTACTTATCAAGCACTAGGCGGTCATCAAGGAATTCATAGACTCGAAAAAGATTTGATTTCGTCGTTGGAGAGAAGTGGGCGGAAACTGGCGGCGCAGGAGATTGTAAAGAACAATTTGATAATAACAGATGCACAACCGTTACGGATGATGAAGGCAGCGGAGTTTGAACAATATTGTAACCGGAAACAAGAGTTGATTTTGGCAGCGAAAGAATGGTGATTATGGTTTTGATCACTATGATACAACTAGCTAGAGTTTGATTTACAAGACTGTGTTTGGAGGGAACTGAATTTGAATGCAACTGCTAATTAATCCATTGTGAATTTATGTTTAGTTTGTAGATTTATATTTTGGAATTAGAATTTAGTTAACTGTCAATTATCTTAATCATATGCTTTATTTGATTTTTGTATAATTTCTTGTTTTGTTTATTGATAAATATATGCAAATTAGCAATCCCGATAACGATAATAGGACTAATAAAAGGGTAGATTAATTGACGATACAAAAATAAGTAACAAATATAACTTAATGTTCTTGTGGGTAAGTTTTGACAATACTCAGGTCAGCTCACAAAAATAAATCTATACATCTTTGTTGTACATTGTAGATGATTAAAATAGAACACAAACGGGTACAACATAATATAACAAACCAAACACGACAGCATGATTTAAAGAAACGAGAGGCAAAAATAATTACATCCCACACCAAAACTTATATTTACATGAGCAATGAAAAGATATAAATGTATCATAGAACAGTGTTGATATGAAGCGCTTTGAGCAGCGAAGTTGCCATCTGTTTCACTAGAACCTGACCGCCGGAGCTTTGACCATCTCTTCGCTCTTCGATTAAATTTTGAAGTTTTTGAGGCAGGTCGTTTTCTACGATTAGTTGTTTTGGGCGTGGGTGATGTTCATATACAGCCTTTAAAACATACCCAAAATAATATGATTAATGATACAGAACGCATAACACAGGAGATAGAGTAAAGATACAAACAGTAGTAATTTACCAACCTTTATAAGTTTAAGCAGATTGAGACGAGCTATAGCATCCTGGTGATCAAGTCTCGATATGAGCAATGGTGTCAACCCATTAACAGCTAACGTTGTATTGATTCGAGATGATTTCCTGCAACAAGAGATCGTGGCACTTAAGATACATATACGATACACAGAAGCAACTTATTCATAAAAACCAATTGTTTACAACTTCGACCCATTTACTTATTAATGGGACAATGGGGCAATTCAGGTTATGTTTATAGCCAAATGGGTCATGTCAACACATCACCCATCTATAATTTATAGCCAAATGTTTTTGACATGTGTTCGTTTATTCCCCTTCTGACGAGTAACCCAACCTTCCCATTTTGTAACTTCTAGTAAAAACCTAAGCATATCGTGCTTATTACTTTACTTCGTGAAAAATAGATGGCATGAAACATGTCACAACTAAGGTCGTACATATTAATAGTTCCACTTCCTGGTGTATAATTAGGGAGAGGTAATAAGGAAAATTGGATGAGAAAGTGTACAAATAAAACTAACGCAAATTTCCACATTAAACACATTCATAAGCAAGCCAAAGAAGGAGAAGGAAACATACGTTATAATCTTCAAAAACGGCTCTAGTATGTGCAAGAAAAACTGTTCGGGACAGCATTGGAAAAATTTGACCAACTTCTGAACCGCATCCTTTTTTAATAAAGCTTGCTCCACTTTCTTGTTATCATTGTCATGTGCCAAACAAACAGCAATCGAATCTAAAGCTGTCACAGACCAAAGTTGGTCTTCAAGTAAACTCAAGTATACATCCATCCCACCATGAGCTCTTAATTGTTCCCTTGAATTACGTGATGCATGTGCCATATCACATAAGAGAGGTAATGCGTATTGTCTCAGCGGAGAATCTGACATGATAAAACGCATTAAATGTGGAATGATTCCATTTTCTGCTGCTTGTTCTTGTCTCCTCTTATTAATCTTGCATAGGTTGAATAGTGCATTGAGGACCTTCAATGAACAATAAATACTCAAAACGTGTCAATAATTAAACTAATAATATAATTTTGCTATTAATTTAGTGGGAAAGGTAAATCGTATATTTAGACATCCTTATGACCATAGAAGAAAAAATAAAAGGCCACCTTCAGAACTTGCAATTGCAATGATAAGTTTTTAATGTTTAGGTCAGCCGATTCTGCTTCTAACTATCTGATTCTACTTAAGTTGTTAACCTAAGTTGGGAGTTTAACTCCCCTTTCAATAGGTCACTCCTTATTCTCAGAAAAAATGTCTTTTTTTTATCATTAATCTGTTAATTCGTTAAATAATCAGAAATTCCCAAATTCTCAAAAATCTGATTATTTGACAACTTTAAGTTCAAACTGTAGAAGCAAAACCATACATCAAACACTCTCCTACCGCTCATTTTATTATCGCATTCTGATTATTTAATATCAAATGATCACTTTTAAAACACATCCAAACAACCCCTTCATGACCATATGTATTATGCTTGGGCCCTCCTTCAAAATATAATGATATTCTAATAACCACCAAAATGTTTCACTCACCTCGTGATGAATTTGAGACACAAGAGGGCCATCTTTAAGGTCAAGATTAGGAATAAGATGCTTGATGGCGTCAGCTCTTTGCAAATGCTCCAAGCAGTGTGGATCAGTCGACAAATAATTGATGCATTTTAACAACTGCAATCCAAAATAAGAATACAAAAGGTCAATAATCAAAAACAGAAAGTCAAGCAAACTCGAATATGAACTGAATTCCACACCTTCAACAATATAGGGGGTTCAATTTTATTAAACATCTGAAAGAGTCGGCTAAGCAAACTCTGGCTACACATGTAGGACTTCACGGTTGAGTCTGCACCAGCAAACTCAAGTAAAAGATCCGCAACTTTTTCCAGATATTCCCGAGCCACATCAGCGTTCCATGGTGATACCATGTGTGACAGGAGTCCTGATGACGTGGCACTCCCTGGTCTGGCATTAAGAACTCCAGAACCCGAAAGTACTCCTGATGCTGTCTGAGACGCAATTCCCGATGTGGAAGCCCCTCCTTCATTAGATGCCACCACACCAGCTTTCTTATTGGCTATTTTATGTGGAGTCCTAGTCATCACCTCAGTGTTAGCATTTTCTCTTCCACGACTAGAAGCCTCTGTGCAATCAGAAATGAAACCATAAAATCAGAATAGTAACATCTAAAAAAAGATACACTGGTAAGGTAGCAATTCCGAACCATTTGCTTATTAATAGGTCAACTTGGGTTGTGTTTTATCTCAGGCGGGCCAAATGGATCAAACAAATAAAATACTAGCTAGAAGGGAAACGGTTCCCAAGTCCACCCAAAGTTTAAATGCATGCAGCCCCCTGATTTAAATGTTATTGTAATAATATTTTAACCATGATTAACTCATTACTTATTTATAAGAATCTAAAAAATGCGTAAAAAGTGTTTGCAGGCCAACCCATGCTGTCACGTTCTGACCCGTTCTAAAAAGTACCCCTTATGCCCAGTTACCCAATCTGTTCATCTTGCCATCTCTATGAATTAAGTTAATGTGCCATAACACAGGGGGGGAATCAATCAGAAGAACAAGAGTTTATGGTATTTTAAAAGAGATGACGATACTTACCGGCAAATTCAGCCATCAAGAAATCGAGCCCGTTGGTCTTCTTCTCATTAGACGAATGCAAGAGAGGCAGTATACTTTCATGTTTTTCCAAGCCAGTAAGATGGCGTACATACTCGAGCTGCCCCGAAAAATGTCGCGAAGGGGGTTCCTTATCCAGCAAACTTAAAGAGGCCGCACGTTTTCTTGCTGAATTGTTGCATGATACCCATTTGATGCAGAGTCCATTGATTTTCTAGGCCTGTCAGTGGACAGCCTTCCAAAATTGGAAAGTCGTCTATTTTCTCCATCTTGTGAAGGATCAACTTTATCTCTCTCTGAAGAATGATCCTTCACTCTGTCCATTGATGTAGAATCTGGGGATCTTGAAGGAACTGGAACTTCAGCACCAGTGTTGTTCGATTGATGTTTATCAATATCTACTGTAAAGAATCTTGAATCAGGCGAGTGAGAAGATGAAAGTCTAGAAGATTCTTGAGGTCCATGTGTAAAATGATGATCTGGTACAGCATGTTTGATTTTAAGGTGATCAGGATAATCCAAACCATTTGATGAATTCTCAATCTGTATGAAGGTATTACTAGTGGGATCTAGGGGGCCAGAGCGGGACCGTGTGGCTAAACCGTCCATTGAAAACCCACCCTCCACCAGATATGGAAGCGAGTCTTGTCGCTTCGTTTAAACTATAAAGGGTATTAATGAGCCTGAGTAGTATTCCATTTTTTGCAGCTATTCGACAAAAATCATTCCTAAGGGTTGATCTTTGAAGCTTAAATACCTGCCACATGCCATCAATGGCTAGGTGGACCATATCCCTGGAATTTAAAAACAAAAACTTATTAGCAGATTTTGATTAAAATCTACGACAGATTGATATTAATGACATCTAATGCATGTACAGAATATGAGTATGCATATTAGTACAAATTCCTATGAACGGAATTAAAGATAATTTAATGGATTTACCAGTATTAGATGAAAGGAATAAATTAAAAGGAGCAAAAAACTAAAAGGGAAAGAGGACAAAATGTCAAAAGTCGTCCAAAGGGTACTTTTGATGCATAAAGATTCTTTAATCACTTTATTTAAAAATTACATCATTACTGAAGTAACATATTTTTGTAATCATATTTCACACACCGACTATGTATAAAATCTTTGACTGGACAGCCCAACCCGACCCTTACCAAAAGCAACCTGTTTTGACTGGACAACAATCCCCTTTTTGCCACCTCTGGTTAACCTAGACTTGGAAGTCTTGTACGAATAATTCTGGGTTTGCTCGATATACACACATACAACCATTACATAATCGTTCAAGTTCTCTCTATGTAATAACAATTGCTTTGGTATGAGAGTTTATACACAAAATAAAAACCTGTATTTTGCATAATCAGCCTCAAGAAATCCTACTAAAACAGGTATTCCGCGGCAAGCTATAAACATTTGCAACGTCAATGAGCTGAAACAAAAAAGACTCCACCTCAATCCATAATCTTTGGATATTTAACCACAACATTAAGGGAGCTTAGTTTGGAACACAAAATAAAAATAATAATAATAATAATATACCTCGACTGGCAAAGTTGCTGCAAAAAGTAGGCTGCTTCCATACGGACCTCTCTTGTTCTATCAGGCACAGCAAAGCCCATAACAGCAGGGACCTGCAGAAGTTTCTCAATAATTAGAGCAATTAAAGTAAAAAAGGGTCAAAATGGGCTAGTTTTTTAAAGGACCAAAAGGATCAGATCAAACTGACCGGAACAACTGTTTGCTCACTTTATTCTTTTAAGATTAATCGGTGTCAAAAATAAATTGTTTTATTTTAAAAATAAACTGATTTCCTGCGTAAAAGGGTTTAGGAGATTTTAAGTATTAAGAATAAACTTTGGGAAACTTTCGACAAGTTTGACTCTTTTCCTTTTATGCTATATTTTTTTATTACCCCGATAGAGATGAAACGCGGCATCTCTGTGTTCGACTATTACAATAAATAAATAATTTAACCATGTAACCTACGACAGTAAAAGGATACACACTACTTACAAGGCCAACAAGACAAGCATTTTCCTGGAAGTCGGTGTTATCCTTAATAATTTGATTCAAAAGATGAAGCACGGAGCATATAACCTGCACCTAAAGGATGGCAGTAGCATACATTACTATATATCTAATTAATATGAAAGCTAGAAATATATATGTAGCAGATCACTTTGATATGCCATACCCGTGTCCTAGGAACCTCAAGCAATTCTAGAAGAGGAAGCAAGCCATGTTGAGTCATAAATACCAGTTTCTGCTCAGGGCGGGTGTTTGAAAGAAAACCGTTAACTTGTGACAGGAGGACACGATCACGTCTTCTGGTTCCTCTGGTCTCAAATGTGAAACTAGTTTGCCAAATTCAACAGCCTGTATATTGATCTAAGAATTTAGTATGTTTATACAATATAGCCACCAAAAAGAATATGTACATACATAGCAAATGTTTTCAACAGTGGAAGAAAAAACTTTGAAGAAAAGTGATTTCTCAGTGCCTACAAAACTAACCCTTAAAGGTAAAAACGTATTAGGTTTTAAAATAGTTTATACAGTATAGCCACCAAAAAGAATATGTACATACATAGCAAATGTTTTCACCAGTGGAAGATAAAACATTAAAAAAAAGTGATTTCTCAGTGCCTACAAACCTAGTTAAGAAATACTAACAGAATAAATAGTACTATGTTAGTATTAGGTTTTAAAATAGTTTATATTTGTTATTATTGTACTTCGAAATCAATGTTTATCTATGAAAACTTATTTACATATTATATTGAATATTTAGACAAATTTATTTCTCAAATAAATAGAACAGTTTAATATTTTGAGAAGCAAAATAGACTATCACACACATTCCGCCATCTATATAGGTTCACAAAACATATATTCTCAATGATTCTGACATCTAGCTGGTTTCACTATTCAGACGTTAATCAACAGGCCCTAAAGAGAGTACCTGAAGGTGGAAAAGATTGTCTGCAGGTAGTTTATCATCAAATCCCTGATAAACAAAGGAAACAAGAAAAGTCAAAGTCTTATAGTAAAAGAGTCAACAACATTAAGATATTATCAAGCTTACCAGACCATCGATACCAATCACATCCTCCTTTAAAACACCCATCATCAAATGAAGTATATCTCCCCCATTAGACTGTCCCGGTTCATTCTCCATTTGTTTTTGAGCAATTGTAGCTCTCAACTGTGTTGCTAAGTCACCTTTTCCACCATCAGTAGCAAATGTGTTACCTTGATTTATATGTGAAGAGGAAGCAGAGGTTGAGGCTTCAGCTGGCCGATCGTCCAGATTTTTATTATCTATTGGCTGAAATAAGTCATCTAATGAAGCATCGCCAGGTGTATCACTAAATTTACTCAGCTCATTTCCTCCAACCATTTTTGACATCTTCCCACCCTATATGCATAAAGATGGGGAAAAAAACTTACATAGATTCTAAAATTTAGAACTTCTCATAAGAGGATAATTTATTTAAGACAATAATGCAATATACCTTTTGAGAACTGTAATCATGGCCTTTGCGTCCAGAATTATGTAAATTGTTATCAGTAGCAACAGAACTTCCATTCTCTTTGACTTTCCTATCTACTGTGTTTTTTGACTTTGACTCTGAAGATCCAAATTCACCATTTGTAATCCCTACCTCGGTGGCATTTAATTCCAATGTCTCATGGACCTCTGTTTGATTGTCTGCTGCATCATTAGCAGATGAAGATTTCAATGATGATTTCTGAATAGTTAAGGTAGCAACTTGGTCGGCTGACACGTCATCTTCAGATACATCTGTTTTTTCCTCAATAGCTGAATCATTTTCTTCATAAGACTTCCCAGCAAGAGTAGCCTCAGCTAATAGCAACTCTGTTTTAGTCTCCTGTATTTGGAAATATCGATTAGTAAAAAGAAACCAAGTAATTAGATTGCCAGGAGTCAGCCTCTGGAAATCTTGTACAAATTAATTCCAATTACAAGGAAATACTTTGACTTTCTCTCCTTGGAGGCTCTCAACAGTGCTTAAGTCGTCCGCATTTGAAGTTTTTCCACCCACTGAACCATCATCTCCTATATCTCTGAAAAAAGATGGGCTCTTCAGTACTTAAGAATTTTGATCAAGAGGCAATATAAACAAATGAAGGCGCAAAATAAGGGATCGAGCATAGTAAACATGAGACAAATTCAAAACATCAATACTCTGACAAAAATAAAGAAACAGACCGAGGGTTTACAGCAACTACCTCAATGTCCCACTATGACGGAGTGAAGACTGCAATACAACACGCCTCGAATTTTGTATCCACGGATGAGAAAGCAGTGTTTTTGCATCTGGTCTCAGCCTAGCATCCTGAAACATGAAGTTGAATGTTATGTAAAGAATATATAACTTCTTAGTAGAGGTGGCAATTTAAACCCATTTACTTATGAATAAAGTATCCTAAATCCTTTTTTCAAATGTAGATTATTATTAAATAAATATAAAAATAATGTAGAATATATAACTTCTAGCCATATTCACACACTAATTATATATAAATAAATTAGATTCTTTGGACAAAGTGTTTCAGGCCAACACGATTTGACCAGTTTAAGAAATACACATTTTGACCCGAACCCATTTGAGCCGTTACTCAACCTGTAAGACCCACCCATTTTACGACTTCTACTTATGATAAGAGACAATTTCTCGAAGGTACAGGAATAAGATCTCATTTGCTCCCTAAAACATAAAGCATTGCAAACACAAAGAAAAAGTAAAATGGGGAACATTAAAAACAGAGAGATTGTATTTTACCATACCTTTTTAAAGCACTGGCGCAGAAAATCTGTGATGCCGGGTGACAAGCTATCTGGAATAGGAGGATTCTCATCCTGAAGAACCAATCTAGGAGATTCAGTAAGTGGAGTCATTGTAGTACTTTGAACATTGACAAGAAGTTACGTTGGTTTTTGGTTTCATTACAACAAACAAAATAAAAATCATTGCAGTAAAAAACCAACGCAGCAGGTTCAAAAAGAAGTGAAAACTTATAAACATTATGTGTTAAACAAATGATAAAAGCATAAAAGAAAAACCACCTGAACGATCCTAAAGAGAGCCGGCATGGGTTGAAGATCATAGTATGGAGGTACACAAGTAAGTAGCTCAATCACAGTACAACCAACACTCCATATATCAGATGCAGCGCAAACCCCGGACATTTCAATCACCTGGAAAAGACCTTGTAGTCAGATATAAATGTAAACACTAGATATGAAATTTAAGTTTCTCGTTAATAATTTAACATATAAAAAACTACCTCGGGAGCCATCCAGTAAGGTGTGCCAACAACTGAATGGGTATTCACATCAGCCTCAGTTAGCTTCGTGGCAACCCCAAAATCTGCCAATTTAACAAGACCCTGAAAAATATAGTGGACATCGCTGTAAGATAAACACTAGACAGAACTAAATAATGCAAACCCAACTGGTGATATATGTACCTCTTTAGTAGTCAAGATATTTGCACCTTTAATATCCCGATGAATGACACCCTGTTCATGTAAATAAACCAAGCCTTCCAAAACCTGCCAGTTTGAGAAAGTCAGAAATTCCAGATTTGACCCAGGTCAAGTCAGTCAAATCAGTAACAAACCTGAGCTATATAAACAGCCACCAATGATTCGGGAAATGGCCCAAATTTGTTCGGTTTAATAATGTTTGCAAGAGAGCCATTCTCCACATACCTAAGGTTAAAAGGAGCACCACCATAAAAACAATGGTCAAAACGGATACCACTGATACACATATTAAAATTTTAAAACCTAGCATACTTACTCGAGAATTATATGAAGATGGGTCTTTGTCTTTAGAGATCCAAGATATTTAACTATATTTTTGTGGTTCAAATTCTGCATTATAAAAAAATGCATCTTGTCAGATGAAGATCCAAACCAAAAGATAATCTGAGTGCCTATGAATGCTTGCACTTGACCAGAAAAATGTATATTATAACTTATACGGTTTAAGATTCATCTAGAATTTCCATGTATAGTTTACAAAGAAGTCGGAACAAGAGGGTTACCTTAAGCAAGTCAATCTCTTGCTGAGAAGTTACCAAGTACAAGCGATTCCCAATGTGTCCATATAGAAAGCGACAAAGGTGTTAATACAATATAAAATAGTTGCTTATAAACATGCTAACTAACTATAGGACAATCTTTGATAAATCGTTACAAACACGTTAGAGATGATGAGAAACATCTCCTTACAGCATGTTTAAAAAAAAGTTCACGAAGTTTTAGAACAGACTGAAGAAGAAAACCATGTGAGTAACAAAAAAGAGACAACGACCCCGTAATAATTGCTACCGACAAGATGCCTTAAATTTAAAAAGACAAAACCGGTTGTTTCTTGTTACTTTTTTTCCTAACATTCTCGAAAAAAATCTTACACAATAAAGGGCAATATTTGATGCAATTAATTACACAAGTAAACAAAGTAAAATTATAGCTATAACAATGTTCTGACTCTTGGCTGTAAGATTCGTATAGAGCTTTGAATGGAGGACAAACATAGCAAAACAATAATAGAGGATAAACATATAAGAAGAAGTAAACAACCGAAACGGGGAATATAAATAACAAAGTCAAGAAATTGATCTTTTTTTACTAAATTATTATAGACAGATAAGAAAACATTAGAAACGATTAAATCATACCATAATAATGTTAAGGTCCTCCTGAGCAATATTCTCCAAAGAAACTTGTTTTATTGCAACAAAATCTCCATTCTCCAAGTCCAAACCCTTGTATACTCGACCATATGCTCCTTTCCCGATCTCATCTCCAAGCATCTATCAAAGTCCCAACAAAAAGCACAAGCAATATCAATATGAATACATAAATATTCCCAACGGGAAGTCTAAACGGAAAAAGTGTATATTTTTCAAATTAAGGGATATACCAAAAGTTTCAATAACAAATCCAGTATTTTCCAAATTAAAAGTCAACGTGGACTTGTAACAGATTAAACGTCAGCTTTGAAATGTGGCTTTTGTAATAAAGCTAATTCACAGAACCAAATTACTTTCATAATTTCTAAATCTTGGAAGTACCGATTACGTGGCATCTACAGTTATTGGGTGATTGGGATGACATAATTATGATAGTGAACACCTTACACACTAACATTCAAAATATCCAAACCCCTAATCCTGCACACGTTTACTAATACTGTCCAACCTCATTATACAAAAAAAGAGAAAAAATACCACATAATCCACCTATAAGATCTGAAGCTACATTTTCCACACTGAATGCCAAACAATACAACAAAAGAACTAACTACATTAATCACTTTGTCATCTAAAACACGTGCTCTCTCGGTTTCGAATAAAATCTCAACCTTATTAAGTTCAATATTTGACCTAAAAAGTCAAAACAACACCTTCAAACAAAATGATGAAAAAATCTTACATATTTATTATCTAAAGTTTTGGACTTATGAAAGGCGGTATTCGCCGCTTGCCGCGACATCTTTAATCTCTCTCTCCCTTACTTGTCTGTTCAAAATTCAGTAATGGGGAGGGTTTTCAAAACCCTAGAAGACAAATTCCGTCATTATTGTTTGATTAAAGTGAAATTAAGCTTGGATTGATGAAATTGGTGGCAATTGAAGATGGAATTGACCGGTGGAAGTGATCGGAATGAGAATCTCCGGCGAATTAACGGAAAATGGAAGAAGGGGGAGAGAGTTGGGTTGGTAATTGGTTGTCAAGATGTCTGTGTCAAGCCTAATATTGTTGTCTTTCAGGAGATTATGGATTTCGTACCTTGTCTTTTAACTTAGTCACACTTTTTACCCTCTACAACATATATGTTTGTTTATTCTCGGTTTTCGGATTTTATTATTGAAGACGATATGGATTTCTTCGAGATCGTTAACCTATTGGCTCAAGAGACGTTGTCGTAGGCGCGAGCACTAAACCGATGGATTAATTGATGTTTAGTGAAAATCTTATCGGTAGAGTAGGGATTAGGAATTAATCGATGGATTAATGAGATTTTTACAACATTGGCTAAAATAAATGTTCATCTTATATTTTAGCCAATCAAAAGAAATTTTAGTAAATACATAGGATATCTTATTGGTAAACAATGTTATGATTACAAATGTTTCAAAATTATTTTTATTTTAAGAATAGTTATTTAAATTAGGACGTAGGGAGTATATTTTAGTTATTGATGAATACTTTCTTTATTCTCAGTTTTTGAATTTTACATTATTTTTTTCATTTCGACTAATTGTAAAAATTATAATCAACATATAATTATATAAAATTTTATAGTTCTTTAAATAATTAGGTCGTAAATTTTCCTCCTTTTCGTTTATTCTTCTATATACACCATTTACATGTTCTTTATCTTGATAATCACCACCCATATTGCTAAGCAAGCATTCAAGAGGATCTTACAAATGATTTTGCTAGTAGTAGAGAACATATGGATTGAAATTTGACCCTATCTAATGTATACATTTTTCTCTTAGGGTCAAAAATTGTCATTTTATAATCGTAAAGGATTAAATTTTGTAATTCACCAAATATTTTTCCATGATTATCAATTGACAATCTAAAAATTGAACATGAAGTCGTTCTTTAGAATAATAATTAAATAGAAGTAAATAAATGAAACGAAATTCTTAAAAAGCAATGTAAAACAGTTCATAAGCTTTTAATTCAATACTTTAAATTAGTTACTAGGAATAACGGGGTGTTTGTTATAGCTTATAGAAGGGGCTTATTAGCTTATTAGCTTATGTAAGATAGATAAGCCCATTTTAAGTGTTTGTTTGAGCTTATTAGCTTAGGCTTATGAGCTTATGTAAGGGGTTTTTCATAAGCTCCTTTTGTGTGGCTTATGGGCTTATCAAACATTTTTACCTTGTCATAAGCTAATAAGCTCATAAGCTACTCCAAACACTTCATAAAAATTTAAAAGCTTATATTTCATAAGCCATAAGCTACTTATAAAACATAAGCCTAAGCCTAAAAAATAAGCTTACACAAACACCCCCTAAAATATAAAGATTTTCTTGGCATTATTGGTCACAAAACGTTTGAAGTGTTGTGAAAGAGAAAGAAAAAAAATACTAATGAATATTTGAGACACTTTTAGTCATATTGAAATAATGTTTACACAAAAAAATATGTATGCTTTATCAAATAAAATTATTGACATCTTTAATAACAATTTAACGAACAAACATTACGTTTTATACGACATTATTTCCTTAATGAATGAAATCAACAAGATAAACTTAAGAATAATTTTCGCTAAGGCGATTACCAGTGAAATAAAATGGACTGTGTTTCGTCGGCTTCTTGGACTACTTTTGACAACTTAATGAATACGAGACATGATAGAGTAGGAGCCTTGAAGGTTCATCTCTTTCGTGTATTAAAATGACAAATCATACAAGATTAGATGATTTTCAAAGTTCGAAAGCCCACATTGGCCTTTACCGTGACCATTTTTTATAAAATATAACAAAAGTTACTAAATTTTAGCATATAATTTGTTTATAGATATTAGTTTATTTAGTATAGAAATATAAAAATAGAATCTTCTTAGAAACAATTACATATACAAAGTACTACAAATATTAGTCAATATATGTATAAACGAACATTGTGTCATACAACGATTCATCACATATATGATTGTAACGTGTTTCAGAAAACTTAAATGTCATTTTCATGTTTTCTCTTATCCCAAATTTTTCACTTAACCGTCTATTAGGTGACTTGTCATGAGCTCGTGATCACTTAATTAGTGTAACCCATTTTGTTAAAGACTTATTTCTTGGGTAAATACTTAATTTTATAAGTCAGTAAAATGTTTCAACATAATCAAACATGTGGTAATCGTGTAATGAATGTAATGTAATCCAAAGCACAACTAGTTTGTCATTATGGGGTAAATAAACATGATATCAGAAAAATTAGTTTAAGATATCTGTCTTGTATAATTTTTTGGATGTGTGCATAATTTGTTGCATTTATCTTATTTATGGACATTTTGTAAACAACATATAAATGTTTGTTCAAATGTTATTTTGATTTATCCAAACTTTTAACTAAAAAAACCCGCACATTAACAACTTTCGGACACCTAAAAATGGTGCATCTATATTCATCACTACCATTATGTATTTAGCACGCCACTCATTCGAGTTGTGTTTTCAGCATTATCATGAAATACACAATATAGAGAATCACTGGGGCATTTAAGAATGAATAACAACTTATTTATGCATTGCAATTTGTTGCAAACATCGATTTCACAATGCTCAGTGGTTTGGCTTGATGTTTGCCATTTGTTCAGAAAATGACGCTTCATAAAAAGTAAAACAGTGAAGATCTAAAGGAAGATTATAAACAAATATAAAGTTATGTTTTATTTGTTTGGAAACTATAGTTTATACATGAATTTTTCTTTGATCGAATATAAATTACATGAATTAGCTATTAAAAATAAAAAAATCAACCAAAAGTCAAAGTTTAGTGAAATTGACCCTTAGGAACCGATTTGATCATATCACATGAATAACATGAAACTTAAACACACATTCATATAGTTACTCAAGTGATTATCAAAATACATCTGGAGTAGCCACAAATTTGTATGCTTTCAAACCAAAGATATGTGGTTCGATCTTTGCTATGAACAATTTTTTAAAATTTTCGTATTTTCTATTTAATTTTTTTTCTTTCACCACTATTGTTAAATTCATTTTCTTGAACGATTATTTTTATTATTAACACTACTACAAGTCCTATAATTGTTATCATTATTATTTTTAGTAATATTAGTATTAATATTATTTTTGTGCTCGGCGGTTACATAAAAATCTTCTATCTTCTATACTGATAAAAATGTACCATAATATTTAGATTTTTCACTTGTCCAACTTACCTGTTTGCCACGTGTTTTCCACTATCAATTGATTTTTCTTTTTTCTTTTCCTTTTCTACCTTTTGAAATTGATTAAGCAATTTTTAGAGAATTAATTAGTTAAAGTAACAATAATTAATATAATTTACCCTTTATTTGCATTAATCAATTTTGTTATACATTTAATTTAAGTCATAAAAGTTATTTACATCTATTAATTTTTCTTTTTCTTTTTTATTTTCATCATTTGAAAATCATTAATTAATCCTTAAGAAATTAATAAATTAGAATAACAACAATTAATGATTTGCATTAATCAATTTTATTATATATTTAGTTTCAGTCATAGAAGTTATTTCCATCAACTATTTCTTAATTATTTGTAAATTACGAATGTCAAAGAAGTACATTCATTAGAAGAAATACTACCCTACTTTAATGGTCATTTACCATGATTTGGTTAATGCGGAATCTTTCTTTTCAAAATTTGATTATTGAAGTTCGTCGATTCAATTATGCATAGTGATGATTTATACAAATTTTATTTATAAAAACAAGGTGTAATCCATTATGTTTAAATTTTTAACTTTGTATCGGTGATTATGAAAATTTAGGAAGTGATGTTTTATTAATATATAAGAAAATAATACATTTAATAAACTTTTAATACAACTTATTGGACTTTCAATAACATATTTCTTGATTTTCCTTTTGTAATACTATTTACATTAACATTTGGAGCGGAAATGTTGAAATTATACATAGTTATTTATATAAGAGAACCGGTGTATTGCACGGGATATAATCTAGTAAGCTAATATAGCATTTATTCATTTAAAATAGGAACCAAATAAGATGTTTATTTTTTTACACTTATTTCTTTCTAATATAAGCTAAGATGCACTTTTATCTAATATGTTAAAATATTTTAAACTGTTTAAAATATGCAATAAGCTATAAACATCTGGAATATACAATCCTAAACTCCATCTTACTTAGTTTATTTGCAAATATATTTATAAATTTCAAAGACTAAGTATATAGTCCCTAATTTAAATTACCTCAAACTTAAAAAGGGAAACAAAAACTAGATTCTGACGCTATAATCAAATACTGGTTATACATTTCTACACAAACGAGGATAGCAAAATTACATGACCACTATTTTCGGAGATTAGATTTTCGGTTGGTTCAAATTCCCCGATCCTTAATCCGACACAAAGCGCAGACAATTAACATCTCGTTATAATAAGAACATATGAAATTTAATAATGTTAGAATATTATAATAAAATAACTATAGTTTATTATAAAACGACATACAATTTATTTATTATTTTTTTTTGTATTTAGTTTACCGTTAGAAAATAAAAAAGATTTTTTTTTTCGTTAAACTCGCGTTGCGTATGTAACGATGTCGGCCAGTCATGACGACATTATGGATGTGTTTAACGTGGGCTTTTAACACCCCGCTGCGTACCATCTAAAAGAAACAAGTCATATTTATAGGCACATATCAAGTTTACTTGCTGCCAATTTCCACAACCATCTACCATTTGCTTAGAGCACCCGGAGTGATAATCACGATTCTGGTGATTCTGGGATTACTTTTGCTGACGTGGCAGTGAGAATCATGATTCTGAGATTTTGGGTGGTATGATAATGAGGATTGTGGTGATTGTGGGAGTTGTGGGACCCAGTTTTATTTTTTTTATTTTTTCTTAAAACATTTAAATAAAATAAATATAACATTTTATTAAAATAAAAAACAAAACTACAATAATTAAAATAAAAATACAAAAACATACAATAAAAAAAAATACAATACAATAATTAAAAAAAAATACAATACAATAATTAAAAAAAAATACAACACAATTAGCTAACGTTGTCGATAGTTATCCGGAAGTGTCGAAATGTAGGCCACGAGATCCTCCCGGAGTATGTTGTGTGTGGTCCTGTCTCTAATTTATCTGTTAATCCGGATACATTCGTTGACTCTCTCGTTATAAGTTCTCGGAACACCCGTAACCGGAGGAACATACCATTCATCGGCATCGCAGATCGAATGTCCGTTGTCTTCAACGATCATGTTGTGTAATATAATAGCCCCATACATAACTCTTCTTAACTTGTTCATCTTGTAAAATCTAGTTGCATTATAATACCTCAACGACCTTGAAGAACACCGAATGCCCGTTCGATATCCTTTCTCGCACTCTCTGGAAAACGTTTGAATTTTTGGCGAGGTTCGTCAAATGGGTACGAGAAAGCTTTAACAAATGTCGACCACTCCGCATATATACCGTCTGCAAGGTAATATCCTTTATTGTATTCGTGGCCGTTGACGGTGAATCTGTAGTATGGGGATGAGTCGTTGAGCATATCATGAAACAACGGCGATTGTTTAAGCACGTTGATGTCGTTGTTCAACCCCGCGACACCGAAGTAAGCATGCCATATCCATAGATCGTACGAGGCAACAACTTCCAACATAACCGTTGGATAACCATGGTCACCTCGTGTGCCCTTTGTATGCATTTGCACATTGATCCCATTTCCAATGCATACAATCGATGCTACCAATCATACCCTTAAACCCATGAACCTCATCGTGTTTTTGATATAAACGATTAACATCATCTTGTGTTGGGGCTCTTAGATAAACGTTTGTATAAAGATGGATTACACATTTTAAAAAATTATCTAAGGATTCAGTTGATGTTCTTTCAGACATTTGTAAATATTCGTCGAAGGCGTCCAGAGTAATCCATACGCCATCATACGAATAGCGAACGTGCATTTATGTAAACAACTAAAACCCATTTTACCCGTTGCATCGGGGCGTTGTTTGAAATATTTAAAATAGTCGGGCAAAGGTTCTACAGAGTAATTAGATATACATTTGACTATTCTGAGGAAAAGAGGTCTTCTCATACGAAATCGTCTACGGAAATATTCAGCCGGGTATACGCTTTCGCCGGAGAAGTAATGTCGTAACACGTTTTCGTTTGCTTCGGTGCGATCGCGGTTGATATAACGCCTTTTCTTTTTCTCAGTACGACGAGAACTTTCCGCCTCATTTTCTTCCATCTCCATTTGGTCCACGGCTTGTGCCGCCAAGGCTAGAACTTCGAACAATCCGGCGTCGGAAGATGACAAATCCGTAAAATCGTGATCGGTTGACGAATTCGAACTCATTTTTTTGTTGTATATAGTTTTTAGAAAAAGATTGAGAAATGATGTGATTTTTTGGTTAAGTTGTGGGGTATTTATAGGTGAAATTATGGTTTTAAAAAAAAAAAATTATAATTAAACCAACGGTTATATAACCGTTGGTATGGATTTTTTTTTTTTTTTTTTTTAAATACTTTTAGCCGTTGCAATTAAAAAAAAAAAACCAAAATCACCAAAACGACCCGTTGTGGTGACAACGGTCGCCCACAACGAGGGTGACAACGAGAGATGGCGGTGTGGTAACGAGCGGCCTGGCTCGTTGTGAGTGCGAGAACGAGCCACAACGGAGACCACTCCGTGTGCTCTTAGTATTTCAAAAGATATGAAATCTTTACAAATATACGAGCCACTTGCAACAACTTTAATATTGGTACATAGTATTTTCGATAACGTTGATACATTATTAAATGACGTCGTCGCCATATTAAAACGACATTGACGCTTAAAGTTGACGTGATTTATTATGTGCCGTTAAATTCATAACGTTGACACACTTAGTGTCAACGTTAGCACAAAAGTGTAAGGCAACAACGTTAGCACAAAAGTGTAAGGCAACAACGTTCATATAGGTAATACTTTTTGAAAAATATGATTTATGTATGATATCTATAGAGTAAAAACTAATAAGTAATGATATATCTTTCTATAAATCCTCTAAACAACAAACGGTTACATTTGGAAAAATGTAAGAAATACGATTAGGAAAAAGAAATAGTGAAATCCGTATGTCATATCCAAATGGTTTAACGAATTATTTTTCAAAATGAATAAGCCATAAAAACAGTAACCCGATCGGGTTCATGTATCCGAACCGTATTCAAATCAACATTCGGGCAGCTTACCGGTGTTCCTCAAGGCAGTGGCAGCTAAGCAAAAGAGTTCATCATTTCCGGTCACACTCTGAGTAATGAAAACTCATCCAACGGGGGCGAAGATTCCAAATCCGAATCCGCATCCGCATCTCCGCCGTAGTTCATTATTATTACTAATATTCTTCTTCTTATCATTTTCAATCCAATCGGTTTATTCCAGAGAAGAATCAGAATCAGAATCAGTTGAATGGCAAATTCTGACCAAACACAATTTCTCATCGCAAATTCGTCTCAATCCTCACATCTTACTCATCGTAACCGTTCCGTGTAATTCTATCTAAATCTCTATTGATATTGTTTGTTTATTGATTTTATTTAATTATTTATAGGTTTATATACCTGCATTTCATACACAAATTTGTATCTAAACTGTTTTAGATTCGTATTGTTATATACGTGTTAGCATCTCTTCGGTTTTAAGTTGAATCAAAACACATTTAATTAGGATTTACTGATTTATAGAAGTTGTTAATTTGTTATGCCTAGGGAATGTGATTTGGTATAGAATCTGCTTTACTTTATACGAGTTGTAGGACGAGTAACCAGTGTGTTATTCAGTGTAGAATGAGGATTTTAAATAACTTGAGTTTCGGATATTTGAGTTAAACGGAATTGTTTGGCTTAACGTGATTCGTGTAGGACATGTAACATACGATGGACACAAAATATTTTTGGAATCATTATATGTACTGAAAGTCTTTGGTCAATGACATGTAATGAAGTAGAGGAGAAAAATGGCTAAAACCGAGAAGTCCTTACTCTTTTTAGAGCTATGTCTGTTTCCAAGAGCACATAACCTGCACGTGTAGATTAATGAATTTTAATAAATACAAAAAAAAAGTTGATAAATAAACCTGGTGATCGTTTGTTATTACTAGTAAATAACTATCAGGTCCACATTTGTCATTGCCTTAAGATTTGTGAACCCGTGATAGTTGTCTATTGTGCCCCTTCTCTTAGTGATAATAGAAAATAATAATCTAAATAAACTAATAAAGTTTGTTATTCCATTATCCCCTTATAGCTGGTGATGTTCAACCTTTACTTTAATTCATAGTTTCATACATAGCATTTTCTTGAATGAGACATCTCGCACACTAGTTAGTAGGGAATATATAAGACTTATACATAGGACTATAGCATATAACGCTTTCTCCCTCCAGGTAGAACTTTGTTTTTGGGTATTCAGTATTGTGGGAGATGTCAATGAATGGACTAGATCATCCTCTTTAGGATCTCGATAATAGTATAATATAATGTTTTGCAACAATTTTCTTTTTATCAGCCTAACTTCTTATCTTCAACAACCTTCCTAGGTTGCTCCTTTACAAATGCTACTCACTGGGAAGGTGTACATATTTTATAAGTAGGTGTGGACGATTATGTCTTAACTGACATTCAACTGTTAAATAACTTTAGGACTTCCACTCTGTGGGATGACCTGCCTTGTTAAAAGCAAAAGAAAAAGATTTGCCATCTGGCCTTAGCTTGTAACTCCTTTCTTTTTGTTTAATTTGTCCTCACCTCCTTCTTTAATGTATTTATGTACAGAGACACGTGTATATATATGTGTGTGTGTGTGTGTGTGTGTTTGAGTAATTGTCTATAATTTATATGTGTGACTTGTGGGTTCAAGTTTACGAGATGAAAGACTTAAATTTAAAAAGTTTTATGCATTATGTTAAAGTAAATCTGATTGGTTTTTTTTGATGCCAGGGTCTGGCGAGTCCCGATCTCTTATGAAGGAATTAGCCCTTATGGTCACGAAAAAGAAAGATGAATTTAGAAATCTGAAGTTGATGATCATTCATCAAAATCATGATAAGATACTGGCAGATGCTCTCGGTGCTACGATGGAAATTAATATTGTATGTTACCGCCATTCTTTGCCATACAAGTATCAAGGAACACTTCGGGTTCAGAGCATTTTATCATCCGTTCGTTATCTTATGTCACTTTTGCCTGAAGAAATCCCCCTTAAGTCTTTACAAAACGCGGATGACCTAACAACATTCCTTAATTCAACAGACAAGTCTTTACTTGTTTTGGAGTTCTGTGGATGGACACCCAAGTTGATGGCTAAGGTCATGAATAATGGGTCTGAAAACGCTTTTGGTATGACTTCGTATAATTTTCATTTCTTTTCATTAAAGTAATAAACTTATGATCAGAAATTGCTATGGTAGAAGGTTCTCACATATCTTATTGTGTAGTTTCCCTTTAATTGTTTTCTGGAGCAGAGCAAAGATTTTCGTTGCTTTCCGGTTGACATCTCTGTTATTTGAATTTTTAGTATGGTATCTCCCTTTATAAATACTGTTATCAAAGGGCTGTTTTGCAGCTGTAAGTTTAGGGACATATTCTGTTGTGCTAATGATCGTTTTATCATGCAGGTTTTCCTCTTGGGACGGGATTACATGGAAAAATCAATGAAACAAGCTCAACTGATTGGAGAAAGAATCAGGTGGATGGTAGTTTCTATTTCACATAATTATGATTTTTAAAAATGAAATAATAGCTGGTGTAATTAACCTATACATATTTTCTTTTTTGGAACAGGGGATAGAAAACGAAAAGATCACATGCGATGCTGATAGTCAGTTTAGTGGACTTCTTGAGATTGGTGAATTTGTACCTCTTAATGAGAGTGATTTCTTGAAGGCTGAGAAATCGAGATCTAGTGATGTAGCGTCCTGCAGCTTTGAGGAGTTCCAGCTGTTTGAGTCTACCATGTACAATTTTACTAGTATTGTCAGAGACTTCTTTCTGCCACCTGAAAGGCTAAAGTTTGGTTTAGTATCTGAGAGATCACTAATTTCATCTCTAGGTGTCGGAGATACTGGTTCGTGGTTGATGATGGTTTACTCTGCTGGATGTCCTAGCTGTACACAAGTTTTCAAAGGAGAGAATGATCTCAAAAGAATTATAGAGCTTAATGCATCACCTGTTATGGAGGCAAGTTCATTTCTTCACTTATCTGTTGCTCTCTGGACATGTGGCATGTGCTGCTTTCCTTTTAAGGAGCTTTTCATTAGAGATTCAGCTTTTTATTAATTTGATAAGACCTTCCTCATTTCTCAAGTCCATACCCTCCATCTCACAATAATTTATTTGAATGTTTTTGGGGTTTATGACTTAGACATTCCCATCGGTAATTAGGATATTGCATCGTTATTATCTACTATGTTGTTCATGAGATCTAGCACCTGCATCTGAGGTCACAGTTTGCGACAACGAAGTTGAATTATGAAGGTCTACTATTTGACCTTCTGTTTCTCTGTTGACAATGGTGTATTTTTTTCTGGAATCTGGATTTTCGGCTCTTGTGTAGACCTTGATGCTGAGTCTCCTAATCCAAAAACAAGAAGATTTTTGTTCATATGTCAAATATATTGTACATATTTGACATCTTATCCAGACAACTTGTTAGTAATATTTTACTAATATAGAATGGTCTTTCTTGATCAAGAAGAAGATGTGCCTTGGGTAATTTATCTATTGTACATTCATACCATTTTGTTTTCTTTTCTTTAGCATACCAAATTATACCTTGGCTAAATATAAATTTATTGTCTATCATCTATCATGCTTGAAGAACTACGAGTTTTACAAATATCAGCCTTTCTGAATCCGTCAGGTTTTTATTGCATCATTCTTGTGCTGATTTCGTGATTTCATTTGAATATGCAGCTTAAAGGCGATGAGTATGGTTTTGATCCTAGTTTACCATCCGATAGGCCATCAGTACTCCTTTTCATCGACAGGTCATCTGATTCCTTGAACATTAGAAGAAACAGTAAGGAATCTCTTACTGTCTTAAGAGAACTAGCATTGCAAAACATTGTTAATCCTCAGAAAAGCTTCATGGAAGCTCGTGTCTCAAGGAGTGTTTCCCCGCACCCTAAATTAGAGCTGGCAACATCATCGTTACAGGGAACGGTACTAAACGATAAGATAACCATCATGGCCATGAAAGAGGGTAGTCAAATTACTTTTGATGATGTTGCTTTAGATTTGCAAGGTCGTTCCTTGGAAGAAGTCTTGGCATATGTTCTTGAGCGGAAGAAACAAAGAAAATTGAGTTCAGTAGCTAAAGATGCAGGCTTCCAGCTACTCTCTGATGATATTGATATCTCAATGTCAGAAACAAATGTTCAGTCTGACGATAAACTATCAGAACTATCTATAAAAGGTCTTATTAGCAGCGGTACTAATCTAGAACATTCTGCTGAAGATCCGGAGGAGATTCTTTCTGTAAAGGCAGAATCCCATCACCAAGAGGAACTAGTTACCAAAATTGAAGATATGAAGCTTGAAAAGGGATCTATTTTAGGTTTCAACTGTTCATTCTTCTTTGTTGATGGACAATTTCGGTTACTCGAAGCTCTAACTGGTGGTTTAAAGATTCCATCATTGGTGATTATTGATCCTCTTCCACATCAGCATTATGTCTATCCTGACGAGACTGATTTTAGCTATTCTTCTTTATCTGGCTTTCTTCAAATGTCTCTCAACAGAAGTATTCTACCATTTCAACGCTCTAAGTCTGTTTTTCCCAACTCTAAGGAGGCTCCACGTCCGCCATTTGTTAATCAAGATTTTCACGAGTTCGATTCTGTTCCACATGTTAATGCTCTAACATTTATGGAGTTGGTTGTTGGTAATTACTCTGGCTCTTTTGGTTCTGACAATGCTTGGAAGAAAGATGTATTGGTGCTTTTTACTAGTAGTTGGTGTGGGTTTTGTTTGAGAATGGAACTTGTCATTCGTGAAGTGTATCGGGCATTCAAGGGTTATGGCAATATGGTGAAAAGTCAATTTAGGAATGCGCAATCCTCATCAATGAATGGTAAGTCTTACCGAACATTGATGCACATTAAGATTAGTTGCTATTCTGTCTTCTTACGAACTGGTATATGGCATTTTTATTTTCATTTGGTAAAATATCTGGCTGCTGCGTTTTACATTTTTACTCTTCCTTTTCGTTCCACTTTTGGTTCCTATTCTTCATTTACCCAAACTCATTTTTAAATTTTTGCTGTAAGTTTAATGGGACTTTGTCGTATCAAACCAAAATGTAAATATAAATGTCGTAACATCTTAAGAAAATAACTTGTTTTAAAACCAAGAGATGCATATATACGAAGGCAGGTAAATACTTGACTTGAGATTTTTTTTTGTTTAAAATTTTATCTTAAAGCTCTTAGTGAAATATTTCAGTTAGGTGGTGCGCTTTCTGAAACATCAGGCTGAAAGTGGGAGATTGTCATCTTATGTAATATACTACAAATGAGACTTTAGGACGTTTGTAGAACTGATATGTACTTACCCTAGCCAGTTAGATACTTCTACTAAGGGCCATAACTGCAAGATTACTTACTTGGCTTATTTACTCCACAAATAGAAAGAATGAAGAGAGTTTAGAATAAAAGCTCAAGTATATAGTTAAAAAGTTGATGCCTGTCATTGAGTGAGGAGGCTTACTGAATGCCTTAGAGGTGGTATGAATGTTGTTAACCTCTCTGGATGATTGTAATCTGTTTAATGTCTTTATATCTATGACCAATGACCAAGTATATTATCGATTTTGATTGTTTGTTCTCATCTCATTTTGCGTGTATGACTTTCTATTTCTGATGGCCAAGTCTTTGGCTACATGAACAATGCATTCATTTTGCTGACGTTATATATTGCAGATGGCATAAGTAATACAATATTGAAGCTTCCGATGATCTATATAATGGATTGCATAGAAAATGACTGCAGTTCTCTACTCAAATCGGTGACTAAGGTACTTGTTTATCCCTAATTTTTTTTTTGTAGTGCATATATGTATGTTCAGTTTAACATTAGGTTTTTGTATTCCATATTCCATTTTGGAGGCACGGGGTCTATACTTCAAACCGTTTTAAATGTTTACCTCTAATGGTACAGGCTTTCATATAGTGATATAAACCGTTAGCCAACTAAAATTTGACAACAATAGTGCTGCTAATATCTTTGTATGACTAATATGTTTTATACCGTGATTAGTTCCCTACTAGTTCGTAGTATGACTTTTGTTCAACAGCCAATAACTTTAATACAACATTCATCGTGTTAATTATAGGAATTTATGCATATTAATGTGCTCTCAATATGCAGAGGGATCGTTACCCATCTCTGCTGTTATATCCAGCAGAAAGGAAGGAAGCATTAGCTTACGACGAGGAAATATCAGTATTTAACATTATCAAGTTTATTGCTGATCAAGGTGGCGATTCCCAATGGATCTACAGGGAGCGAGGTAATATTAGTCGCTCTTTCTTTTTTCGTTTTGGACATCTTCACAAGATCAAAGTA